>VZTA01009780.1:210587-305498 GCA_013398855.1 Mohoua ochrocephala
GGAAAGGAAAGGAAAGGAAAGGAAAGGAAAGGAAAGGAAAGGAAAGGAAAGGGAAAAGAAAAGGAAAAGAAGAGAAGAAAAGAAAAGAAAAGAAAAGAAAAGAGAAAGGAAAAAGGAAATTGGAGTTGGATAACAGGCAGAGACTGTGATTTGTGAAGGAGATGGAGGTTTGATGTGTTTGGTCTTTCTACTACACCCTGTTCTAAGTGGAGAAGGTGCTTCTCACTGTGCTTCTTTCTGGCACTACTCTGAGACTCCATTTGGCTGAAGTTTGCCTCTATCCTATGAGTTACAGAGATGTGCAAGTGCCATCTAACGAAGCTTATAAAATGTCTTCTAGAAATTAGTTTATACCACCTTTACTTCTCTGCTGCATTTAACCATTAGGAAGGATCATCATAACAGGCATTAACAAAATGACAGACAGGCAGAGATCTGCATCCTTAGGTAGAATGACTTTCCCCTTCCCACTTCCCCTCCCAGACTGCTCAGTTACATTAAAAAAAAAAACTAGATCTGAGCTTTGCAGCTCGACTTTCATGTTTGCTCACAGCCAAGGAGCTGAAAGGCCTTGGTTTTGAGAAAGTGAATATGAAAAAGCACCTCCTCGGGCAAGAGGAGATTTGCAGTCTTTGTCATCTCGCGGGCCACGTTATTTGTTACTGATGGGAAAAAGCATCCGCTGGGTGAGGGAAAGAGATGATCCCCAGCCAGCTTCCATTTGATTGCTCCTGCTGGGCATCCGCAGGAGATGTTATTTTGTTGGAAGTCAAATGGGTGCCAGAGATAAGCTTTCTCAAAGGCACGTCCCTCTCAGATCGTGCTCTTCCACCGGTGGCACGCTATAAAACAAACCCGGCTGCGCGCGGGCCATGTGCGCGGAGCCCAGGTCCCGGACGTGGAATTCCTGCTCCTCGCCAACTTTCCCCTAAAGCTTCGTTATTCCAATAAATCACGGAGCTGAGTTATGGGGCTCTGTTTGGTGGGGGCTGCTTTTAATTGCAGTTTTAGGAACTGTGGGAAAGCAGAATTAATGCCATATGTTTTTTAGGCTTTCGGACCAGTCGCGAGGTCTCGCTTTCAGTTTTGGCTGGGATTCAAACATCACAGCGAATTTTCAGGTTCCTCTGTGTCAAGCCACAGCGAGAGGGGGGGAAGGGTATGAGGGGAGATGGTGGCAGGGTGAGGGAGGGTGCTGCTGTGTGGTGCTGTGCTGCTGGCCTGGAGAGGCAGAGAGGAAGGAGAGAGCGCTTCCAGAGGTGAGGAGAAGCACTCCAGGTAAAATCCATCTGTTCCTGGCCCTCAGCATGGACAAGTGAGGCTGAAACTTGTGACAAAGGGGAACATGCTGAGAAGGGGAGTGGAAGACAGAGTGCTGTGGCCTTTTCCCTGGACACTACCTTCCCTCACGCTGCTTCTTTCACTGATTTTCCTTCCCTCAGTGCCCTTGGTGCTGAGGCACGTGGTGCCTTCACTCCTCTCCCTACCGATGTCAGGCTGTGCTGTGGACGTGCATTTACAAACAATGAGCTTGGAGGAAGTTCGAGGTAGGGCTTACATACCACAGGACTGATTTCGTGAACACGAGTAAACCCCTGGGATGATGGGACAAATGTCACAAGAGAGCCAGGCCCCCTTGAGCTGTTTGAAGCCTCCCGGTCCCAGCCCCCGTGCCCACTGTCTCTGGTGCTGGTTCTTGGTATTTCTTGTGCGAGTCCAGTTGCTCTCTGTTCAGAGAGGATGTGACCATGCCCAGCACTCCAGGTCAGCACCTGGCAACTCACCGCAGTCTCTATCTGATAAGATTTTGTAGACTCATACACACTTAGCCACAGACATTTGCAGATCCTCACGACACACTCGCTGAGGCTGAAAAGGGGTAATTTTGCCTTTTCTCATGCAAATCAGCTGACCCTGTTGCAGGTGATAGAAGTGACGAAGCTTTTACCCTCTGAAAGTCTGGTCCAGGAGTGCATTGAAACATCTTTCCCCTCCAAATCTCACCAGTGGTGCACAGAGCAGTTGCTTCGCCAGACACAGAAATAAGAGCACCACTGAAAAACAAAAATTACAGCATTTTGTAAGCTCTGGGCATCTGGGAACTGAGGCAGGTGAGAGGCTGAACGGTGAACAAGGTCCCAGCTGAGCACAAAAGACACAGAGGCACCTCTCTATTTCCCCCCTGTTGCTGGGACCTTTGATACTAGGCCGCAATCATGAACATACTTTTCTTTTTCTCTCTGCTCTTCTATTCCGACTTGATTTTCTTTTGGGTTTAAAATCTCCTGAAAGCAGCAGGAGATGTCCTAGTCGGCAGTGTGGGGGGAGAGGAGACAACTCTTGTCCAGGTGGGAACCTCTCCAGCACGTGTGGCCTTGCAATCAGTTGCTTGGAGCACGACTAATTAGTCATCGATGGTAAATAACAAAAGGATGACTCCGGCCGAGCCAGAGGTAAATAATTAGTTACCTCTTTTGTTAAATGGTGTGAGGAAGGAGGGATCTGTCAGATGACTCAGTCTTGATGAGGGGAAAAAAAAATGCGTAACGTCACAGTGAATATATGGATTTTCCAGGTCTGAGGATGGTGTTGCCCAATATAGATGTTGTCAGCAGTGTTACCAAAACAGCTCGCTCTGAACTTTATCCAGCAACCAAAAAGCACCTGCCTGTAATAAGAGAAGGATTGTGATGTGCATTAAAAAGGGTCTGAGGGATTGTTCCTGCCAGCTCTGAGTAGGTGTAAATACCTGATTGCTTCTAGGTCTTGCCAATTATTGGAAGTGAAGTAATTTTGCAGAGGAATAAAGACCTCACATCAAAGAGATGCTTAACATTGTTTTTGACAAAATCTCTACCTGAAAATGCATACACACGAGGACAAAAATGTTCATGAAAAGCTTTCAGCGAAACGTTTTAGCAGATTCCATTTCCTCAGTTTCACTTCAGCAATGTTAAAATGTTTTGGTGACATAGAGAGGTCTTGTTTCAACTTGGTTTGAATCACTTTGCATTGCATTGCAATATCAATCAATATATTTTCAATGTGTGTTACATTTTATTGTGCTGGGATTTCTGCTGCACCTGCCTTTGCTATGCTTAGTTTTGACATTTTCAAAGTGAACTTCGTATCAAAGTATCAGTTGTATCAGACACAACAGCTTATTCATTTTTGTTCCTTCAAACATTTAAAAATTTTATGGTTTTTTTGTTCAGATTTGGAATAATAAATTGGAAGCAAATTTGTATGTTTCCTGGAGAACAAAAATTCTAATATCCAGCCACATCTGTCTGTGTGTTTAAAAGGAAATCGTGTTTTCTGGGCATGAAATCTGCAACTTTGGAGAACCGGTCTGTCTCACCCTGGACACGTCACTTAGGGCTTGACTACATGAGGAAAGCGACCGTAACAGGTATCCACGATCACCCAGAGCACATTTGCTCTACATGAAGGATGAATTCTTCTCAACAGTACTTTTCCAACTCATATCACTCACCCTAAACTCGAGGTTTCACCCTGTGTGAAATGTCAGTTGAGGTCAGATGAATCTTCCTTCACGCTGGCTTCGAGAGAAGCCCAAGGTGAGCAGCCAGCTGAAGATGTCCAACATTCCTGTGATGAATCCCCCTGCTAGTGCCTGGTGCAGGGAATTTTGGCCCAGCCCCAGAACAGCTCACACCTGTGCACAAAGGCTGTGGCTGCACTGATGCCCCCGTGTCTGCAGGGTGGCAGCCTCTGTGGGGCACAGAAGGGCTGCAGGCTGGACCCCAGACAGCAGTGAGGGCTTAAAGCAAAGCGCCACCTCCATCATTTGGTCTAGACATGGTTTCAAGCCCTACAAGTGGTAGAGAGTTTTAAATTCCCACCAAAATTTAACTCCCCAGCCACTGCCTGACATACAAATCCCTTGATCTACCAGTCCATCCTATTGGTCAGCCGTAAAATGAGCATGATGCTAAAGCTTCTTGTCTCAGACTGGTGTATCCAGGTGTATCAGGAGCGTCTCTGTCCTTGTGTGCGTTCAGGGATGAGTGCAAAGGAACTCTGACTTTGTTCAGACCTCATTACCACCCAGTATCGCCCACCTATCACAACAGCTGTCCTTTGAGTTTCCTGCATCATGGAAACATTTTCTTTCTGAGTGATCAAACACAGCACCACTTAAATCCTTAAAACATCTCCATGGCGAAACAGATTGCCTTTTCCCACCACTTTGCCCAGTCTGGCTGCATCCAGTTTGTAGAGCTGCGCTGACAGCATCAAGCCACTCAGGGCTTTAGGACAGCACTGGACACACCTCATGAAGACTCATCCCACTGACACCCAGGACAAACCCCCTATTGGACTTTTGGGAACAAGGTGATGAGCAAGAGGATGCCCCATCCCTCATGTAGCTGGCTGGCTGAGGAGCAGAGGGTGAGAGGTCAGGACAAGAAGGGGCAGCCAGGACCACGGCAGATGTTTTCCCATCCCGTCCGGTGTGAGCAGCAGCCCCAGCTGCCTCTCTGGAGATGGTGAAAAGAGGAAGAGCTGTCAAAGACAGACAACACAGCGGTTTCAGTTGTGCATTTCAGTTCACCTCAAAGACCTCGCTGGCTTCATTTTTGCAGCGCCTTTGTCTTATTTTCCTTCACATGCAAGTGTTCTGAAGCACCTTCTCATCTGGGGAACCCCTCAGGAGGTCTGCAGACATGACTGTCAACTCCCTCCCTCCTCCCCTCCATACCCAGGATGGGTTTGTAAATCACTTTACTGGGACAAGAAGTGTGATGGGCTATTCGCACTCCCCTTTCTAGCAGCCCACCTTGCTATAAAATGGTCAAACCATGGCCAAGTCTGGGAGACAAACCACAAACCTCTTCTACATCTTCTGGCGTGTTTTCGAAGACTGTGCAATTCTTTGCACACTTTTTTTTTTCTTTTTTTTTTTTTCCAGCTTCTTGGGCTTGTTAAATAACAAAACAAAAGATAAAAGCTCGAATAAAGTTGCAGCTGCTCGGCACCAGCCCAGCTCTTTATCACCAAAGGGGTGTGCAGGCAGAGAGGGGCAGCGTGTGGGTTCTCTCCTCTGACTCAACAAGGGAAGAAAAGCATCAGAAGGGGCTGATTTTGAATCTGTCGTGAAAAATTGTTTGACACCTTGTGTTCCTTGTCTTTCAAAGTGATCTGGGCAGCTCCCCCCCTTCCTGCCCTTCCAGTTCAGAAAACAGCTCTCAAATGTGAGGTGTTTTCTGCTGCTTGCAGTAATATCTGCTCCATTCCTGTGATTTCTCCTCTTCATAGGGCTCCCTTCATAGGTGCTACAGAAGAGCATCGGAGTTGCTGCTCTGGGTCACATCCAAGGCAGAAAAGCCAATTAAATGGTATTTCCCAGCAGCCTGTTGATCACCAGGCTCCCTCCCTGGGAGGCACTGGGTGAGGCTTGAGCTGCATCAACAACTCAACAGAGGCTTTGCTTCCCCCAGGCAAAAGGTGCACATGGATTTCATGGAGAAGTTGGAGAATGAACGTGGTTGGACACACTGCTGCTCTCTGCGTTGGGCCTGAATCCCTTGACAGCTGGGTCCCATAGAGTAAAAGAAACAAGGAAGTCACACAAAGGCAGCAGACCAGCAAGGGCTGTGGTTGCATGAGACAGCAGCACGTTCAAGCAGTTTTTTTGCCTCCTTTCAACCCAAGCCCAAGTGCTGAGTATGCAGAGGAAAAAAGGTCGCAGTGAAAAGCACCTTTGGGCTGACCAGAGCCCCAGCATCGCCATGTAAAGCAGGACAAAGAGCAGATTTCATCCTCCCTCGTCACTCCAGACCAGAGGTAGACAACTGTGAAATCAGTCCAAAAGGAGCTGGGATGGGGATAACTGCTCTTTGGGCAAAACTTCCACAGCAGCCAGACTGGCCAAGAAACTAAATGAGAAATTTATTACCAAATTACCTCCAAGCCCATCCCATGCCCCAGTGTTTAGCAGGTGTTTGACTTTGAGTGCTCTTTTCACCTCCCACCCCCCCAAATTTTACAAACAGCCTAAGGGACATTAACATTTACTTTAGCAGCTGAATTATCAGTGGAGGAATTTATATGGACAACCCACGAGGAATTTATCTCCCCTTTCTGAAGGATGAGCAATGTCCAACTTTACTCCAAACAAACCTACCTCTTAAAGCACCCATCTGTGTGGGGACACTCATTTTGAAATAAAAATGACTGAAGTTCATCAAAGACCGATTTTCACCAGCAGGATGAAACTCGGTTTTTCAGACAATGTGCAACATTTGCCCTGATGAGACAAACAGTCCAAACCCCAAATGTCTTTATTTTTGTGAAGAATTTACATACAGAAACGTCTCCAGAGCATTTACTGTTTGACTTAGAGAAAACAGCGTATTTTGGGGCTTCCATTTCCTCTTCTACAAAGTGAGGGGGATGCTATTTATGCATTTTTCAGTTTAAATAGCACAGAGCAGGTGCATCGAGCCCGCACGTGCTGCAGTCCTGGGATTTACTCAGTGGGCATCAGTGGGAGGGAGATCAATAACTTTGGAGGGGACACGAAGCTCTCCATCGCTTTGGATGGCTGTAGACACGGAGGTTTGTCATTTAAACTATACTAATAGACCACGGAAAGGAACAGCCACCCACCTAAACTGCCTTGTTTTCATTATCTTAGGAAAAAATTAATCAGGGATGTTTAATATGTGCTGCTCACCCTCGTATTTACTATGTGGAGGATTTAGACGTGATTAAAATCCTCACGTTGGTCCATTAGCCCTGAATCTCAACATACCACTAACGATATTTTTCAGACCTTCAGAGCCCCAACCCCAGCAGTGGCTTATTGGGGTGTCTGCCACTGCCACGGCAAAAGCTAAATTATTCACGGTAAGTGTGGAGTTAAAAGCAGGGTGAACTGCGGCTGGGTTTTACATCCCTGTTGCTGTGAGCAGAGAGGCAGTTTCACAGGGGAAAACTAAAATAGCACAGCACAAACTCAGAGGAAACCACCTTCCCTGGCTATCAGGAAACCAAAACCAAACAAGGGTTAACTGGGCAGAGCCAGCACTGACTGTAAGTGGGAGGCTTGGGCTTTATTTTATTGTTGTCATTAATTTCCTTCCTTTTACTTTCAGTAGAGGAGCACGGAGTTATTTACATTAGACACAGCTGTGCCCCACCGAGGTACATACACCAGGAGAAACTTCAGGAGTAAGAGAAAAAAGCAGCTAAAGGGACATGGATGATGATTTCTGGTGCTAGCACCAAGGGCCTGTGCCATTTTTTTCCCTTTGAAGCACATTGTGACAATGCCAGTTCCCCAGATCTTTGCTGGTCCATCTGTAGGGTGTCAGGAGGAGGGATGAGCCACTCTCGCGCTGTGGGACACGAGATGCCAGTGATATGCCGGATTATTTTCTTTAATCATGCTTGTATTGCAGAAATAAGTAAGAAAGACTTGGTCTGAGCTGTAGGTTCCAGAGTTAATGAATTGGAGCATATCATGCCCCTTGCTGCACATCTCTGCTCAGAAGAAGGCTCTGTGCCCTTTTCTTTTTTTGCATATTGGAGGGTGGGTTCCTTTCCCTCAGAGCAGGGGGATGGAGGCAGCAAAGCCTGTGTGACTCTGCCTGAACCACTCCCTTTCTTTATACATTTCCTTTTCTTCCTCCTATTTGACTGTCTGGGCTAATTAGATTATTAAAACACGTGCCTTTTGTGCAGCTCCGGGGACGGTGGGGACCTGACCTCGCCAGCGGCTCCGCACACAAACGCTGGCTCAAAGGAAGGGACGAGCTCCCCACAGCCACCTCCACCCTCTTCCCCCCTCTGCTCCCCGGGACCTTGTTTATCTTAACGCCAGCTGAGTCTCCCAGGGAAACCCAGCACAAGGCGTTTGCCAGACGATCCCTTTGTGCAGCTGAGCTGAATTCGCTGCGAGGCTGCTTTTGCCGAAATCACAGGAAATTCAACAGGGCTCGTGGCTCCCCTCCCGAGGCTGCTCCTCCAGGGCATCCCCGCGTGGCCTTGGTGGACGCAGGCTCGTGGAAAAGCTGAGAACCTCAGCAGGAACCAAAGCGTTTCACACTCCTGGCACATCCAAAAGTCAACGCCTCATTGCTACACGGCTTCCCTCCCGCCCAGGTTTCTGCACAGCCGGCCAGAGGCTTTATTTATGGGCTGGGATGCTCGGCAGTGAAATGGTTTGAGCTCTTGGCATCGGGGGGGTCATAATTACCCTTCCAAGTTAACACCCATTGAGATGAATTGGAGCACACCCTTTTCTGCGGGTGTTATTGTTGCAGTCTGCCTGGCTGTGGACTCAAAGAAGAGAGTTTACCTTGGTTTGCAACCAGAAAGGCTGGAAAGCGCCTCTCCCTCTCTCTCCCTTTTTTTTTTTTAGATAGGAAAAGGAAAAGTTTGCTTTTGCAGATTTGTGGGGTGGGGAACGTGGGGGAATGGTGAAACCGTCTAATTTGGGTCTGTCATAGGTGCTGAGCACCTGTGCAGTTGCCTGGCTCTGGATAGCAGGAAAGGGCTGGAGTGCTCTGGGAACTGAGCTCCTGGGTTCCTGTCAGCAGCAAGGGAAAGCTGCTGCATTATCTTTTCCTCATACCAGAGGAAAGGCTGAACCTAGTGAGGAGCTGGAGCTGCTCAGCCCCCAAAACTGCTGGGGGTCTCCCACACTTGGCTGCTGCAGGAGCACCCTGGGGTACAGCCACTGTCCTGCAGCAGCACCTCTGCCGTGCCCATCTGAGAGATGGAGCTGGGCTAAGCCTGGGGCTGCAGCGTGGTTTGCACATCCCTCCTCCAAGGGCATCTCCCTGCCTTTCCCTACAAACATCTCTGGCAGGTGCAAACCATAAGTGCTGGAAAAGGGATGAACCCTGAGCTGGAACGAAACACCTCCAAGCCTGTGGCTGCTTCAGCCATCGGGTGTTGTTCTGGGTACAGCAGAGGAGCTGCCAACCCCGCGGTGGAGGAGACGCTCACCCCACCTGCCTGCCAGAAGTTGCTCTCCCCGGAGCAGGAGGAGTTGGCTGGGGAGGCAGAATGTCTGCTCTTTAATCCCCAATTCCCATCTTGGCACATCTTACCCCACTTCGGCACCCGTTACCATTCCCTGGGAATCCGCAATCAGAGCAGCTAAAACCAGCTGGGATCACAAACTGGTGCCGGGGGGCCGCGTTTGCAGGAGGAGATGTTTACTGAGCAGCCCAGAGGGACTCCACTCCACTAGCTGGTGGTTTGTGTCGGGATAACAAACTTACCTCAGGGCTTGTGTGCACTTGAAAGGGTTCAGGTGGGAGAAGCAACAAAACACCTGTCCCTCAGGGAAAATGCAGACTTTGCCGTCAGAGGAGAGCTTTGGTGTGGATAGTCTGGAGCAATTCCTAGAATAAAATAAACTATCCTGGCACAAAGGTTTCCTCTCTTGATTAACATGAGTTCTACATTCATCAGGGGGACTAAGGGCCTGTAGTGCTGCCCACCCTGTTCACAGCATGACTATCGTGAATGTAACCCAGGAAACATAACAAAAAGCAAGCAAAAATACCTTTACCACTCCACCATACCCCCTTGCAGCTGCTTTCCCTGTAAGGTGCAAATGAGAGTTGCAAACACCCATGTGGCAGGGGTTACTTGCAGGAAAAATTATGCTGCCTAGGGGATTTGAGGGTGTTTTCATCCACACTTTTCAGTGTAGTAAAACAAGGCTGAGGCACAGGCTGCCTGGCGTGCAGCAGGAGCAGCCCTAAGGCCTCGGGTGCTTGGGATTTAGATCCCCTTGGAACTTCCCTGTATTTGTTTGCGCGGCCAAGGCCCCGTGGGGATAACGGTAGGATGCTCCACGTGTGTGTGAGATGCAGGCACACACCTGTATGCACAAACACAACCATAGCTGGACAGACAACCCATTTCCTAAAACCTCCTTCAGCTCCCAAAGGCATCAGAGCCAGGGTGGTGAGGGGATCTGGGCACTCTGTGGGTTGGCAGCACTCGTTTCTGGGGATTGTGCTCCTCCTGACCCCTCTGCTCCGACCACCTGCCAACCTCTGCACCCTGCAAAAATCACACCTCAAGCACAGCTGCCAGCACATGCAGGTCCAATTAGTTCAAAATCAGGAGGCAAGCCCCCAAATTCCTGAGGCGGGAAAGAAAATCATCTACTATGGTCTCATTTGCTTTTCTAATGGTTACCCCTAATCAAAAAGGCCTCAAACACGCTGAAAATAAATTCCAGTTAATAAAGTGCCGTAAAGCTGCGGACTTTGAAGAGGTTTGGTTTTAAGAAAAAAAACATTGGCAAAGGACAGGATTGTCCAAGGAGTTGAAAAAATCTGGGCGTCATTTCTGCAGAAACGAAACCGCTCCTGCTCCGGGTGCAGCCTGTAAACACCTGAGTGGCCCTAAGAGCAAGGGAGTTCAGTGAAATCACGTGATCTTCTATAAAAACTTCAGGAATCAGATGTGAACTGGTTCTGTGAGCTGAGGATAATGCAGACACGTAATAAATAAGGGAAGAGAAACGTGGTTGCAAAGAAATCCACTCCTATGTAAATCCTTATCTAAACACGCTGCTCAGCCCGCGCTGCCGTGACTGTGCTCCCCATTACTTTCCAGAGCAGCAGCAGATAAAATATCATTAAAACACCTCTTCCCACTCAGTTACACCAAATAAAGAGGTTTTGCCAGCCTGAGAAATTTGTATGCTTGCAACCAGAGATGCAAATCGCAGTCCGCCTGGCAAATCCCTGCATGGCGGCTCTTAGTTTTACGCAGCGATGACTTTGCCGCGCGCTGTTTGTTTTTCCTGGTTCAGCTGGGAGTCAGGCATTTTATGTAAAAGCAAAAGGTGATGCCTTGCTCAAAAATAAAGTGCTGCTTGAGCGATCATGGGCTGCTTTATAGACAGTCTGAAAACAAGAAGCCAAGAGGAACTGGTGCAAATATCCATGTGCAGAACCACATCAGAATCATAGAACCGTAGAATCATAAGATGGCTTGGGCTGGACGGGACCTTAAAGATCATCTCATTCCACTCTCCTGCCACGGACAGGAACACTTCCACTAGGTCAGGCTGCTCAGAGCCCTATCCAGCCTCACCTTGAACATTTCCAGGGATGGAGCATCCCCAGCTTCTCGGGGGAATCTGTTCCAGTGCCTCACCACCCTCCCAGTAAGAAATTTCCTCTTAACATTTAATCTAGATTTCCCCTTGCCCGTGCAGAAATTACTGTGGACACGTGCTGATAGAACTGTGTGAGCATCACCCTTCAAATTCAAGTTGTTGCAACAAGTTCTGTGTTTTTTGTTTTCAGAGCACTGACAGTGCAAAATGCCCACAGCAGGGTAATCCAGCCCACAGGCACCCACAGCAGCTCAGCACCGGCAACTTTTCCCTCCTTTTCCCACAGTTCCTTGGCCTGTCACACATCCCATGAGCTGGGATGGAGTCATCTCAGTTATTTCTGCACCGAGCTGCAGGGATGGAGCAAAGTGCAGGGGCTGCAAAGCCTTGGTGAGACCCAGCTGCTGGCTCGGCACCGGTGGGCCAGGGCTGAGCAGGGTGCACGGGTGAGTCAGGTTAGCTGATGGGAAAAGTCACTGTGGTTTCGTGGTTGGAGCCCAGGCCAGCGCAGCAGAAGAGCTGAGAGCTCTTGCTCCATCTGTCACCAGCTTCCTCTGCGAGCTGGAGTGTTTATTCACACACCCGAGACTTGGAAAAGAGCTCGGAAAGCTGTTTTCTTTCCAACCCAGCTGACTGTGCCTCGGATTAAAACGATACCGGCGAGAGAGAGCGCGGAGCAACCTCCCTCTCCGTGCCCACGTAAGGGAGACGAGCTGTGCTCTGCTAATATTTGCAGGCAATGGGTTTGGTCAGACTCTAATGATCACCTTTCTTGCTTCACAGGACTTCCTTCTCGTGCCCATCTGCGGGGCTCGCATCCTCGGCTGTCAGCTGTGTAAATTTGCTGAAAAGCAGAACTGCACAAATAACCGATAGGGGTGAGGGGTGGCCTGGCCGGAAAAAATCAACGTATTTGCCGTGGGGTAACCAGAAACGGCGTTTTAATGAAATAACTGTGTTCTGGGCCAAACAAGCCCTTTGTCCGACCACAGCGATCTCTTAGGTATTTTTATAAATTGCTCAGATAATTTGTTAATATGAGAGAAGCTTCAAAGAGACGTGAAATATTTCTGCTAGAAAAAAATAATGTATTTTATTTTTTTTCACTCGGGAACAATTTCCTGAAATTGCTTTCAGTCGGTGAAACATTGCAGTCAAGCCCATCTGCATATTTTGGAAGAGAAAAAATTGCTTTCTTCCACCTCGCATCTTCCCTGGCTGTTAACTTAACTGTATCCTCACCCATTTCATCCCCTTTACTTGCTTCCTCCTTTTCTCCCATAACAAATGTGAATTTCCTGTCTTTTTTTTTTTTTTTCACCCTGCCTAACCCGTTATCTGATCCGTGCTCTCTCAGTCCTGACCTCTCCTTCCTCCAGCTGACCTCCTGATACCCATTTATCTCCTACTCCCCAAACCCACCTCTTCCCGTTTTCTTTCCCATAGCCACGGGTTGCGGAGCAGCCCCAGGGAGGGGTCTGCTGGGCGTTACAGGAATAGGAGCAGGGACAGAGGAATAAATCCAAACCCAAGCCGTGCAGGGCTGGGAACAGAGCCCTGTGGCAATATTCCCTGGGCAGCACTTATACTCCGACAGCCTGAATTAAAACTCCGAATCCCGCATCCTTCAATTGTAGGTGTGAAGTTAGCATTGTTCAGCGTTAATCCCCAGGGATGTGGATTTAAATTAACGAGGTCCCTTCGTGACACTCATTAACCCTGCTCAGTGTTAGGTGCTGTGAACGGGGCGCTGGGACTCTGCCCTCCAGGTTGCTCTCTGCCCTGGTGAGATCCGATAAAGCCTTTCCAGGCTCCGCAGGCTTCCCAGCTGCTCCTCACAGCAAACATCTGAAGGTGGCCGGGAGCCAGCGCCGGGCTGGGACGGGGATGTGGTGCTCATATGGCTGGTATCTGATCACGTACGGCGAGCAGGGATCGCTAATGAAAGCCAGGGCTCCTCGGAGGGCAACTTTGCAAGCCAGCAGGACACAAGAAAGGGAGCTAAATATTCCCTTCCCCCCCTCCACAACTCCTTTGTTCACAGCTTGCTGCCTCCCTCCTTGCCGTAAAACAGCAAAGCAGTGGGACATCTGAGCCCTTCTCCCCGGGATCCACTGACAGGACACATGGGAATGGTTCCGAGCTCTGCCTGGGGAGGTTTAGACAGGACGTTGGGAAGCATTTGTTTACTGAAAGGGTGGTCAAACACTGGAACAGGCTTCCTAAAGAGGTGGTCCATGCCCCAGGCCTATCAGTATTTGGGAAGCATTTGAACAGTGCTTTAAATTTGATCAGTCCTGAATTGGTCAGGCAGTTGGACCAGATGATCATTGAAGGTCCCTTCCAACTGAAATCTCTTCTCTTCTCTTCTCTTCTCTTCTCTTCTCTTCTCTTCTCTTCTCTTCTCCTCTCTTCTCTTCTCTTCTCTTCTCTTCTCTTCTCTTCTCTTCTCTTCTCTTCTCTTCTCTTCTCTCTTTTCTCTCCCTCTCAAGAGGACAGGTAGGGATTTGAACACTCACCCCTCAGTAATCATGTTTGGGCAGGGCTAAATTTTCAAAGGTGCAGTTTTTACTCTGGTGTTTCCCAATCCAAATTCCTGTTAAACCCAAAAATACCCCCAGCCATTTGGTTGCTCAACGAGCACAGCTCCTGACCCTCCTGGAGCCGCAAGCAGAACCTCAGAACCCACTGCTGCTTTAACCCACTGTCTTGGACCTTCCCAGTGGGGTTGACCTAAACTGAGAGCAGCAGCGCACGGGGTTTTTGTGGTGTGGGGGATTTTGTGGTCTTGGGGTTCCCCGAGGCATGGGACATCTCCAGGGCGGGGAGGTGGCAGGATCATGTGTGCCACCACCCTCCCAGGCAGAAAAGCTCTGGTTGAGCACTGTGATACCAGAGAGGAACCAACAGGTGGCCTGAGGGAAATGGTGGCCACTGAGAAGAGTTTCGGTTTTGCCTAAATTTTCTGTGGAAGAATTCCCCCTTTTCAGAGAAATGCTACATGCCCTCTTGTTATGGGGAAATAGAACTGTGTACATGCACACACACTGTTATACAAAATGTAAACACTTCTCTGTGTGTATAGGCACATCCACATATGTATACATCTCCATGGACATATTTGGATTTGAGGGATTCAGTCTTTTCTCCAGCAACAAGTGTTTCCAAATTTTAGTGAGCTCATTTGCAGAAAAAGGATGAATTTAAGATCCCTTTAGTGAAAACCCAATCTTGAAAAGAAATTGATTTTAAAAGAAAATCTTCAGCCACTGCTGCCGATCAGCATTGACAAACCATCCTCAGAGGAGCGTTCACTGGCAGGGATGGGGGAACTGAGGCTCTGCTGCTCATTCTCTAACCAGTTGTCAAAATGGAATAAATGGGCCAGAAAAAGGACCTTTTTTAAAAATGTGTCTGTGCTAGGGCTTTTACTTATGGTGGAGAAGCTTGGCTGCTCTATCTCCCTGTATATCACCACATGGCATGGCTCCAATGAGGGTCTCCACTGAACCACCCATTGACAGGTGACTCTGGTGTGTGTGTCCTACTTAAATGAGGCCTGACCTCTTCATTTAAGTAGGTTGCATTTCTCCTGCTTCTGGAGAGCTCCCCAGATCCTGCCTGGATGTGTTTCCTGCTGCTGTGACTCTGTGGTGCAGATGTGCTGGTCAGCCCTTGTGGACACTGTGAATTTGTTGTTCCTCTCTCCCGAGGTCGTCCTGCTGCAGGATGGTTCAAGTGCATGTACTTTGCAGGAGCTCAAAGCACAGTCACTTTTCGCTCTAGCACAAGGAATAAACAGCTGGAGAGACAAAACAACACAAGATCAGCAGCACTTCCCTGCCTGAGCTGGGCTTTTCCTTACACTCTGCCGACTTTATTCATGTACCCCAAAAAATGTCCTATATCTTTCTCCTTCTACACCAGGTTTCTCTTCTAAACCCCTCACTGCTCCCACCTCCTCTAAGGAAGCTTTCTTTTCACTGTGCAGGTTCTCCAATTCAAAGGATGCCTGTGTTACACAAAAAAATCCTGCCTCTTTGTTCTTCCTTCTACACAAGTTTCCTTTTAAGTGGCTGGAGAGACCTTGATTTCTCTAAGTGCCAGAACCCTTTGTCAGGTTGGCTCTCTGATCAGGCTCCTCGGTGGAGCTAAATCCCTTGCCAAGCTTTCCCACATTTAGCCAACAGCCCCTTTGAGCTGAGTCTTGAAAAACTGGCTTGTCCTCAGCAGCAGCTCCCTCTTTGTCCAACTGAGCTCCATTTGAATGTGTAATCATCAAAGTTTAATGAGGCTCTTTTGTGAGCCTTATACCAGGTGGAAGCACTTTTAGATATTTTTTTTTTCCTTGTGGTTTTTGGCTCAGAAATCTGTAGGCAAGAAGAGAGCAAAGAGCTCCATACCCAAAGCAGAGTGTGCTGCTTGATACCTGCCTAAAATTCTGCAGGAAAAATGCACCAATAATTCAGACAAGGTGCAAGGAAAGACAGGGAGGATGGGTCAGCACCCACCACCTGCCTGGGGCTCGAGCAGGACATGGAGAGAGACAGCAACAAACTATTGAACCGGGGTTGAGAAAGTTCTTGGCTTGTTCAGAGTTAAGAGTTTCCAGCTATACTTATGAGAGGTAGTTGAAGGAGCTGGGATTGTTTAGCCTGGAGAAAAAGAGGCTCAGGAGAGACATTATTGCTCTCTACAACTAAAAGAAGGTTGTAGAGAGGTGGGGGTCAGTCTCTCCTCCCAGGTGACAAGTGACAGGGCCAGAGGAAATGGCCTCAAGTTGTGCCAGGTGTGGTTTAGATTGGATATTAGGGAAAATTTCTCCACTGAAAGGGTTTTCAGGCATTGGAACAGGCTGCCCAGGGCAGTGGTGGAGTCACCGTCCCTGGAGGGATTCAAAAGACTTGGATGTGGCACTTGTGGACAGGGTTTAGTGGTGAACACGGTGGTCCTGGGTCAACAGGTGGACTTGATGATCCCACAGGTCTTTTCCAACCTTAATGATCCTGTGATTCATCTTTACACACTTTGCCTCCAACCCAGCTCTCAGCTGCTGCATTTGTGCCCTATTTCTGACCCTGCCAGGAGCAGAGGAGTCATAATTATGAGTCCATGGCCAGAGAGAAGGAGCTTTTCAACTCGTTGTTTATCTACCTTGGAATAAACTCAAACAACTCTCTCCTGGAGCTCCACAAACGTGAAAAAAAAATCACTTTAATGAAACACTGCCTGCCTTTTCAGCTGGCTGGTGCCTCTGGTATGTCTGCTCTGATAATTAGATCACAATTTAATCACAAATTCTCTGTTGCTTCAGGGTTGACCTCTGCAGGTGGAGCACACTTCTCCAGTTGAGCTTCTAGCTCAAGAATCAGGGAGGGGGCTGGAGATTGGTAGCTGTGCTGTGAAGATAAGTTATTTGTTCAGAATGCATTTCATGTGGGCAGGTGACTTCCCTGAAGATTTTCTAAGATTTTTCCATCTCCAACCCCTCTGGACCTCTTCAGGCCCTGAAGTGAAGTCCACAGCTCTCCAGTGGCCTCCTGAATGGACTCACTTCTCACCATGCTCCCAGAGGAGTGGTAAAGCATCCGAAAAGGGCTCAGGTTGAGGTGGATCTCAAGCAGTTGAGCAGCCAGCAGGTGCTCTGTGGCCAGGGCTGCAGAAGGCACAGGCTGGAACAGTCTGGTGGAACACCAGGACCCAAAGGGGCATCCAGGCTTTAACTCAGCTCAGTGTCTTGAAGACTGAGGCAGAGTGGGAGGAAAATGAACCAAATGTGAGGCAGGAAAGCCACAACATAACATGCTGAATTCTTGGAAATCAGGCCTTAAAACCGGGTATTATTTCCTCATTTTGTTTTTTGTGAGAATAGAGAAGAAAATAACGAAACCAGGTCCTGTTTCAGCAAAAGGTTTGGGCTGGTTTGCTGTCTGGGAAATGTTGTCTTCAGCAGACCAGCAGCGGGCTGGGGCTGTGGTCTAACAAAGCCTCCCAAAGCATGTCTGGAGGAAAAATGTTAAAAAAAGGAAAAAAAAAAAAGAGAGATAATCTGGCTGCATTCACACAGCCTGTTCACATCTGCCTGGTAAAAAATGCTGCGACAGACAGATCATCCTGCTGGCAGGAATGGCTGTGGGGGCCGACTCCTCCACCTACGAATTCAGCTGCCTGTGGCCTTCAGGTGCTCAGTTTCCAGGTAATGAGGCACCCAGGCTGTCCCCTGGGTAGGACCACGAGCCATTTTCGTGCTCCTGCTGAGGACTTCTTGAGTGGGGTTGATGTGTGACACCTGCCCAGAACATGAGCGTGAGTCAGAGACTCCTGCACTGGCTTCCCACACATCCGTCCCCTGTGCCCCCTCACCGTGGCCCAACTTTTGTCACTATTCCTGCTTTCTTTATGCTCTACACGGGATTCCCAGCTGGTTTAGGAATCCCCATGCAGTGAGACATAAAGCAGGGTCTACATCCAAACATACCACGCAGCCATAAATACGGCTGATAGGAGCCTCAGACCCAGGGATTGTCTTGGTGCTCTCTCTCTGACCTGAGGTGGCAGCTTGACCCCGGCAATAGCTCCCTCCGTGTTCTCCAGTTGAATGGAGGCCCATCTAAATCTAACAAACCCTCTTTGTGAGCCTTATGCCATGCATGAGCGTGACCCTGTCCTTTGGGGGATGGAGGCAGATAAGAATCAGATAAAGAAAATGGCCTCGTAGCCAAAACTGTTTTCTCTGACACCAATGTTGCAACACTGTCAGTGCCACCATGGGACAAATTATCATCTTATTCCCACAGGGAGAGGGGAATCTATCGATTAGGGTCACCATCTCACTGTCTCCCATACTCCGCAGATCACTCCCCGTCACATCAGATCAATCTAAAAGGACCTCTCTGCAGCTTTTGGAGGTGTCAGGAAGAAAAACCTGGATGCTATTTTTATCTGATTATCATCCAAACAAAGTCAACGTGACAGGCTTCAGAATGAAACAGGGCTTTAGAACCAGTTTGGCTGCTTTATTGCCACCACCCGAGTGAATGAAGCACCTGGACGGAGAAGGCAGGTCCCGACAGACCAGAGGCAGGCTTTTGGCAGCGATATTGAGGGCATCTCTCAGCAGTGGGGTGGTTAAAACTCACAGGCATTTCCAGAGAAAGTGTTTTAATTGCTGAACGCCGGTTAGCAGCGCCTGCTCCGATGGATGCACTGATGTCTCTACTTTCTCTCAGCGCTGCTATTTCCAGCTTTCAGGCAAACAGCACTTCACATTTAGCTAATTACTCCGAGAGAGCAGCAGGGTTTCTAGGGCTGCAGATTTCACACAGTTTCTATTAATATCCCCCAGGGCTTCCAGGTTTGTGCTTCTTTGGGATAACACCGATCTCTCTTTGCCAGGACCACTCAGGTCTTGTGCATCCACTCACTCCCAACCACTTAACATGGCAGCTAGCTAATAATTTCCCTTATCTCACAGTCTTCCTGATAAAGCTGCTCTGCAAGAGCGATGAGGGCTGGTGCCCGGTTCCCTTAGACCTGCCCCTGGCTCCAGTGGAGACTGGAGGCTCCTGGCGGGAGAGGAGCAGACACTTTAAGCTGGAGCTGTGTGGGGCTTGGTGCTGTCTCGCCCCTCAGTGTGATTCTTATCTTGCTGTCGCCAAAAACCCACTGCCTTGAGCTAAATACCACAGCTCTGGAGGGCATGAGGAGGGGGCAGGTGCCTAAAATCAGCTCCCTGCCTGGCAGGGAAAAGCAGGGACAAGAAACACCTCCTTCTGCCCCCAGAGAGGAGGGATATGAGCACTGACATAGGCGAGCCCAAGACATAATGCTTTAGAAACCAAAGGCAGCTCTAAACCCCCTCATGCATTTGCAGCCCCCTCCTCCTGCCTGCACACAGCCGTGGCTGCAGTGAGGATTCAGATGGGGCACATTCATTCCGGTTTAAAAAGCTCATCTGGCTTTGCCTTAAATTTATGGGGATCACAGTGAATCAAAGAGCGCACGGCTGGGAGTTTAAGAAGTGTTTCGTTCCTCTGAATTACATGAATCCTAAAAGATCTCTGGCATCAAAAGCACCCATTAACCCCAGCAACTTTGTTATTGTCATAAGGGACTTGTTTTTACTCTCTGTTGCACTTCCCAAAGCTTAAAGTCAACAGAGACAGGTCTGTTGACTCCGCTGCACTTTATTAGCCTGATAGCAGAACCCGTGACCATCCTCTTTGGAGTGATTACAGAAAACTTGAGATAGAGGGAGAAAATTTAGAACAAGACAAGCACAAGTAAGTACACGTAAAAATGTGAAAAAATTTGCATCCGTCTATGAATCCTCCCATGTTCTTGCGGTCACAGCTTCTTTACAAAAAAGAAGTTTTCTTTCCCACTTTTTTTGAATGATTAACAGGAATAACTCTCGAGTGTGAGACGAGGAAACAAGGTAGCAAAAAAGTACTGTGCTATCCCATGCAAATGGAGAAAGGAAAAAGCAATAGTTATAATCCCCTAATTGCTTATAGCCCCAGCCACTGGCTGCCCAACATCTTTAAACCAGTGGCAATCCTGAAACTCAGATCAAGACTTCATTGTTCTTCCCGGGGGAGAAAAAAAAAAAAAATCCAACATTGTGTTAGTGTAAACTAAAGAGTTGCAGGCAATAAAAGGCTGTTTTGGGGGTGGCTGGCATGGAGGTTACAGGCGACAGCTGGTGGGTGTCTGATGGGGCTGCCCTTTCTAGCTACCATCTGGACTTTGCATAGGACAGGCGAGAATAAGCTACTTATACCTTAATAAGGAAAAAAGCCTGTAAAAAATGGGATGGGGGGTGGCGGTTTGGCCGCGAGATCACTTTGTAAATAAACAGGAACGCGAGCTTGGACTTTGCTGCTCCGCCCCGGGCTGAGACAGGGACAGCAGCTGGAGACTGAAAGCACCTAGGAGTCGCAGGGATATGTAAACACGCTGTCCCCGATGCATTAGTGTGTGTGAAATCTGTTTAACAAATTAATTTGGTTGTTATTATTGCCGTTTCATCGCGGCAAGGACAGGAACACTGATGCACCGACGGGGCTGATTCTTCCACACGGGCAAACCAAAGGCAGAGCTGCAGCTGCAGTCCCTTGGAAACAGGTGGATGGTGCCAGGGTTGCAAAGTTAGAAGGAAATGATGCAGGACAGAAACACAGGAGCAACATGCACTTGACAGGTGTCAGCACACAGAGATGCCTATTTACTCTTCCTTTGGGAGGAGAGTTGCATTAGGGTGGAACAAACTTACCCCCTTTACTTCAAAAAGAATAATTTTACTGGGCCTGGCATTTCCCCACAGCCACTTGGCACCGCACAAGTAATGTAAATTAGACATAAATAGGCAGTGAACTCACTCAAATAGCAGTTTCCCTGCAGGAGGGGTCTAGAAGATCTATAAGAGCTGTTGACTGCAACACTTGGTTCACCTTGGTTTGAAGGTAAGGTTATCACGGCAGCAATGCTGAGAGCTGTCAGCCTGAAATAGGAGGTTTTGGCAGATCAGCTCTGCCCATTCTGCCTGCAGATGTTTTGCCTTGCCCCTCTGCCCCACCGGCCCTGGGGGCACTTGGTCCTGGCACTGGTGCCCAAACTGGTGGTGGGTTGGGTCCAACCCCAAGCAGCTGAGCTGTGGGGGCAGTCGCTTTTCTGACAGCAGAGATGGAAGCTGCCACAGCTCTTCCTGCCAAAACTCGTCTGTCATAGCCTTAATTTGCTCCTGTGCATCCCAGATCTGCTCCCTTCCCCTCCCTGCAGCTGGCCAAGAGCAGGCAAGGCTTGTCACCGTGCCGCATTGGCACAGCCCCTGCCTATGGCAGCCCCTTCCCGCGGGAATCCCCGGCTGAGCAATTGCAGGTGGTTTCCAGTCCGTGCAGCGTGGCCTCTCTGGGAGCCTGGATGCATGAGATGCCTCTCCTTCAAGCTCCTCCATCCCATCCGTTCCCATTTGCCCTGGGGAGCAGCATCACATGTACAGCTATTTCCCTGTTTTACACCGATGCAGCCCTTTGTCTGTTCCATTTTTAGCATTTCTGCCCCCAAAACCCTTTTCCATGCTAGCCTTCACATGCTGCCCTGTTGCAATTAAACTCACAGCATCATGAAGATGTGGAAAAAGCAACACCAGCAAAACTTTTGCTCCCTCCGGCAGTGCTTAAGCCACGTTTCACCTCCTGTCTCCAGCAAGTCGCCTCCATGTCAGCATTCAACGTGACCCATTATCCAAACGTGACCCATTATCCAAACGCTCTGGGCCATAACGCGAGCAGGGAGCAGATAACCAGCAACATCAGATGCTACTTAGAAAGCATTTTGTTCCCGATTAAAGCCAAAACACGCGCTAAGAGCTACTGAGGGAAAGTGCAGAGCATCTGATTTCCCTCTTTTGCTAACACACTCCGAGGAAGAGGTGACAAGTTTGTGGAAATGGCTGCAATTTGCAGTCAAACGTGGTGCGTGCATGAATAGGAATTGGGAGGGAGGAGACAAACAAGCAATGTTCTGCACGGATTTCCTCCAGTGATGCTGGAGCTTGTACAAACCAATTAGCCCCTCGTCAAAGAGCAACCCTATCCCTGTCACCATACTTTGTGCTTCCTAACAGCTAGGTAGTTGGTGTTTCAGAATTTTTTTTTAATTATTCTTTCTCTTCTGTTTCATTTTCCTGGGGGAAAAGGTACCTGAAGATCCAGGCAATTGCTTCTCCGTGCTCTCACATGGTTCTGCCATGAGGTAAATTTATGGGTGTCAAATAAGTTGCTCCTTATGCCAATGTCACAGAAATACGAGTGTGTGGGAGGGCTGGTGGCTTCTGCTGAGTGGAGTTGCCAAGGATTGTGCTAATTAGCAATTGGAAAGACTTATATTTTGGAGGTGTGGAGTGATCCAGGGAGGCAAGTCTAGGCTTGTCTAGAAACTTGTAAAGGCTGTTCTCCATGGACCAGCTGCAAAGGGACTTTGGGCTTTTTGGGAGACCTCCAAAAATTTGTCTGGCTTCGGTTCAGGGGTGTGCATCACTCAGCCCTGCCATGAGTGAACTGAACTTGTAAGGGCTCTGACTGCATCTCCAGCTGCTACCTGAGCTCGGGAGTTGGGAGCTGATGGAAGCTGCTTTATGTCGTGCCCCCTTCACAGCTCCGGGCTGCTGCGAACGCCAGTGGCTGGCGGCTGGCTCAGGGCTGGGCTCTCCATCATTTTACCCCTTGTGGTTATTTACAGTGGTGAAAAGAGGAAGAAAATCACAGCTGAATGAAGCAGTGACGGAATGGAAGGGTCCTTGGGTGATGATGTGAGGGAAGTTTTTCACCAGCCCACATGCTATGTCTGTGCCAGTGGAAGGTTGAAGGGAATAAGTTGTATGTCCCGTGTGTGAGCTGGAGCTTCACCTGCAGCCTGAGCTGCCCCATCCTTTCCTACGCCTCAGACATGACCAAGAGGGAACTGTTTTGCCTTGCTGTAGCCCCAACAGCACCCCATGGGAGTCTCTGAGATGGGAGCATGTTGGGGAACCTTCTCCTTTGTAAAGGCTGGAGATGGCAGAAGGAGTTGCTGGTTCCCCTGCACCACTGTGGCATCGCTCCCTGTGGTGGCCACGTATCCAGAGCTGGAATTGCTGGCAACCCAGCTCTGACCGCCTGACCTCTAAATAAACCCATCCCAGGACCCACAGCATCACCAGCACTGGAGAAGGAGTTTCTCTTTAGGGAGAGCAGCTAATCCAGGGGTCCAGCAGCTCCAGCACGAGGGAAGCCTCCAGCCATGCACATTGTCTGACACGCAGTGCCTCATGTTGGGGGGAAAGCTGGAGACCAGCTGAGGCGACAGCGCCCGAGGGAACACAGTGCGTCATCCAGCACGTCCCCAGCTGCCAGAGCCATGGGAAAGGCCCTTTTCCAGAGGACTGGCATGCTGCTCTCAGCTCAGGGAGCTCTTCTGAGCTGAACAGGCTGGGGTCTGGACTCTGGAGCAAACCAGCAGCAGATTTGAGGTGAGAGGGTGTGCGTGGAAGGTGATGGGGGCAGAAAGAGCAGGTTGGGAACATCTCCATCATCCCAACTGAATCCAGAAGGGGATGCATGTTGACAGCCTCAGTGTCTAGCTTTCGACAACTGATTTGGCAAATTTGGGCCTGTGCAAGTAACTAAGAGCAGATGTGTCAAATGGTTTTTATTTCCTAGAATTAACACTAGATAGAAGAATACCAAAGGAAGTGGCCTGCACATCCCTGCTGTGGGAGTCCCCTGACCCTCTCATACCTTCTCTTTACCGTTCCCTGACCAGATACAGCTTTCACATGCACTAGAGCAAATGAGATTGGCTGGAGCCACAGCAGCTATCAACCGGCACGCGGGAGAGCCGAGGAGGAACAGCTCTTTTCACACCATTTGCTGTGTACACGCAGATAATGAGTTTGCCTGTTACTTGTTTTTAGCTTCCTGCCTCGAGTCCTTCCGACGTGGGGGGATCACCCCGCGACACCACATCTCCCCTGATTTCCGCTGGAACAGAAACGCTTTCGAGATCCCATTTATAACTCTGTTCGCACAAAATGTGACAGTTTTAGCTATATTGGAAGACCAGCCTGACCCTGGCAGCCGCTCGCACTGTGATCGGAATAGTTATCAGTCAAACCCCGGTATGTGATGTCTGGTGGCAGCGAGGATGGATCTGCTCTTGCGATAACGTGATCCACGCAGTGAGAAGCAGGGAAGCACGGCCCCCCAGAAACAGACAGGTGGAGGAGGAATTGTCTCGAAGTCAGGCACAAGTCTCAGCTAGCCATCCTGGACTCCCTGCATGGTCCACAGGGAAAAACAGGTTCTTTCAGGGCGTGACTCATCTCGGACTAAAATAGGTCAGAGGAGCTGCTCTCCAGCAGCATCTGACTCCTCTCTGCAGGCTGTGAAGGGAACCCAAGGGGGACCAGTTCAGATTTAAGCAACTTATTTTCACTTGTCCAGCGTTCATCGGTACGAGTCGCAGCCAGGCTGTACAAACTTTTCCGGAGTCAGCGGGAGTCAAAGGGCTTTGGACCTGACACTTCGTGGTCTGAGTCAGACTCTGCATTTCCCAGAAAATGCCTGGATTTAAGCAGCTGGGCAGGGCTGAGCCAGAAGGAAAACATGCACCTTGACCCCGTTTTCTAGAAAATAACGACAGGCAGCACATCCAAACAGGGAAATTCTGTCTTTTATTTTAAAAACCTGAGCAGCATAAGACACTGCAGAGTTCGGCGCAGCACCTTTTTTTCCCCTGTTATCTTTCCCGTGAAAATGAGGTCACACTTTTCACTGTCACAATTCCTGGGACTCTCATCGTCTTTCAGCCCGGTGCGTTCTCCTTCCTCCGGATTTTCCCCTTGATCTGAAGTATGCTGAAGTCAATGAAAATCGACGATGCTCGTAAGACACGCCAGAATCCCTTGCTGGGAGAAGGGCACCAGATTTCTTGCTAACTCCTCCCTTCACCCTCTCTCAGCAGAAGCCGATGACAGGATTATTTTTTATCGAGACGCAGATACTACACACAACCAGCACAAAAGATCAGCGATTAGCCTTTGGATAAGCAGCCAAGATTGCTTTTTCCTGACCTTATCAATCTGGTATTTGAATTTCTAGGGAGTTTTAGTGAGTGGGTTTTCTCAGGAAGCTGAAATCCTTCCTCATGCAAAGTTCCTGCTAACTTCACTGGAATTAGTTTCTCATTCAGGATAAAAGTAGACAGCTGTCCATGACTTGCCTGAGTTCAGGAAGGCCTTCAGGTTGCCAGGGATTTCCTCTGCCTTCCTTTGCCCCACATTTCGACACAGCCCATAAAATGAGAACGAGTTATTTCCTGTGTAGTAGAACAGGAACAGAAATACCCAAATGCACGTGGCTGTCTACCTACAAGCTACAAGTCTGAGCTTCCATGGGAGATCCGGGGTGTAATTCTGCTGCTTAAAGGCAGACATCTGGTCCTGTCTGAGATGCCTGAGGGCATCTCAAATGTGTGCACAGGGCTGGCAGGTACAACACAGGAACTGCAGGAAATTTTTCTAGAAATCCCCACCATTTGGTAATCAAGCTCCAGAGCCCAAATAACCCATTTTTTTTATTCAGCCTCAGCAAATGATGGTTCATTTAGGCATCAAAAAATGCAGTTTGACTGGGCATCTCCTGATAGGTCTTGGGTACCTGGTGATCCTGTGAAACTATAGATCTGTGCAAGAAACAAGAGATCTGGCTCCCTTTCGCACTCTCCTTAAAAGAAATTTTCAAACTCAGCACTGAACTGGTCAGACAACAGTTTCTTTAACCTGCAAGAGGAAAAGGGATTTTTTCCTCTCCCTATGTCCCTCCAGTACTGTTTCACTGACTGAGCAGGATGCTTTTAAAAACAACATCTCCTGGGGGCTGAGGAGCTAGAAGCCCACAGCTTGCTTTCGGTCTGCACACCTTGGACCCTCCTTGCAGTTCCTGTGGCCTTTTAAACACTAAAAACCCATCAAGTCCACATCTGTCAACTTGCAGGGGTTTGGAGGAAGAGCACGGGGCAGTTTGGGAAGGCAGGTCCATGCCATGTGTTGCGTTGAAAGCCAAACTCATCCGTGTCCTTGTGACTGGACGATTGCTGAGGGACTGAGCCAAGGGGCCACTGCAATTAGGAGCAATGAAGCTCATGAAAATTGGCCATGTGGCTTTGCACTGCAGTGCGGACCTCAGGGTGAGGCATTTTGGCACAGAGAACAGCCTTCCACATGCTCACCGCTCTGCTTTCCGCCTTCTGACCTGCAGTGCTCCTGGCAGCATCCTTCCCGAGGCTGTCGCTGCTGCGGGGCTGCAGGTCCTTTCCCGGGCAGAAGCAGACACAGGAACTAAAGCTGGGATGAGCGCTTTTAACAGTGTTTGGTGTTTTTCTCACCTACTTTAGCCCTAACTCTGCAAGGCGACAGGAGCACCACATTAATTCTGGCCAAGCTTTGCCCCCTGGTCACTTGGGTAGTCCAGGTATTTTGTAGAAGGCTGCAAAAGGAGGAAAAGGATCAGGTCTGGGTGAAGCACAAGGATCCCAATCCCTGCTTGCAGGCAGAGGTGAAGATGAGCACTTGGCTCTCCGATCTTCTCGAGGGACAAACACAGAAGCAGCCGCAGCAGGGTAATAAAGGAAACCCTGGCACGTCACACAAAGAACAGAGTGAGGCAAGCATGAAGAAGTCGTGCTGTGGATATAGAAAACAGCCAGGGGAGGGTTTGCTTTGCCAGTCAGCAGGTCTTGTCTGCACATTCTGCTTTGCTTCAATGTGGAGGAGCTTCCTAGAGAGCCTCCGCTCCCGTCTCCTGTGCACAGGCAGGTCAGTGGAAAGCCGTGCATTTATTTTTAGCTTTGTGCAGCAATTAGGCAATGGTGGGGGGGGATGTTGTCAGGAAGAAAATTTCTGACAGTTTCCTTGAGAAGATAAGACCTATCCCATTCCAGCAGGGAATAACAGCTAGCACGGAAAACCACTGGGGGATTTTCTCTGAGTGTCTTGCTCTTGTGAAAGTCGCCTACTGACACCCTTGGATTTCGGCCAAGTGTCTACCTGAACAACAAGAACCTTCTTCCAAACTGCCTATCCACCCTGGGCAGGTGTGTTCCCTCCAATCCCCAAGGACATGGTAGACAGGTATTTCCTGGGCCTGGCTGTGATTCCCCCAGTTCCATCGCCTGCCACCTGGAATTCTCCACCCCACCCCTCCAGCTGCTGATGGGGTCCCGTGACCTCCTTGGGCAGCTTCAGACAAAACCAGAGCCTTTGCCACAGCCGGGAGGTCTTGCACAAAGCACGTGAGTGCTCAGCAGACTCATCTACTCTGTGACCTTGGGGAGGGACTGGTAACACCAGGGAAGGGAGGAAGGCAATTGTCTTGCGCTGGCACAGCTGCTCACTCGGGGAACATCTATTCAGACTTCGGAGCAAACAGATGGTTTTCTCCCACTGGCTAATCCATTCTTTCTTTTTCTTCTGACACTGCCCAAAGGGGTCACAGCAAGAATGGCGATCCTCTGTGTCTCTGATGTATGTACATTGTCCTCCCTGTCCCACGCAGAGCAGCAGTGACCAAAGTCAGATGGATAACAAAGCTTCTTGACCTATTGGATGGGTAAAGAGTGCAGCTTTCCCTGTCCAGCCTCAGATCTGCTCGTGCCACGGCCATTCCCGGCTGTTCCCCTGCGAGGCCAGGCACGAGGGGAAATAGGAGGCTGGTGACAGAGCCAGGGGCTGAATCGTATTTCAGCAGCTTGGGCATATCCGTGTGCTCTAAGCCAAGAGGAATGCAAACTGCTCAGCGACGAACAACTGCTCCAGCAGCCCACAGCCAAAAGGAGCCACACTGGGGCACGTCAGGCACTGACCCAGCCCGCCGTGGAGGGAGCTGTCAGATTGTGTTATCACAGGGGCAAAGCTGCATCTTCCGCTTGGGAAATAAATGTCGCTGCTTTGGCGGGGTGGTTACAGAGAGGCAAGAGACCATTACCCAGCAATTATGCTCTATCTCGCTGACGTTATCTCTTAATTGCACATTTGCAAGTGCTTCTACTTGCAGGGTGGTTGCAAGGAGGAAGGTGAAGTGGGGTTGCCTGTCTGGGAGATACCCGAGGGACCTACGCCACTGCTAATTTTTAAGATATAACTGTGCAGTTGCACTTCTGCACCAGTTAATAGTCATCCCTGCCTTTTCCCTGCAATGAACTCCAAATGGTACAATTGGTGCAGACCTGCTCGTCCAGCACTTTATCAAAACCCTCAGAGTGCCAAGGGTGATCAGATGTACCTTGACAACGTAACTTTTTATGAAGAAGCACAAGAACAGCCATTCAACACGCAGACATTTCTGTCTCCTTCCTTTTCTTCAGAGTTTCGTACCAATCCGTGGCCATCCAGGAACATCTGGTCCATCATTACATTGCACAACATGACCACTCGCAGCTTGACGTCGCCTGCAGAAACAGAACTCAGAACCACCCATCCTAAAAGCCATCTGACACTGCAGCAGAAGAATTGTCACTGGTGGCTGCCAGAACGCAGCATATGACACATATTTTCAGGGCTGTCTCTTTCCAACGTGCGGCAGCAACACTCACAAACATCTGCCCGTGCATTGCAGCATGGCTGATTTTTGAAGACTGGGCCTTGGATCTTGAAAGACAGTTTGGCACATGGATCTGAGGAAATCATCCAGGAATTAGGTTTCTGAGTACTTCAGCTGATGCGTGTGTCTGTTCCTTAATTCCAAGATTGGTGCTCTCTCCACTAGGCTTTGCCACCTCTCCATTTTTTCTGAAGGTATTTTAGGCCTGGAGCCACAGTTTCTTTTTAGGACATTGGAACGCTCTCCAAAGGAATTAATTTTAATTTTTCCGAGCATTGCAATTAGCTGGGTGCCTTCAGCTTTGGTTAGCTCGAAAATCTGATGGTTGTTTCTGTTGTGCGTTGAGTTTTCTGTCATCAGTGTCGTTACATTGGTACAAACCCATAATGTGGGTGTCTGGCTAAAGGTGGACCTCATTCTTTTGGGACAATCTTTCCAAACACCCCAAGTTTGAGGCCAGTGTTGTTGGGGTGACAGAGGAAAACCCCAGAAACACCAGTCTGAGCACCAGTACTAAAACTCAGATATGTTGGGCTGTCCTTGGCTCTCACGAGACTGAGCCCCAAGATGACCTTGCCTCTGGGACTTGAGATACCTCTGCTTGCGGACTCCCCTGGTACTGGAGCCGCCGAGAGATGGGGACGTGTCACACCAGAGGGATGAGGTTGATTGAAACCTCCACGGAATGTGGCAAAGGCTGAGAGCTACAAGATGGGCTGTCACTATCAATGCTACTTGCTTTTGATGGTAACAGTGTTATTTTAATCAAACCTTTGGTGGCTTAGAAGGTTGGCGATCTTTTCAACTGCTTTTTGAATTGGAAACTAAGCTGAGAGTTACGTGCAGGCTCAGAGGGAATAATCGGCCTTCAGTTCCCTGGTGGGATATTGCCTGATGCTTCTGCCCTGGTGAATAACTGGTGCGGCCACACACCTTTCCATGTTTCACTGCTGCTTAAAACCTCTCTGAGATGATAATAAGCCTTTTTAGCTCAATTCGTTTCTTTTTTTGTTTTGTTTTGTTTTTCTTCTTACCTTTGAAAAGTAATTATGCTCAACATTTTTTCCACCGTGGTGCTATTGGAAATCTGGTCACTGCAGAGTCCCTGGGCACACGTCAGCGCCTCGTCACAACCTGGAATGCTTTCTGCCAGGAATGATGAGATGCGACAGTTCCCATTGAAGGATATTCCTCCCAGATAATTCCAGTTTCCAAGGTCCCGGGCTTTGAAGATAAACTTGTTGCTTGTTTGGTTTCCTAGCAACTTGTGCTCCACGGCAGAAATGCATTCCTGGGACCCCGAGCTCTTCGATGCTTGGAGCCGAGATGTGCTCTGCTCCGGTGAAAGCAGCTGCTTGAAAACACAGGACTGGAGTGGGAAAGCTGGGGCTGGAGCAAACCCTCTGATTAGATCCCCTGGTCTCCCCTAGACTTTGTTGTTCAGTAGAATTCTCATTTTAAGTTAGAACAAGACATCTGGCCAGCTCTGAAGGTGGAGGTAGCTTGGGTTTGGCTGGTTGTCCAGGTTCTTGCTGGGGAATTTGGCACTGATCCCACGACGTGGCTAAACTGATAATCCTGAGGAAAACGTCACAGCCTTTACTAGAGCTTTAATGTTCAGATGAGAAGCCCAAGGATCCATTTTCCCATGGAATATGATGAGGCACATCATCACCACTAGTGAGACCCCCTCAGGTGTGAATCTAGAGAAAAAAGCAGACTTAGTCACCTGTAAGGCACATCAGTCTTAGCCTTGCTATTTTTATTGAGCTGCTGAAAACAACGAAGGGCAAAGCCACCTTAATCTGCCCATTGCACGGTTATCAATGTTTATTTCATTATTTCTTCTGGTTATTAGAAGCTCAGCCCCACTGCAACTTTTAGCTTAGGTGCTTCAGCTCCAATGCCCCAAGGAACCCTTCAAGCTCAGATTCAGTTTCACAGGTCTGCATCAAGGTGAGCGAAGGGCAGACCTAAAAGTTGTTGCATTTGATTCTCGGTATTTGACTCAATCAGAGGTTTTTGCAGGCAGTGCTCACTGGGCGCCTGGTGGGAAAAGATCTCCCTTCCCCTTGTGTCCCAGGCAAGAAAGTAAAAGATGATCAGTTCTCCAGCTCAAGAAAATAATAGCAAAAAGAACAATGTGTTGATATCAAAGAGGCTTCTAAAAGACCCTGAAAGTCTTGGGGTTTCAGCGTGATCAGGAAAAGGGAACAGGACAATCCTGTGCCAAAGCCACTGCCACCTAAGTAGCTGCAGCATGGGATGAAAAAGTCTCTTACTTTTTAGACAGGGAGGGCATTGCTTAAATACCCAGTGAGGTCTTGATCTTGGGGCTGAACAGGGTCTTCTGAATCCCAGTATTACACTTTTATACAGCCACCTTTTCTGAATTTGTCTAATAAATTCAATCAGAGCTGTCACTGACCCTAAGAAGATTTTTGTCCTATGTCGGTTAACTCAGGGCATTTTTTTCCTGAGGATAATCTCTAGTGAATTTAGCACTGCATTGTGGTCCAGGGAGCAAACTGAATGTATTGTTTGGTTTGAATTATAGCATACTACTGTCAAGGGTATTCCTTCAAAAAGCTGACACCTTTTAATTACATCTGTGAGACTCTGAGAAAAATGGTATCCCGGGGAAAAAAAAATTGCTTGGCACCCACTTTGTTAGTTTTAGCCTGATGTTCATTTCTAGCCATTCATATAGGGCTGAGTCATACAAGAGAAGCCTGTGAGGGAATCACAAACAATCTGTCTGGCTTGAGGAAATCGGGAGCCATTTCAAGTGTGCATTGCCTCACTCCATAGTTAGTGGCAGGGGCTGTTAGAGACTCTGGAGGCTTTGAAAATAGAGAGGGCATTTTTCTACCTGAATAGTTCTGCAGATAGACCGGAGATGGGACAAAAACAAGTTTTGTGAGAGAAAGACCATCCCAGGCAGAGCCAGAATCAGATGTACCATCGGAATCGGATGCAATCATCCTTCACCTGCTCGGGGCATCTCTAAATCTCAGCTGACAATCTTTTCCTTCTGTCTTTAAGCAACATTTTTCACCTCCCCTGAGCTAGTTTGAAACCTTTAATTCCATTCTGCCTGTTCTTCCAAGAATGCGGTGTGACAAGTGGAAACTCATCTCCACATGGGGGAGGAAGGGGGCGGGAAGAGGGGGGAGCGCTGCGTGAATATTAAAACATTTGCAGTGTGAAGTGTTGAGTTATGAACGACGACAGCACACCTTGGGCTAATAGCACGGTGCCAGGGCCGTGCTGGCACGTGGGGTGTCCCAGGAGGGCTGGCAGCAGTGCTTCGGGGGGGATGCGTGCTCTGGGCTCAGCAGGAGGTGATCCAGGACTGAGATGCTTTGGCTGAAGATGCACAAAATCTCTGCGTGGTGCGAACCTGCCAGTGCAGGAAGCTGGTACTCCCCGTGCTGGGGAGGCTGGTGTGTGCCTGCAGGCAGCATTACGATCCCGCTTAAACATTCATCCGCTTTGTGTGCATGCTCTGATTTACCCACGTTTGCTAAGGCACCCTCTTACCTCCTGGCCCAAACAGCTCAGTGTGGTGGAGAAATGGTTTTGTTCTGCCAATGCCATTTGGTGGTGGAGCTGCAAAGCTTTGGTCCTGTTCTGGTGGCAGATGGGGACCCAGGATGTCTGTGCCCCTTGGCTGAAGAGTGGAAGGGAAGAGGTCAGGTCTGAGCAAAGCACCTTGTTCCTGCTCTTGATGCTGATAAGGTACCAGAAAGGTTGTGCAAGCCCTATCAGAAGATGAGAATGTGCCTGAGGCCGTAGGCTGGGTAAGCTCAGAGTAAAATGGTTGCTGGCTGATGAGAAGGACATGGGGTAGTTTAAGCCTTGGAGGTTTCTAAAGTGTTTTGGGCCATCAGAGCTTAAAGGGGGTGAAGTGCAGTAGATGTCCAAGGCAGGGAGCATCCCTGCTGCCTCAATATGGAGTGAAAATGGGACACACAATACATCCAGGGAACAGGAATTGAGAGAAACGACCCTGGCAAGAACTAGTGCTGTCATTCCCTGGAACCTGGGTCTCTGCTTCTCACACTGCTGCACTTCACGTGGTCTTTGGTTAATTCACAGGAGAATGGCTTGCTCCGGTGTCTGGAATAACAGTGCATTTCACTGGGAATCTTGGTCTTGGAGACCTTGCAGCTCTAACCCTGAATCTATAACCCTAAGCCTAGATAAATGAGCCTAAGGCTTGTGGTATGAGGAACCTGATGTGCTGTAGGGAAGCAAGGTGAATCCAACATATTGGCAAACTTGGGATGCTCAGCTTCAGAGGAGTTACAAAGCAGAGCAGGAAAACCAGGAACATGCTCAGAGAGCTCAACCAGGAGAGAGGCCACTGCTGTGGTAAAACCTTTGGTACAGTGATGTCTTTGCTGAGTGTGAGATGTTGAGAAGGAGCTGTTGGTGGCCCAGAAAAGCACATTTCCTACTGTGCAGGCAGCACCAGCACACTTCCCTGTACAGGAGTTCCTCCAGCATCATTGCAGATTCCTGCTGAGGGGTACCTAAAGAGACAACCCGACCAGAGTGCCTCAGTTTCCCAAGAGTGCTCGTGACCTTTGTGAGGGGCTTGATCCCTGCTCACAGGCAGTGCCAGGTCAGAGCAGACAACTCTCATTCGACTGATGGATTTGCCATGTTATTTCACTTCCTGGCCCAATTTCTTGTGCAGTGTCTATCTGAGAAGACACACAATATCCCTGGAGAGCGCAGTGGCTGGGAACTTGGTTTTCGGTTCCCCTGGGCACAGCAGTTCTCAGCTGATGGCTGTGTTGGTCCTGTCTGACCACGGAGCCAGATTTCTCCTGGATGACTTTATGGATGAGTTTATCACAGATGAAGGTGAGAGCTGTCTGCCTTTTGAACGCAAGGGGACGGTTCAGACCTTTTGTGAGGGATGATCAACCACAGTAAATAAAGTTGCTGTTTGTGGGAGTAGCAATTAAAACCCATTATAACCTGCTTAACTAGTCAGGGACTGAAGCGCCTGGAAGAACTCGCTCTGTCCTCCCTGAGTGCTGTTTTGCTTGGCCCATTTCCCTGATTTGGGAAAAAGATTGTGTTCTGAGGGGGTTAGCTTGCAATTCCTGCTCTCGTGACCGGGGCAGTTTCCCAGTTCCTAAGGATGACTGATAATCACAGAAAACAAATTTTCCCAAGTGATCCTTCAGAACTGAGTATTTTGATTCATGGGACATGCAGCGTGCAACACCTCGTGTTCAGGACAGACAACACATCACAAATTAAACCACACTGTGTTTCAGACCAATCTCTGAATTTACCAAACTGCCACTCTGATGTTTTCAGTGGAGTCACCTGGAAGAAGGGTGAGCTGGTGTGACACCTCCATGCGTGAACCTGCCTCGAGATGCTCGGGGGAGGTAATTGCGTGGGCTTCTTGCTGGCTCGAGGTTTGGAGAAGGGAAAACAGGGGCAGAGAGCCCGTGTCTACATGGAAAAGGCAGGGTCTGAGCTGCTGGGGCCTGTGAGTTTTGATGACTCATGGGCCGGATTTATGAGTGTGAGCCATAGAAACTGGCTGGGTGTCTGATTGCCCCCGCTGCCAGGCAGGAACACTCAAGAGCCACCTCAGCCTTATATTCTCCTTTTTTTTTCTAGAAGAGTGCACACATGGCAGGGCTTATCTCCACGGATTATTGCTCTGCTTTCAAGAACTATAAGGGAAGAAAAGCCATGCCTTTTCCCCTCTCTCTCTCTTTTCAGGAGGCCTGCTCATGGCCACGTTTTTTGCATGCCTTCCAGATACCATCAGAAAGGAATGGCTTTTCCCAGGTCTTTTGTGCAGCTCAAGGCATTTATTTGGCTTTTGTGGCTTCTTGGTGTGTTGCAGTGCTTTTATTTGGGGCAGCACTGGGACAGGTGGGGTGTCTGTCATGGTTTGCCAAAGCTGAGAGGCCCATTGGGTCCATGTGCTTATGGCATGGCCCTGGCATAAAACTGGGAGCTGGGGTTTGATGTGCCCAAATATGTGCCCGTGGGCTGCAGGGTGACCGCACCCCATGGCTACTTGCCTGGGATTTGGGGATGCCTAGAAATTTTGTCCAAATGGGCAAAGTCCTCATATTCCACAAGGATGGGAAGTGAGGAAGGAGAAAGGGGACACATCGTGAGGAACTTCTCTACCAAGGACAAAGCTGCCCATGATGTCCTGGCTGAGAATGACCCAGACCTTTTGTACAGCTGGGTCAGTGAGGGACAAACTGCCTTCAGCACATGTCCAAGATAGGGGGGTGAGGCACTGGAACAGGTTGCCCAGAGAAGTTGTGGCTGTCCCTCTGCTGGAAGTGTTCAAGGCCAGGCTGAATGGGCCTCTTGAGCTACCTGGTCTAGTGGAAGGAGTTGGAACTACGTGATCTTTATGGCCCCTTCCAACCCAAACCATTCTATGACTTTCTGACAGGTGCCAGGATGTCCGTCCATGTTCCCCTGCCACCACACACGCCCACACAAAGACAGATGTTTAACTTCTCTGTGCTCTCCAGAGCACCAAGTCAAAATGGGAGGGGTGTATTTAAATGTTGCACCCCCATCTACCACAGTAAGACCTGCAGTCATTTGCTCCCTGCTCCTAGAAGGGACAGCCTTTTTCAGGGAGGAAAAGGCCATCAAACCAAATGTGAAGTTCATGTGCTGGAGATACAATATCTATTCAAGGATGGATGCTCTTGGCCGAAATGCCGTTGTTTATTTTGCTGTGGGAGGTTTTCACTAGAGGTCTTGTTTGTCTTCCCTCTCCTCTCTGCGCTCTCAGTAGCATCTCTGACGTGCCCTGGATGACAAAACTCTTGTCCTCCTTCCTCTCCATCACATGAGATGTCACCCTGAAAGAAGGACATGTTGCAGGACTAAAGCTGAGGAGGGGGTGGCCCTTTCTGCTGAGCTCTTGCCCCTCCTTGCCAAGATGGAGCTGGCAGCCAACCAGAGGAGTGTGGAGAGAAGATGGAGAGAGGAGAGTTTTGTGTTGCTCCGTGATGTGAGATGGGACAGGCCCGGACCAGGAATGTGACTGGTTTTGTCCAGCATAGTGACATGATCCGTGTCCCACTGGTGACACCGCGTGTCCCCTTGGCCACCCATGGGGGAAACCACAGAGGTGGTGGCAGGGCCATCCTTGTCCCCACACCGATCCAGGAGCTCACCCACACTGACCTACTCCCTTCTCTCCCTGGCTTTAGCTCTGAGCTCACAAACCCTGGAGCTGCTGTGACTCCAATAAAGAAGATGCTCAGATTTTTACCATCTTGGACACAGCAGCCTCATGGCATGAGGGGTGAGCCAGGGACGTCCCCTCAGGGCAGGCAAGGCTTCATTCAAGTGGTTTTGGTTTTTGGCCAACTGTGCCAGGTCAGTCCCCTACTAAGCATTGTGATGGAGGGAGCCAGCCTTAGGTTAAAAATAATTATTTGTTAATTAACAGGCATGGCTGGGGGACTCCTGAGCACCACTCATTTCTCGAAGCTTGAATTCCCAAATCAGGGCAGTTTTGTACAACTTGCTTTTAGTTACACGTCCACTTTGCTTTTCCGGGGGGATTTGCTGCTGTTCACATTGCAGTGACACGGAGGTATTTATGGTCTTAGATTTCTGCTTATCTGATCCACCCCTGCCCTCCACGCTCCTGGTATGGTGCCAATCCCGAAACACTTTTCCTCCCTCTGTTTGTGCCGCCCCCCCAGAGGAGGTAATATCCAAACACAACAAAAAATAGGTAGCTCTCCCAAAGAGCTTGTGGAGATGAATTTTTTTCAGTTTCAGCAGCCTACAGCAGAGGCAACGCAGTGATTTATTCTCTTTTGGACATGGTTTTCAGGAATAAAAATCCTTATGTTGGTTAATACAGTGGAATAAAGCATTGCTGTGACCATGTCACCGCAGCTAAGGAAATTTCAAGTGGGACTCTGGCTGTTCTCCGAACTGCAGCCAGGATCTGAGTTACTGTCCCACAGGGGGTTGCTGTTGGAAAATAACGTAATTGACTTTGTCCCATTTCCAGTTTCACAGAGAAACGAGCTGTAAGAGCACGCAGGGTACCGGGGCTTTGGGAGCATGATAAATGCAGCAATCAGCCCGGGAGTGCACAGAACGTCTCGTTGTGCTTTCCTCCCCTCCTGCCTGGGGGATGGCATCATCAGGGGCTGATGCTGCCCCGGCCCCGCCGGGGACCTGGGGCTGCCACAATGGAGGCACCGCTGCCCTGGGAAGCCACCGGCTCCCTCCCCCCCGGGATCCCAGCATGGCTTTTAACCCAAATAGCTGACCTTTCATTAAAGATTACCTATTTTTACTGCTCCTCAGGATGGGAAGAAGAAAAGGCTGAGACTTACAGAGGCAGACCAAACCAAGATGTTGTTATAGCAGGGACAGGGAAATTACTCAGGGCAAGTTTAAAAAAATTAATCTTTTTTTTTGTTAAATTAAAGTAGTCCCCAGTTAAGCCTGGACATTATTCCATTTGATCTGTTACTAACAAGGCAGCAAAGAGCCTGGGGCCCAAGGGCTACTGGATAATGCTACATCTGTGCTAGTAAGTTAAAAGTGCTTGAGTTGTGGGCTCTCAGACCACAAACACAAAAGGTTCTGTGTCCATTAAACCCCTTTAGGCTCTGAATTATGGCAGACACATGGAAATTTTGTCTTGGGAATGGCTCCTGGTCTGTGCTAAACTGCAAACTGTCCTGGGGAGCTGTTTGGGACTCTGCTAGCAGAAGGGCTGGGGGCTGTGCTGCTGAAGCTGCTGTCGGGGCCAGGCCCCAGGAACACACCCTGGCACCAGGGCACTTGCAGGGGCATCACCCCAGCAGATGAGCTGGGCTAATGTCCCATCCCTTGGTACCAGGGCCAAAGGAGGCAGAGAGATGGGGTGACTTGGCAGAGGTCCTAAAGAAAGTCTGTGTCAGAGCAAGGACTGGTTCTTCATCACTCTGTCATTCACATGGAGGACAGGCTTCGAAAGCTGCCTTTGCCTTCTCCAGATTTCCTTTTCAGAGAGGCACTGGATGGGCTCCCAGTTTGGGGATGCTCATCTGGCCATTTGGGCATCCTGGAGTGCACACTTTGGTACCCGCTGGCACAGCACAGAGTGGAGCCAAGCACTGAATCCTCCCTTTGCACCAACCTCACATCACCTTTCAGGCCAGTCTGTGGGCATTTGGGGCCAGCTGAGGGAGAAAGTCCATCCTCAGGCCAACACCCAGGAGATCACAGCTTTCCTATCTTGTCAGACTGCCTCACATCTCCATTTGCAAAGCAGAGGTTGTCATCTTGCCTTGTGTGTGGGGCTGTGAGGAGTCAGATACAACAGTGATATGCATCATACAGGCCCTATCTAGATTAACAGGTAACTGCTACGACTAGATTAGCAAGGCAGCAAGAGGAGAGTCTAAGGAGAACAAACAGGCTGGTGCTGTGGGCTCAAGATCTACTCCATGTGCAGTCCACAGTGGTAACTCCAGGTCAGATTTATTCCAGTCACCTACGCTGAAAATCCCCACCTGGCACACTGTCTGAGGCTGGCCGAAGGACCAGCTACTCATTTATTACCTTACATTCCTAGGAGGGGTTGTGACAGAGCTTCTGGATCCATTTTCCACTGAGGAAAAAAAAAAAAGAAAAAGATAAAAAAATATTAAATTGTGTGCATCAGAGCTGTTTGCAAACTGGATCACTCTGGTGTGGGGGAGACCAAGCCAGGAGCTGCTATAAAACAGCATTACTGCTCTGAACCAAAATGCTAAGGCAGAGGCAGCCAGAAGCACCTCGGGCTTAATCCAGCATTCAGCAGAAAGATTCTCATTTACTGCAGCTCTCCCTGAGTCAGGCCCCGAGGGCTTGTCTGTACACAAAAATTAATCTGGATTAGGATGGGGCAGGAACTTAAGGTAAAGTGGCTCTTCTGGAATAGCTTCACTCCATAACAGACGAGCCTCTGGACGGTTTGGTTAGGAAGCGTTGTGTTACATCACATTTGGGATGATGAAATGCTCTCTGAAGAGAATGTCCTTGTGGTATTTGGTCACAATTACACAGAGGACACTTAAAAACACATCCATTTCCTGCAGGAGGAGAAGCAGAGCTCCCTGCAGATTTGGAGTTCTTTCCAGGGCGGGCTTGCCAGAACAGCTCAAAGGGGTTTCATCGTTCCTCTGTTTCCATTCACACTGAGAAAGGGCACAGACTCCCACGTGCCCCGCACAGCAGCTCCCCTGACAGCAGTGGGCAGGGACAGGTGCAGCATCAGCCCAAACACGTGTGTGGATGTTGCTTACGGCCTGTTCCACGCACACTGGCTCACAGAGAAGCACTTCAGAGAATCAGTTCAGAGCTGGGGCTGAAATAATAAATCCTGCACCAGGGTGGCTCTGCATGGGTGCAAATGCTCTCTCCAAGTGAGCCTGAATGACACCTGGAGTGCAGGTGGGTCCCCCTTTCCCACACCTGCCCCTCTGCTTGCTCTGAGAATCACACATTCAGTAGAGAAAGACTAAATGATGTTACTCAGTTGGGCATCATTGAGTATAACCCCTGGAAGGACCACCAGGCCTCCATATCCCACTTCCCAGAGGACAGAAAGGCAGAAAATGTCCTGATGGTTGTGAGCCTTCCTCCTGCACTGAAACCATTTTCTCATTCAGGATTTTTTCTCCCACCCTACTGCTCTTGCACAGCTTTATTTCCAACCAGGTTTCAATGGCCTGGTAAATGTTTCTACCAATACACACCAGCTCCCAAAGACTCTGTTTGCACTCAGCTCAAGTTAATTGTTCATAAGCAACAGTCCATAGGCATAAAAGTTTCCCCGTATTTTTTTTTTTAGCTCTCTTGCTATTTATTCTGTGAGGTGATAACATTGGTTTCTCTCTGGCTTTATCAGTGTTGCACAAGGACAAACGAGGAGCAAAAGGGAACCTCCCTTCCCTCCCGTGGAGTGGAGCCTACAAGCAAGCAGCCAAGGCAGAGGAACAAGCCCTTGTCAGTCTGCATGCACAGCCTGGCTGGCAGAGTACATTTTCCTTAACATGCCTAATCCCACAAGTATGTGGTGGCTTGCTCTGCAGAAACCTCAGCTTTTCAGGTGCTAGAAAATATGCATGTTCCATGTTACTTGATAGTTTGCTCACATCCCTGTCTCCTGGAGGCGAGCAGTTGCTGACCCTCTCAGCTTTAACCTACTCTGAATAAACCCCCCCACGCAACACTGCAAGGAATAATAATGTACTTGTGATTTCTGTACATTTTTCTGCTGTAAATCCAGAAAATGAGACCTGAATTATTCTTTTCTGTTTGTTGTGACAGACATGCAGTCCTTGCTTCCCAGCAGAGTGACTTGTGTATGCTGAGCTTTCCCACAGCTTCCTTGGAAGACTGGGAAGAGCTGGTGAAGTTGGGGTTTGATAATGGAGCTTATCACAACCACAGAATAAAAAGTTATCATTGCTTCCCGGGTCCAACCCCCCCCCAGGGCTAGAGGTGCACCAGTTGGCCTACTGGGCAGCACTGGGAATTGAATGAGGGCCCTCCCAGTAGGTGGGAAGGAATTTTCCCCTTCTTAAAAGACTCTCTGAGGTTTAAAAAAAAAAAAAAATGTGCTTATTCTGGGATGAGGTGGAAGAACCAAATTGCCACATTTTTGTAACCTACATGAAAGGGCTCACACAACTGCATCTCACTTTGCACAACAATCACCTGCCCTGTGCGAGACCAGCTCCATCCCCTGCACTGTCATTACCTCCCGGGTCTCCCACAGCCGGGCTACAGGACGATCTGCAGTCTGCCTCATCTCCTTTTCTTCTGGAGCTGTTCCACTCTGTATAAACACCACTCATTGATGCAGCTGTTGGGAGACTTCCCACATCCCAGGGGAGTGCTCCAACCACAAAATTATCCTCACCCTTGCTCTCGTCCAGTGGGTATTTAATTATTCTTACAAAGTGAAGTAATTCCAACTGAAAAAAAACAAGAGGCACCCGGGTCAGAGTACCCCATCATTATCACAGTAGGGAGCACTCTCCTAGGACATGAGATTTCCCAACCAGACGCTGAAAACACCGGAGGAAGCTGGGAAGAGCAATGTTATTGTTTTCTCCTCCATTTTGTGAACAGTTCCTCAGAATTCATGAGAATAACAGAGTTGGAGGTAGATATTTATCTGTATGTGTATGTTTCTGGAAATGCTGAAATGAAATGCTTCAACATTTCCAATTTTTTTTTTTTTTTTGCATTTAATCCAAAAAACATTTGAGAATATGCATCATATTTGGCAAATAACCGTGGCCACCCTGAAACCACATTTTTAGCAAATAAATGATTCACTGAGTAAATTTAACTCATCTTAAATGCCTATTTATATCACAGGAACACACCCTGTCACTGTTGGGACTTCACCATGTTGAGCACTATCCAGAGCTCACAGCCAGACGTGCTCTACCACAAACAGCCTGAGAGGGAAAAATAAAGCCCTGCCTATTTGCTTTTTGCAACAGCACAGATGTCAGCCTCCCTGTCTCAGAAGAGCTGTGCCCCATCCTATAAACCTACCCCGGACACCTCACACCATTTTGGGACTGGCGAGCAGAGCATCATCTCGCCAGTCCCCTCTCCTCCACGAGCACAGCAAAGCCGTCCATCCCTTTTTTAGTCCCCTTTCCCAGAAAAGAGTCATCTCAGAAAAAACCTTTGCCTTGCACTGGCAATATCCCGTGAATGCCGAATGGGTTAATCCCCTTTAACCGGCATCCCAGTAATGAAAGGTTTCACTCTTTGTCACCTAATGGTCTTGTGTCTAAAATAGAAGCCGAGCTGCCTTCACTCAAAATGTTTTTAATCATTGTGGAATAAAAACCTAGCCTGGCTAGTGCCAACCAAAGAGATGTTTGTCTGCTCAGCAGATTTTATCAAAGCTTCCTTGATGTCTTTGCCTTTGTAATGCTAAGCACTTCACTGTTTGGCATATTTAAAGTAGGATGCGGTACATGTGAAGCATTTCACAGAGTGATGATGTATCGAGTGTGCTTTAGGAAGTAATGAAAGCAGCAGACTCATGATTTTTGAGCTTTTAATTACTTATTAAGTGGCATGACATAAAGGCTACGGGGGAGATTTTTTTTTTCAGCATCCAACTTATTGACTTTGAAGTCGGTGCCTAAATACCCTTTGTGCCTTTGAAACTTTCCGTCTGCTCTCAGGGGAACGTGCTGCTGCTCTGGGCTTTGTTTCACGCTGACCACATTTGTTCGGGGGAGAGGAGCCGAGGGATGGGAGCCTGCTCAGACACAGGTCTCTGCCTTCGCCATGGTGGATAAAGATGAGGGACAGGCTAAATGCGTGTCCTTTGACAAAGGATATAGAGAGGGCCCTCAGCACAGAGCCTGGAGCAATGAGTTCTGACCTGGCCTCAAAAATGCCAGCACTACAGGGGGCAAATAACCATAGCAGCCCCCAGGGTGCTTTTAATGAGCTGAATCACAGCCCGAGTCCAGCTCTCCATCACTCACAGGCCACTGCCACAGCTGGTTTTAGCAGATGTCCCCTCGGACAGAAATGGCCTGGCAAAGCACAGTGGTTGGCCTCGCCACCACCTCCTTCAGGTCTGGTGTCACCGCTGTGACAAGAATGCCAAAGCTTTGGGAGCAATAAAGTCAGGAGAGGCCAGAAAGAAGAAAAGACCCTCGGATTCAGGTCTGGGGATTTGTGGGTACTTTACACTTTTTTTTTTCATATTCTGAAGGGGAAGGCTTTCCTCCCACTTATTCTCACGATAAACCAGGAGTCTGTGGCCTCGCAGAAGGGTTTCTCTGTAAGGATGGAGCCAGAAAAAGTATTTTTCCTGATAGCGAAGTTGAAACCAGATCCTTCCCTCACCACCATCTATACCCACACTCATTGTGTCACAGGATGTCCTTGTGAGCAGGGATCCCTTTGCTCAGTCAGCAGGTGACCCAGCAGTGGGAACACCTCTTTTTTACAAGTCCTACTGATTCCAAGAAGCCCTCACAGACCATGAATGCAAGATGCTTGCTCTGGCTCCAAAGGCTGCTAAATTCCTGGGGGTCATGTCAAAGCTGGAGCCACAGACATGGGGAGAAACTCACCCTGCAGCTGCCCAAGGCACCCTCTCATCCTCCGGTCTATGGAAAAGAGGTGTCATTCTGACATCTTTAATCAGTATCAAATGCTCCTTTCAAAGAGAAGGAAAACAGGGGGGAAAAAAAGAAGAAAAAGAAGGGGCTGCTGCTGAAAATCTGCTCTCTCCCCTGATGAAGAGATGCAGTGCCAAAAGTGCAATATGTGTGTTTTTATCCCCACCGGAGGAAAAAGCCAAGCCGCAACTTCCCATGTTCAGTAAGTGACCAACACAAACATACAAGGGCTCAAGTACATTTCTACCCCCTGGAAAAGTTTTCTTTAATTAGGACAGACACAGTGCTCAGTCAAAGCAACATCAATGTCCAGGCACACAATTTGATTAACCCACTTCTTACAATCTTTGCTGCTTGTTCAGATGTTCCAGAGGGGGAAAAAAAAAAAAGGAGCGGGAAAGACTAAAATCCACTATGTTTCGAACAGTTGGGGATTTTTTTCTTCCTCTCATTTTTCCCCCAAAGAATGACAAATACCAGTGTGATGCTTTTTTAATTTTCTGAGTCTGCAAAACATTGTCTCTAGCTTGATTTTTCTCAGCACTGGTCAGATCTGCACAGGGTCATCTGGGCAGGCAGCTGCAAGAGGATTTGGTTTAGGAGTAGAATGACTCAAGCTGCTTCCCAATATCACAAGCAGGACATGAAAGGGTTGTGTCCTGGTATTTCCCTGAAGCTTTATTAGGTCATATTATTTAGAAAATGGACTGCATAAAACAATAATTAGGTTTTTTTTTTTAAATTCCTGCAGTCTGTATTGCTCATGATAGATTAATTTGCAGGCCTATTTTAGGTATAATTATTTTGCATTTATTACTGCAGGTCCAATAAAAAGCAGAGGTGAATACTGACAAAAAAAAAAAAAAAAAGGAAGGCAAAGGGCTGAATATTAACATCTTCATTTTACTACTGGGAACTAAACATCAAAGGGACTAAGGGCCATGGTAAAAAAAAAGCATCTAAGTCAACATGAAGAGCCCGAAGAGTCCATTTAGCAGAAACCCAAGTCTGAAGGTGCTGTGAGCATTTCACTTCTAGATTTGCAGTATTTTCTGGGACTCGGGGTTGCCCCTGGACACAGTCAGCTGGAGGTGGCCTGGGGTTTAGGTCATGATGAGTTCCTCAGCATCCAGAAATGAGCCATTCCTCTGACTAATTCCCCGGTGGGATCCCACCCACTCAGTGCTCCGTGCACAGGATCAGCCTGCCCACAAAACAGGGCACTGATATCCCTTAAATCTTCCTGTGGCATAAAGCTGGAAATCCCAGGAGGTGAGAAGTGGGTGGTTGATGTGCTCCACAGCCTGAGGACAACCCCAGCTCTCTCCATCCCACCAACATCCCTAAACAGCAGGTCAGCAGGCTGGGCTGGGAGGGGACACTGCTCACCCACCTTTTGAAACTGGGATGTTGCATATTAAACAAGTCAAGTGCAATTAGGTGCAGAGGAGAAAAGAGGTGGTGGCTCCTTGCCCCTTTCACCAGATCTACCTGGACCTGTGGGAGAGCTTCGTTCTAACAGGAGTGTTGGGATCTCTAAAGATTAGGTGCCACTATGGCTTATGTTGAAATGTGGAGGATTCTTTATCAGTCTGAGCCCCAACAGCTTCACTTCTGGCTGTGAGTCAGTGGTACATGAGGGACACGACCGTGAACTCCAAAACTCACAGCTAATGTGGGGGGATTTCTGTGAATTTGAGCCAGGAATTTGTGCTCCCTCACTTGAGTCCACTAACATCCCTTTTCTGAGACTCCATCATAGCGTCAGGCTTGTGGGGGCCATTCTCTCAACTGGGACTTTCTTAATAATATTTATGTAGTGGTTTACTTGTTGTTGAGTGAAGAGAAGTGAGAATTTTCCCCAAAAGGCCCGAAGGAGAAGTTGGCCTCGGCACAGATTGGGGAGGGGTTGGTGTCATGGTCATGCCTGTCCCACTGCAGGTCACGATGGGCGAGGTGAAAACCACCCAACGTGGTGACACGAGCTGACCTCCACTGGAAGCAAGCAGGGGCAGTGGGAAAAGTTGCAAGTGGCTTTACAACACCTTCTTTTCACCTTTGCAAGGAGCACTTCAAAACCACCCCAGGAAAGCCAGGAGAGGAGCTGAATTTTTATCTCATTCTCAAAATCTGAAGGGTTTGTGTTTCCTTTAATCCACTCATGCAATTCATGCTGTGAGGATGTACCACGAAACACTTTGGGCCCAAATTGCATCCTAGCCATGCCCAGTTTTCATCCATGGTAGCTCACCTGGAGTCACTCCAGATCGACATCAGTGTAGCTAAAATCAGGATCTGGTCTTTCATCTCCTCCAATGAAATAAGAACCAGAGGGTTTAGACGCTGATGGGCTATTTTCTCACTCAGTTCTCTTATACCAGCAGAGAGGCTGAGGGATCCTGTCTATAAAATAATTTAATTATGTTCATTAGAACAATGTATGGTTTGGTGGGTGTCAGCTGGGAGCAGCTCCTCAGTCAGGCCAACAGCCACATGACAAATGAGCATAAACGAGTGAGATTACTTGGTGTTACCCATTGCAGGAGCCTGGAGCTCATCAGCAGCTTTCTCTGCTCCAATCCCCTGCCTTAAAACTGGAAAACCAGGAGCGTGCAGCCTACGTGTGTGGGAGAGCATGTGCAGGAGGGGAGGTGAACCTGGCATCGCGTTCACGGGTATTTAAAGAACTGCAGTGACTCCAGAGTAGTTTCCCATGTGGACACACGCATATGTTCACACTCCCACTTACTTCAGTGCCTCTGAAATGAGAGTATTTTTTTTTTTCCCTTTTTAGTTGGTTTCTCTTTGGCGGCATTTGAAATTGAACTGTAAGGAAGTGGCTGCGATTCCAGAGAAATAGTCTGATGCCCGAATGCTTCCTTTAGATGGCTGTATCCAGGCAGCATCATCCAAACTAGTCACCCCCACCTGACTAGCGACCAAAGACCAGCCCACCGAGGTCTGGAGCACCATTCATCTCCTCCTACAACAGATGACTAAAATGTGGCAGAGGAACTGTGCCCCAAAAAGTGCCCATTCCTCTCCACTGGCCATAAGGGTGTGTTTGTGCAGATGATTCATTACAGAAGTGCCCACGCAGGAAGAGAGAATATCCAGATCCACAGGGTCTCTCAGAAGAGCCTAAGGCATGGGCTCTGCCTTCCCTGCCCAGATGGTTTTTGTTGTTACCCACCTTAGAATCACAGAATCACGGACAGGTTTGGGTTGGAAAGGACCTTAAACACTGTCTTATTCCAAACCTCCTGTTGTGGGCAGTGATACCTTCCATCAGACCAGATTGCTCAGAGCCCTGTCCGACCTGGCCTTGAACATGCCTTGTTGGAACAATAACTTCCATTTCTTAGTCCTAAAATATAAGGAAGCCTTCACCAGTCCTGTTCAGTGGCTTTGAGTTTTGCATCACTGCTGTGTAACTTCCCAAGCAGACGAGCTTTGCATGGGGTTCAGTATCCCCAAAGTCTTCCTCTGAGGAACCTTCATTATCTTTTCTTTGATAAAGACAGGAAAAAAAAAAAGGGGTTCAGATGAGTCATCTCACAGGATCTGGAAGTTCCCCTCAGTCCATGTGCACATGCAGCCGAAGAATTCACAATTCACACGAGCAACACCCGGAGATAAGATTACACAGTGTGGGCGAGCATCTGTAATCCTCCACTCTGACCCACAAAGAGGGTGTCTTTTATTATCCCATCTCGAGGCTTTCAGCTTCAATGGGCTGTGGTTTGTACATCCAGAGGTTTCTGCCCTGGTTGTCTTGGCTGTAGCCAAGGACTGATGGGGCAGAGGTAAGACTTCGAGGGATTTTTTATAAGGGCGTGGAGTGATAGGACAAGGGGGAATGGCTATAAATGGAAAGAGAGTCGATTTAGATTGGATATTACAAAGAGATCCTTTACTGTGAAGGTGGTGAGGCTCTGCCACAGATTGCCTGGAGAAGCTGTGGCTGCCCCATCCCTGGAAGTGTTCAAGGCCGAGTTGGACAGGACTTGGAACAACCTGGGATAGTGGAAGATGTCCCTGCCCATGGCAGGGGATTGGAACTGGATGATTTTAGGGTCCCTTCCAACCCAAATCATTCCATGATTCCACATTCTTTTAAGGCTTCTCCCCTCAGGACGCGTGTCTGCAGCTCGGGGGGCACCATGCAGCTCAGTTTGCAGGCTCAGGTATTTGCAGAAGAGTAACTCAGTGGCATCTGAGAACTATTAAACCAATATTTAGATGACATCTTCTTTTAAAAGAAGCTTTCTGAGTGCACCACAGATATTAAGGAAGCCTTGCTCGCTGTGCAGGCTTAGTGAGAGTCCAGAGGGCAGCTCCAGAGCAGGTGACGAGGCAGCAGCCAGGACAGGGCCAAGCCTCCTGCCTCCTACCCCGTGCTGCTAACCACAAAGCATCCCCTCCCCTTTGTCAGGAAGGCTAATCCTGTAATGTGACTCTTGAGCAACGCTTAGGAGCCTAAATAGAACTTCATTCCAAAATAGCGCGTATGAAAATGAAGATAAGGCTCAACAAGTTGTAACAGATGCCTGTTAATTAGTCACTGCGAGGCACTTTCAAATGCGAGCTGTGTTTGGTGCATCAGCCATCCGCAAAGGCTGCTGTCCCCTCTCTTCTCCGGGCCTGAGTAAGGAGAAGGGATAAGCCCGGACATCCTTATGTCCCTCAAACTCCCAGTCTGGCTGCAGCAAGGTGGTCCCTGCCTGTTTCTGACACCGGGCTCAGCCCAGCATCAAAAAGGCAGGAATTTGGGTTGCACGCCTGCACACAAATCCCAGCATCAGACAGTTCTATTGGGTGTAGGGCAACCTTGGGAAAAATCAGCCGGGACTTATGTGCCCTTATATAAGCACAGACAACACACACTGGTGTCATTTCATTACTTTTGTCTTGATACTTGCATTTTATCTTCATCTATATCTCATATTTCTGAACCCAGCAGTAAACAGTTGCTCCCTCTTTCATAACCCTTAATGATACAGGTTGCTTTTTTTCCCCGACTCTTTTCAGATTACCATTTAAATTAACTATATAAATCAGGCCCTGGCCTCTATTACATGGGAAAACAATTGGGTTCTGTTTAACTTAGGAATCTGCAGTGTTTATAGATAGACAACCCTGAAGGTAAGTTACTAAACTAGTTTCTAGTTGCATTGATCTGTTGCCAGAATACATAAATTATTAACTGAGAAGTAACTCCAGAGAGTGTTGTGTATTTAAGTTCATATTTGGTAGGGCTGGGGATACGTGGCTTGGCCATAAGTAGACACTAGAAATATTAATCACTTTCAAGTAGAATTCTATATTTTAATTGCCGAGAGGAGACTTCTTTCTTTCAGTGTCTGAGTAAGAAACCTTTCCCTTGCTTAATTTAAGTTACCGCAGTGCAATCCTATGGGAAAACTCCCACTGATTTCCCTGAGGACTCTAGCATTGAGTCCATGGGAGTTTGACCATTTATTTTGGTTGATCAGGGTGTCCAGATCCCTCTGCCACCTAAATCTATCTCCTTTGAACTCCAGCTACTCAAAATTTAGTGTTCTGTCAGCGGAGCACTACGTGGAGAGTGAGATAATAGCATTTTCCTCCCAAAACGACACGAGGCACTCAAAACACTTGACAGTGCCAAGGTCTGGGTGAAGAACGCTCTTTTCTGCTCTTTCATGTTAACCAGGAGGCTGACCCGAGGTTAGCTGTCCTTCAAAGCATGGAGAGTCACAGAAAAATTTGAATTAGTTCCCTGGTTGCCTTTCTGAGGACTGAGACAGTCTTTTCCTGAAAATTAGGGGATGTCACCGAGGCACAGCACGTGCCCCTCGAGAAGCACAAGCTGAGAAAACAGATTTGCTCTTTATCTTCCAATTCTCTGAGGTGTGGAACTTCGATCCTCTGGAGGTTAACAGGACAACATGTGGCATCCTGGCTGCTCCATGGGGCCAGCCTGACTGCAGAGGATGGGGCTGTGAGGAATGCAAGCTGTCTGCATGCCACTCAGTCTCTGGGTGGATTCAGCACTAATTCCAATTTGCCTCTCCCACCTCCTTGGAATAAATTCCTTCCCAGCTGAACTGCACTGCGGCCAGCAGCTCAGAGAGAAGGGAGGTGACAGCCTGAGCAGGCTTGGTCCCAGCTGGGCAAGGATCACTCCACACTTGGCCTTTTCCTGGAAGATCAGAGCAATTTAACTTTGTCTCCACAGCATAGGGTCTCAACCCACTTCTCACACGACAGGGAGAAATCCAAGTGTGTTGGGTGTCACCAAAAAGAAATTGTCTTGCAGGAGCAGCCTGCAGTCATGAGGTGCCCCATCCCTCTGCTTGCAGCAGGCCCATCCCAGAGCAGCTCAGGGAATGGCAGGAGAGCCATTTGCATGGGCAGCAAGTCAGATTTAAATTGCTACATCCAGCCACATCTTGTCCAGGCACCTACGTACAGCATCCCTGCTGCTGTGAGAGAAGGGTGTTCACCTTTCGTACAGTCTTCACCCACGCCAGAAGAAAAGCACCTTTTTTGGCTGTACAGGTGCCACAAATATTTTTGCAAAGCCCTGTGGTTCTTAGCAATTCAGTGTAAGCTTGAAACTCATTTGGACTTGGGGTTTTTTTCTGCTTCAAAACCATGAGGGGCTGAAGGATGGAACCCCTTGCCTTTGTTTGCACAGTACCTGAGGTTCTGCCATCCTCGTGTCTGGATCCTCCTGCACCAGGGGGCTGGTGCTGTCATTGAGCAATGTGGAGGTGAGGTGTGGATTTTAAGTGGATTTAAGCACTTAAATAACTTTAGGCAACAGGGATGGACAGATTGGCAGGCTACCATCCAGGAAGTCCACAGAAATTCAAAGAAGGGAGCCTAGTTATCTAAAGATGTGTGACAGCTCTCAGGCAAACTTTTCCTCACCAATGGCAAGACTGGCAAATTTTGTGGAGCTGAATGCAGAGGGGAGCAGTTTTGGATGCCCTGGCCATCTTATGTCCTTCTCTCATGGTTCCTTCTCCAGGGGGGCCCAGTCTTCTGAGGTGTAGCATGGGGCTTTGAGATTAAAAAGAGAAATGTCTTCCTTGTATTGAAGGCTTTCTGTATTGTGGTTGCTAGAAATCAAAATAAAATTGGCCCTGCACTTTTCAGAAATTCAAAGATTTGGCTTTGCAACTCTTAAGGGCTCACAAATTTTGCTTGATCTGGACGTTTTTATGTATGTAATGGTGTGGGTGACATCTGGACTGAAGCACTATGCCAGAGTTTTGTGTTTCAGTTCTATTCCTCAGCAGCAGTACCAGGGCGAAGCGGAAAGTTTTGTGGTTGCAGTTCTGAGTACGTTGGTAGACACCCGCTTTGTGACCTTTTGCAAGTCACTTTATCCCTCTGCAGAAGTTCTCCCCAATAAAACAAGGGGGAAAAAAACCCATTTTCTTGCACCAGGAACAGCTTCAGAAGATGCTGTCAGGATGTGAGAGGTTTGGAGGCCACCGAGATGGGGAGTGGTCCAAGTGTTAAGGTCCACTTGCTGTGACTGAAGTGGAGCTGCAAAGGTTGAAGCAGCCGTGGAGCCGTCCTGGCCCTGGCTGGAGACAAAAGTGAGACAGAAAACCTGAAGATTGTGACATTTTCTGTATTGATCCTCCTATTTGTCTCCCTGAAGTGCAGCAGCAGAGCTGTGGTTAAGCGCCGTATCCGGAGAGCTTTTGCGGTAGCGAGCGAGCAGCGATCTCCAGAGATAAGGGGCAAGGCAAACACTCTGCTCTGTGAACTGCCTCTGCAGACAACTATTCTCTGCCTCATAAGCTATTAATTACCAGATGTTAGAATTTATTTATTTTTCCTGAAAAGAATTCTGACAGCGCAGAGTCTTTAGAAAGGAAAGAAAGGAAAAAAAAAGACTACTCGTTTAAAAATTCCTCTTCTCCCTCCAGTTTTTTAAATGCTGCTGGGTTGCTGAAATATGATGTCTTTTTAAGAGTTCCAAGATTTTTGCCCAAAAGGAAGAAAATACTGTTCAGGTTTGTCTCTCGAGGATTTAATGATCACATCGTAAATTTCTCTGGAGAAATGAAGTAGCAGTCAGTGGGTAATATCCCATCTAATGCTGTTTTCCCCTCTTTTCTTCCTCAAAGGCCCAGCCTCTCTCTTCAGGCCTCTGGGATTTTCTGCATAATGGGAGGATGCAGAGACACAGGGTGAGGTGCCCTTCACAAACCAATTCGACACACTCGAATGTTATTTGTGCTCCAGCTTAAATCTTCCTGCTTGATCTAAACCCCTCTGTGCCCTAAAAACAACTCTGTTCAGTGTTCTCAAAAGCCAGAGAAACTGAAATGAGGGAATTTTTCTATATAGCTGGTGTATGGTAGTCCAAACATCTGTGTTCCTGCATCCCAGCACGTTTCAGAGGGATTCATCTTTTACTGGAAGGACTCAGACACCAGAGCATAATGATTTCCATTTTCTCCATCATCTCTGCAAGGCATGTGAAGCCAGCCTGACTCCTTGCTCAGAAAAGCCTGCATGGAAACCTGCGAAAGGATGAGACAAGGGGCCAAAAAGCTGTTATTTTTTAAACACCAGCCACCAGCCATGGAATCAGAGACTCATAGAATATCCTGAGCTGGAAGGAACCTGCAAGGATCACTGAGTCCAGTTCCTGGCCCTGCACAGGACAGCCCATCATCTGAGTTCAGCTGCTCAGCTTCATTCCTGGACACAGGCAGAGCAACAACTATCCTTTTGGGATGCTGTGTTTTTTTCCCAGAGGCACGTGTGGAACAAAGGGAAAGTCCATCTTTGAGTGGGGGTAGAAACACTCGTCAGCCTATGGCCAAAATCAGTGCACTGATGTTGTCCTCCACACTTTCTCCACCTAAACCCTTCTCACCCTCTCTGGGGTAAGAGCTCCTGGTTCTGGTGTTGGCTTTTCTGAGAGCCATGTGTCTTTACCCACCCTGAACCCAATTTTCATCATGACTACTGCAAGATAAGGAGGAAGGATTTATTGTTTGCAAGAGCATTGGTACCTTGGGGCTGAGATCCCTCCCAACCTCAGGATTTATTCATTTTACTATTTCCTAACCACCAGCAGCATGTGACTCTCAGCCCTTTGTTTCCCAGGCACCTTCAATGAAAAAAAGCACAAGACTGCCTTGTTATCTGGTTCTTTCCTTGCAGCACAAGTCAGACTTCAATGGAAACCAAGCTATGTCATGCTTCACCCGGCAGTGCTTTTAAGTCACATCTTACCCTATTTGCTCATCTTTTTCCTGGACAGGGTTTATTTCCATGTGTGGGCAGCCTGACCTGGCTATTCACAGCAGCTGCATTAGAGAACACCATGGAGAAAGTGAAAATGGCATGGATGTTTGAAACCCTGCCCTGAGACGGATGGAATCCCCTCTTACCCAGATCACCAGTGCTGGTGTGTGCTTTGGGGGTGGAAAATGGCTGGATCTAAAGTAGGGGGGACCCCTGCCCCCCTCATACCCACATGATGCTGCAGTTCAGTTTGCAAGGCAGCTGATGAGAGTGGGTTTGGTATCTTTGGGCAAATCTCTTCTTTGTTCTCCAGGTTTCCTGCTGCCTTGACAGTCCCAAATGCCACGGGTTGTGGGCACGGGCAGGAGAGGTGGTGGGTACCTACTCCAGCCTTCTCAGTGCCTGATGGGGCTTAGGGCAGATCTTCCCTCCTTCAGCCCTTGGGGATTTGGTTTCCTTCTCCTTCCCGTGAGTCAACGTGCCTGGTCACAAAATAAATATTGTACAATATTCCTTTGGGAAATGCAGGGCATCAGTGCTGTATCCCACTCTTACTCCCCCGAATAACCCATTTCTGCACACGGGCACACGGACCTCGAAGGACCTGTTGAATGTCAGGATGGGGCACCAAGCCTTGGATGTTGTCTCCTGACCACTGGCTCTGACCACACCTTAATACAGAAAAACAAAAGACAGTTTACGTCGCACCTGGAGATGGGCCTAAGCCACAAATTCAAATAGGAACGAAGACAGAAGGCCTTTGGATCCAGGGTTTTGGTTCTAGTCCTCAAATAAAGCAATTTAATTTACAGCACGCCTGGCCCAGAGGAACTTGTAAGAAGGAATGGAAATCCTCCACCAGAAGTTATGGGTTTCATATGGGAATCTGTGGAGGAGAGTCCTACGGCTTCTGCTATGAAGACATTGGGCCAAACCATCAGCACGGAGCCTTGTCATTTAAATCACTGCTGCAACACACTTTCACTTGACATTGGCACACAGCGTCTCCGTACACCTACATAACTGTTTTATAAAATGCTCTGCCTGGCAGGATGCAATCCCAAAGGATAAATTAATAATAAGCCACATACACTGACACGCAATACCCAGAATTGCATAACAGTTCCAAAGATGAACAACCCGTATCAAGTTGGGAAAAACTGCTCTGTTTCAGGTCCTCTGTCAATGGGCACATTCCTACTTTGTGCTGCCAATGTTTGCTGGATTTAGTGTGGCACGGATCGGATGTGACTCACAGTAAAACAGGCAAATCCTGCCCAAACTAGAAGCATCCCATTTAGTGTGTTGAAAAGGCACCAAATTAGCTATTTCCTCAACATTTGCATAATTTTTTTTTTGCATGAAACATGCTTCAGGGTGTAATCGTTCTCTCAATCTTCTAATTTATTAATCTTCATGGCATGGGCATAATTATTTTCATGGTTCTGCCATGGTTTCTACAGGCAATAAGCATCACCACGTCTAAACAATTCTATCACCTTCTTCTCTTGCTTCCTCTGTAGCCTCCCGAAGCCAGTGCTCTCCTCCTTTTGGCAAAGCCTGCTTTCCTCTTTTCTGCTCCCAACCCACCTGAAAGGAAAGGGATTAAGACGGAGACAGTTGTGCCGGCTGCAAGTCTGGCTGTGTGCTGAGGAGAGACGGAATGGCTGCGAGGTTCCCACAAAGTGGAGGCTCCTTCCAGCCAGGACTTCTACTTGGCATCCTCCAGACACAAGGGTGGAAAGGCAGCAACAGCCAAAAGCAGCTTCAGTCTCCCCCGTCAGGGCAAGGAAGGAGGTTGTAGGAGGCCTGGAGAGAGACCAGGCTTTACCCAAGGGATTCAGAGTCAGTCAGGGCCTGTCTGCAAAGGGGTTTTTAGGTATTGCCAGTAGAAAAAGTCCCACACCCCCACGGCCTCACACTGTGCACGTTTTCCTGAATGCACCCTGTAGCCTTCTTTCTTCAAGTGTCCCTGGCTGAGGTGCTGGGAGCTGAAGTGACCTCCTCAGGAACTGGTTGAGGAGCAGGGACACAGGATGAGGTCCCCTCACTCTTCTCACCCAACTGCCTACATGGATGGCTCCTCCTCCTTCTGCTGGACTGGCCTTTCAGCCTTGACACCACAATGCTGTCAGGGTCTCCAAATGATCTCTATCAACCAACTTCAGCCCTGTTCTTAATCAATTTTATGACATTTTTCTGTCCCGGGGCAGAGCCATGGGTTTGACTCGAGGTGGGTGTCCGGTTCTCTGTGTTTCTCCAGCACCTGGGGATGGGTCTGGTTTGAACATTTCAACCTATCAATGCCTGGCAGGAGAAGCCAGCCCATGCCTGCTGGCAAGCAGATTGTTTCAGAGCCCTGCTTTGTGAATGTCTCCTGCCTGGACCTGCTGGACAAAGGAAAACAGGGGACCAAGCTCACTTGTGCTACTTGTTCTTGGTCCCAAATAGAAATCAGACCGAGAAACGAACGCACGGTGATGTCTGTGCCTGGAACACCCCAAAATCACACACTTTGAGTAATCAGAGCTCTCTTTACCGCAGAGAAAAAAAATAAATTCACATATTGGCTAAAAGCCGAGTCGCAGTGTTGGCAGCCGGTCGCTGCTGATGCCAAACGAGCCGGTTTCCTGGCTGGCAATAACCGGCTGCATTCCCATCCAGAAAGCCAAACTTGCACCCGAGAATCAGAGCAGGCGTGCAGGCAGAAAAGCAGGGGACTGTGATCCCACTTACAACACAGCAAACCCGAGTTATTCTAGTGGATTTCTTCCAAGCTCCTGCCAATAAAACTAAAATCATAATCTGGCCTCTAGTTGTTGCTCGGTTCCAGGGCCATGGAAATATTTTCTGCTTGCTTCTGGGTGAGCTCTCCTCACCGTGCCTGTCATTGGGAATTTTTTTGCCCCTCGCAGCAGTGCTCATGAGAAGATTGTAGACATAAAAGAGAAAAAGAATCAGAGCCGTTACAAAAAAAAAGCGCCGTCTCTTCTCTGCGATTGTTATCGCAGGCAGACAGCAAACCCACACAGCTGGGTGCTGGTGTCTGCCCAGCCTGGGAAGAGGAGGGAAGGGCTGTGCTGGGCGAGGTGCCTACTACCTGTGCTGGCTGTTGAGGGGAGTGTGGCAGCCAGGGCGGGGGAGCGCGGGCTGCAGCGGGGCCTGGCAAGCAGCAGCCCCCGGAGAGCTCCCGTGGTGGCTGCTAACACAGCTCGCAGCCAATCCTGCACAATCCTGTGCCAGCTGGATGAAGCCATCCTGGGGACCCAGGGGATGGAGCCGCTCAGTGGGAGGTGTGTGGTCCTTGCCTGGCGTGCAAAACTCCGCTGACCCTGTGGACGTTTACTTCAGGAAGAGAGGTGATGGCCTCAGGCTGCACCAGGGGAGGTTCAAGTTGAACATCAGGAAGAATTTCTTCACTGAAAGGGTTGTCAAGCATTTGAACAGGCTGCCTGAGGAAGTGGTGGTTTCAACATCCCTGGAACTGTTCGAGAAACAAATGGATGTGGCACTTGGTGCTATGGTTTAGTTTGGCCAAAGCTTTGACTTAATGATCTCAGAGGTCTTTTCCAAGCTTAATGATTCTCTGATTCTGCAGTGCTTGGGTGCACAGGGTGCCTGGTCCCAGCATCTTCATCCCTTGAACTGTTCTTCCTATCACCTCTCACCCGGTTCTGTGCCTTCATAGTGCCGAGGCTGGAGCTTTAGTGCACGTAAAACCTGCCCTGGGGGTTTTCCATCAGCATTCAGCTCTGGCCATGCTCAAATCACACCAAGGCTGGCTGTCACTGATGCCAAGGGATCCGAGCCCCTCTTCCTGCCTCTCCGAGCTGGAGGGGTCAGGCTCAGACCCAGTGCAGACTCCAGGAGTAAAGCTGGCTCTGTTTCACCTTGTGGCAGGCTGCTCCCTCTCCTCCTGGGATCTCATAACCCCATTAGTGGCAAATGTCCTCCTTGTCATTGGTGCCAGGCAAATCTGCCCTTGGGCACCATTCGGGCAAGTGGCTTCAGGGCCACCTACTCCAGAGGCCTTCTCCTGGTAATTTTGCTGGCACAGTGTGTACTGGGACAGGTCAGGTAGCTGTAGGGCCGTCCCCAAAGCCTGTCTAAGTGCAGTGGCTTGCACCTGGGTTGGGATTCTTGACAGGGAAATGAGTTTCCATGGCATTAGCCAACAAACTTGGAGCAAACTGCATCACGTCGTGCTAGACACCTTCCACTTCAGGCTGACGGAAACCCCTGAGGACAAACGCAGAGGAGGCCACAGAGTGACAGTCAACCCTGCAAGGTCCTGCTCTAGAGAGAGATGAGAAATAATCCCATGTGTGACCCCCCCTCAGTGCCCCCAGTGCTCGCTGTCCCTGCACAGCTTTGCTGAGACAGGAACTGAGGGTCTTTCCGCAGCAGCAGCTCAACACAGTTTGCAGAGCAGGGAAGCAGTTGCGAAAGAGTTTGGGAAGAATAAAAACCCAGTTGGAAATTTCACTACCAATATTTATGACGCAGAGCCAAAGGCTCTCATCAGGATTTGGTAAGACAAAGTCCTGCAGTCTCCCTCATGAGAGCGGTGGGGACCTCAGCCGGTTTCTGTCCCGAGGCGTGACGCCAGGCGTCTTGCACGATTCCCAATTTCCACGTGTCTTTGCGCGTGTTTGCAGACTTTTGAGAGTTGCAAAATTTCCCCTTCCACCATCATCCCGAGAAGGGTGGACACTAGCACTGTTCCCAGCCCCAGGGTCAAATTGCTCAGCCTTTGAAGATATTTCCTTGGAGTCCTTGAGCCTGAGTTTCTTGGCCTCTTTGAAGTTTCCCCTTGATGTTAGTGCATCTGTGGGTGACTCAGTTCCCTCCCTCTCTGAGTGAGATCAGATCTTGTTTGCCAGCTTTGTCTTATGCCCCCCTGCTCAGATAACTGCCAGATATGTGGTCTCAAGCCACTGAGTCCAAGAGCTCGGAATTTATGGGGGACTCTGGAGATACTTCTTGTGGTAGCACATTCCCCCGGTACAGGGGTCTTTGAGGCATCCCTGCTTTCTGGAGGTGAAATCCTACAGCCCGGCTTCATAGGTCTCAGGACTCCCACCAACCATGAAAACCCTCATTTGCTCCCAGTTTTGCTGTGTGGGGCTGAAATGAGGATGAGCGAGCCAAAACACCTCTCCTAGAGTCATGACAAAAATCCCTTTGACTTTTTTATTCCCCCTTCAGGAATGACTCCTATGCTCACATCTTTCCTGGAGAACCTTTCCAGCTGCAGTTGTCTCCTGAGGGCTGTCATGGTCACCTTCAACAGCAGGAATCAGCCTTGAGCTCTTCACGCTGCCCAAGGCTGGCATGAGCTGCACTTTGGGCTTCGATGTCCATCCTGCAGTCAGAGTGAGCATGCAGAGCTCACTGCCACGCAGAGACAGGTTTAAGGGGAGCTGTCCTTATCTGACATCCATTGATTTAGGCCTTTAATCTGGGAAGGAATTTGCTGCAGGTCACAGGAAGCCAATAGATAATTCCACAATCCTTGTCGTGTCCCAGTCCTGCAGCGTCAGCCTCTCGGGCATGTTTTTCACCAGTGCAGATATCCGTGTGCTTCTGGATGAGGAAACCAGTCCCTCAGCTCAGTTCCCCTACACCCACTGACCCCTGAAACCTGGAATCTTTTTTGGAAAAAGCGAGGATTTGAATGCTAAAAGCCAGAGGTCAGGAAGTAGAGTCCATCCCTAGCTCTGCTGGCACTGCTGGAATCAAGTGCCATGGAGTGAGAAGGATGAGATGGGGAAACCCAAGATAAACAGGCTCATGTTGGTGCTGGTATCCCAAACCAGCAGTAACTCTGCTCCCACGTGAGAGTAACCCCCCCTGAACTGAGGAGCTGGACTGCTCGTGGAGCTACAACAAAGGATTCTAACGAGTTTCCTCTTGGAACAGGATGAAATGAACTATCCACAACCCCATCCAGTGGGCAGGTTGTCATCCCCCCTCTCCCTGCCTCCCTCCAGAGCAGCATCTCTGCTTCTCCTCCACATCCACTCTCCCCTTTAAAAGCCAAGCTTCCTGCTCTGGGCTATTTCTGACCTCCAGAGCCAAGCTGCCAAGCACCCAAGGATGAGCTGGCCAAGGGGGGCTGCTGGGGCAGGGCAGGGACCGGCAGGGCCCCGGGGTGCTGGGGGCACTTTTCTCTTTGAAACAAGGCAAGATCACAGGATCATAGAATGGTTTGGGTTGGAAGGGACCTTAAAGATCATCTGCTTCCAGCCCCCAAGATCCTTCCCTGGTCAGCCACGTCCAAGTGGACAAAGCTTCTCTCACCCCTGTCCCAAGGCAAACAAGGAATTGCCATTTTTTGGCCCTCATTTTCAACATTCTGGTGTTTCTGCATGTGCATTTATTCCCTCCTATTCACACGGATGTATAACCAGGCAGCAGCTGTAATGTAATACCAGAGTCCTGTATATAACTCTGAAAACACCACTGGAGCAGCCCTATTATCGTGAGACCAATCTGAGCAGGAAATATTATCATTACCAGGGGGCATTATTTTTTCCAATCACACTTCATATCAGTTGTCATCAAACCCTGTGTTTTATATAGTGTTACAATAGCCACAGTTGCCATGAATTGTCTCTGGATGGACTGTAAGTATTAAAAACAAAATAAGAAGCATATGTTGGAATGTCTGAAACTAGCAGACAAAACTCAAGGCTTTGACAATGTTACGGGTTTTTTGGAAGGAGCCAGATTTTAGCAATAACATTCCACTTTTGTGAGTCTACCCACCAGCATCTAACCTGCCCTATAACATCTCACTCGAGTTTACAATTTCCTTCACCTCCCGTTCCTCTCTAATGTAAACTCTCTGGCTTTTCTCGAACATGTGGCTTGGAAGAGGAATAGCTCCAGCCTCCCAGGTGCCAACTGGAAATCTTCCTTGGCAGTGGACAAGCGAGAAAAAAATGTACGATCTAAGGAAAGTGCTCATCCATAGCTCTTCTTTCTCCCTCCCCTCCTGTTCTAGCTGTAGCAAAATGTCAGAGGCATGATGCACGCATTCCTTTGAAGCCATTCCATCGCCTGATGATCCATTTTGCTTACGAAAGGAATGTACGCTCGGTGCTGTGATTTTTGTTGGAAGGCCTCAGCAGCAATGGAATAACTGCGAGGAACACTGCCAGGTTTCTCCCCCCGCTTCCCTGTGCATTCCAAAACATCCATCCAGCGAGCAATAAATAGCAAAAAAATATTAATTACCCAAAGGAAGAATTCTCTCCTGAACAAATATTGGCTTTGTGACAAGAAGGAGCTTGTGAAATGTGTGTTTGCCTACCAAGCCCACTCAGTCTATTTCTGATTCCCAAAGAACATAATGACCTGTGTGCCAGATTTTATTTTTTTGCATGGCCAGCAAGAACTGTAACAAACATACAGGAAGGAAAACACTCTATTGTTGCTTTTGGTCTTACGGTGGTTTTTGTTCTGTGCTTTTAACTGTGCTTCACTTCTGGAGCTGCACCGAGAAAAGAAAAAACCAAACAGTTATTCTTTTTTAACTTATTCACCAGTTCTCCCAGCTTTTCCCAAATTCATTTGCTGCTTAAAAGTGTTCAGTAAATGAGCTTGGGAGAAATCAGTCTTGAGTTACTATACACCACACACAAACACAGAAGCACATGCATACTTTTCTGTCTATATATATATATATATTCACAGATACACGAGTAAAGGCTTGATTCTGGGGCCACGTGGGTCAATTTAAAAAGTACAAATATATAAAAGCCTCCAATCCACACTCCAAAACAAAAATGGTGGTCTCCATCCTGTGCAAAGTGTTGTGCACAAGGGTCAGTCTTTGAAGAACTTGTTGCAAATGAAGGTGAATAACTGATTTTTTGGATCTGGTGGCGAACACCACCCACCTTCATCCCTGCCGCCCAGCCTCCAGGAGCTCAGCTCTTGGAGCTACTGCAAAGCAGGAGCTGTGGTGAGCGTGAGGGTGGCTGAACTGGGCCAGAAGAAAGGTCCAGCCCGCCTAGAGCTCAGCACAGCCAAGCAGAGATGCCATGGGAGGGATGTAAGATGCTGTCCCCAGGGTCTCCCCCAGCCTCAGCCTCTCCCAGCTCAAGGACTGCCTGAGCTGAATGTGGGGTTTCTGTGTTTAATATCCCTTTGCCACCAATTTCTCCAATCTCCCTTGAACCTGCAAACTGAGAAATTTCCTGCAGGCTGGGAGGGAAAGAGGAGAGCTGGGAAAAGGGGATGTTTCTGCTCCCACTTCGGTTTCTTTTGGCCAGGGTGTAGGTCATCCTGCTGCAAAACTCCCACGGCATTTCCCCAGCAGGTCCCATAACCTTCACAGGTTATGTCCCTTTGTAACAGGCTCAAATCTTTTGGTCTAACAGGAGCTAAAAAACCATGTTGGCATTTGCTCCTTGCCTGACTCGTTTTGGGGCTATTCTCCTGGGAAAACAAGCAGACAGACATACAAAAAACATCACTTGGACAGGCACTTGGAAGAAACCAGGAGGGACTTCAGGTCTGCGTAGCCCCAGGGCTTGGTTGCCACAGTCCCAGGACGTGGAATGCCAGCCCTCTCCTGCAGAACAGCACGGCAGTGACATTTGGAGTCTAAGTAAAATGATGGCAGCCTTCCTGAAAGCAAAGCCTGCTTCAAAACACTCAGAGGAGACCACCCAGAGAAGACATGCCTGGAGTTCCCCACGAGCAAATCTCTTACATCCTAAGCTATCCCTCATCTAAGTTGCCCAAGGCAGGACAAGATCCATTCATAGGTTGTGCCCTTCCCTGCTGCGGGGAGCCGGTTGTATTGTAAAGGCAGTCAGCAGTTAGGAGCAGTTACATAGAATTATTTATCCACATAGAGATCTTTTCATGAACAGAATAGTAAATCTTTTCATTCAACAATTTTTAGACAAAAGCTATTTGTTAATGTGACATTTTTCAGCTGTATCAGTGCAAACATCCATCCATTTAGTTCTTCACACAGAGAAAACTTCTTTCTTGCTGTTTGCAAAAAAAAAGGGAGTGAGGGTGAATGAAAACTGAACGTATTTTTGTTGTTGCTGTTGCTGTTGTTGTTCGGGGTCTGTTTTGCTGGAAAATAAAAAAAGGTCAAAATAAGACGATGCTATGAGTCTTCAATTTAGGGGAAAGGTCATTTTTAACCATCCACAATCACTTGATTCAATAAGTGTTGCCCAGATCCAGTGTCATGCTTTGCTAATCAGATTTCAGGAGACGTTCAGCACAGCAGATCACACTGCCATGTCTTATCAGCCAAACTCAACGATGTGGTTCCACCATGAGGAATATCACGACAGGAATACTCTTCACAGGATACTCCTGTAGGACCCTGAGCAGCGCTGCTGGTGTTTGGGGATGTGCAGAAAAGAGGAGCAAAAAGACAGGGAGACCAGGAAAGGGATTGCAAAGGTCAGTAGGATCCATTGAGGTACTTCAGGGCTGAGGCCCACCCAGTTTTACCTCCCCTTCCTCACCTTCCCCACCGTGGTGACTGTATAACAGGGGAGGGATGCCATCCTCTCTGCTTGTCGTGTTTGCTCTGAATTTCTGCTGTAGAGTTACAATTTCTGATCACTGTCTTTTTTTTTTCCCCCCTCTGTGCTTGTCTACCCTTTCAACAGGATTCCTTTCCCCTCCACCAGTGGACATGAGAGGGGATTACAGAGCAATTCGGCTGGAAAAAAATGGCCAGGAAATGAAACAAACACTTTATTAAATTGTTTTCTGCATAAAAAAAATCCAAATTCTGGCTTGAATTTCTAGAGCCGGAATACCACCCGGGAGATTATGTGCAGTTATCTCCAACTGCTGGGTATTCATCTTTCCTCCTGGTGTGTTTCTCTGATCATCAGTGGGTTGCAGCAGAAGATAAATTTCTTTCAGTTTGATGCTATTCCTGGGGCTTCTGTGGCGTTCCCACACAAAACTTTAATTGTCATAAACACCTTGAAATTGACTCCGCGTAAAGAAAGGAACTGATTTGATAAACAACACTCATCGCACCAAAGTGAGCACAGACCTGATTTCTATCATGCAAAGTCAGATGCGGTGGCAGAGTCAGAATAGCAAACAGGAGGTTTCATGGGAAAGGCTGCTCGTTTGCAGCAGGTTGGATGCCTTTGAATATTTCGGGTGTGACACATTCGACAAGAGCAGACACCCAAATTGCCCATCTGAACGAGTCTCCCTGGTCTCTCTTTGCAGTCACTGGAGATCTCATCAAGGGAGGCTGGGACTCCTCCACAGGCAGGCAGCTAAACCTGGCCTGATGTCTCATGCTCTCAAGCCTGACCGTGGCAGTGTCCCTGTGGTTGGCAGAGGTGCTGGGTTGTAAAGCATGATGAGGTGAATGTTTTTGTTTTTTTTTTTGGTTGGAGCAAATTCTGGAGTTCTGGCGTACTGGAGGGCATGTTAACAGCAGAAACGATAAACCCAGACCTTGTGCCTCTGCAGGAACAAACCTCTGGGTTCTGTGTCAGGTTTAACCCCGCCCAGATCTGTGTTCAGTGTGAGCTTTCTCATTTGATGCAACACGTTCATGAACACCTGGTGGTTTGTCACGTTCCCACCGTAGAGAAGTTGCACCCTCAGCTTGCTCAGGCTATGTGTAAAGCCTTGACTCTGCCAGGAAGATTTGGCCAAAATCTCATCCTTGGTCAAACCTTGAGTTGGCAGCTGGGTGTCTTTGAGGTAAGATATTCCCCTCCCTGATCCTGGTGTCCAGCTGAGTGGGGATCAGAGATTGTCTGCTCACCACACTTTGGGCGCTAGGGGAAGGCCAGACCTCCTAAATTACAGAACCATGGAACCATACAATTGTTTAGGTTGGAAAAGACCTTTAAGATCATCAATTCCAGCAGTGCCAAGTCCACCACTAAACCCTGTCCCTCAGCACCACAGCTGCACATCTTTTATGTGCGTTTGGGGATGGTGACTCCACCACTGTGACTCCACCACTGTCCTGGGCAGCCCCTTATGATACCTGACGACACTTTCAGTGAAGAATTTTTCCCTATATCCAATCTAAACCTCCCCTGCTGCCACTTGAGGCCATTTCCTTCTCCTATTAGACAACCATGGCCATGGGGAAGATGAGGACATGGAGCTAAGGCCAGATGGATCTCTACCAAAGGATTAATTCCTCTGCTCTCCAAGCTTCAAAGGGAGTAACCTCCTGTCTTGCCAGCAGGAAAACATCACTTTTTGGCCAAGGCAGTCCTGTGAACCTCTTGGAGTGGTCAGGAATTGTGAGGAGGAGCAGGTCTGGTTTAGCCGAAAGATAAATCGCCGTTCCCCACTGGCCCCTGGAGCTGTCAATACACTGACCATACCTGGGCATTTCTGACGAAAAATCCAGATTTCACCCATGCACTGCTTTGAGATCCACCAAAACGCATCCACCACCATTTCCACCTCCTGCTCTTCTCGCGCGGTGATTGTCTGCATTTCAGTTGCATGTATTTTCAAGGCTTGTGTTTTCTCCTGCCAAGGCAGAGCCAGCCTGTCTTATCCCTGTGTCCCGCATCCTCTGACACAATGTGGTGTCACTATACATGAACCTGAAATTTCACGTAGCATCAGACTTTATAAAATCCAATCTTGACCCAGCCTTGTATTCTGAATAGATTGGAGGTTATTTTGCTGGTTTTTCTCTTAACAAAAGAAACCCTAACCCATTGAAAAATGTTGGAGGGAAATTGCAAATGTTATGCTTGTCTGAACAGGAGTCACTCTGGGAAACACACTACAGACATACTAATTTCTGAGAGGTTCCCCCCCACCTTCCCCCCATCCTGCGTGTAACTCGGACGAGGAATGTTCTGGTTTAGCTTCTAATGCACACACACAGCTTATCAGAGATGCACTAGTTAAGGTGGAGGAAATTAAGGTGACCTCTACTAGTTCAGGTCTTTATGCAATTTGAGATGGTCATTAGTCACATATCTTGGCATGCAGTGAATCAAGGGCTCTGACTTACAGAGTATCTCAGACCTTTTGCTTTGTATTTTGCTCTCCTTTGTGTGACCGAACACCCAAGAAGGTTGTTTCATTCATCTGGCTCTTACAACTGATTACTTTATACAATTTAAAACAATAATATACAATTTAAAAATCTGTATGTCTTCTCTGGCTCTTTCAGCTAATTAGGTGTGAAAAGTCCTTCCAGACTCGGTGGGAAAAATGTTTCTCAGCTATTAATCAAGCCATTGATTTAGGAATTTTGCTCAGGGAAAGAACTTAGCCCTCACGCAGGGAAAGGACCATAAATCTGCGAGAGGAAGAACTTCTGGGGCTCTGTTACTCATCCTCTTCCTGCCTGTGTGAATAGAGTGACTTTTGCAGACCAGATGCAGCAGTCAGCACCGCAGGAGTGGCAGGGAATTCCCTGCTTCCCTCTCGGCATGGAGGAGACACGATTTGAACATGTGTGGCTGCAGCCAAGGAGGAAAAGGCAGAAAACAAGGTAAAAATCACCCCTGGGCTCTGCAGCTGTGCTGACACACGCTCACTGATGGACAACAGAAAATGTTGCTGTTCATAAAATATCCCAGGCCGGAAGGGACCCACAAGGATCATCGAGTCCGACTCCTGGCCCTGCACAGGACACCTCCAAGAGTCACACGTGTGCCTGAGAGCATTTTCCAAGTCATTCTTGAGCTCTGTCAGGCTTGGTGCTGTGACCGCTGCCCTGGGGAGCCTGTTCCAGCGCCCAGCCACCCTCTGGGTGAAGAACCTTTCCCCAATAAAGTGTTGGGACACCCACACTGGTCCCATCCATGGTTCTAAACGCTGCACAGTGAGGTGCCACCACACTTCCCTTTGCAACACACCTGGACCCTAATCTCAAGGCTTCACAGACCACCTCCTCCTCCTCCATCCCCTCACCCCACCCTAGCCAGTGCATTCACCAAGGCTGAGGCGCCCCTGGGGGAAAAAACCCAATAGAAAAGCTCGGTTACTGCAAAAAGGAGCAGCCAGGGGTGGTGGGGAAGGCCCTGAATTTGTGCCTTTATGGCTAAAAAGGGCTGTGCACAGCTGCTTTGGGTGACTTATCTCACTGTTTAACAAATCTTCCTGTTTGGGAAAACATTGCTCAAGAGCAAAAGGGCCAGTAATTGCTTTTAGAAGCTGATTTTTTTTGTGTGGGCCTACACACTTTTTGCCTCTGTCCTAAGAAGCACAACTCCCACTGACTTACTAGAAATATTAAGAACTAGTGACTCAATTTCTAAGAATAATTTTGGGTGTTTCTATTTATAGGCACCAGCCCTAAGCTCAAAAGCACTGGCAACACCCAATCATCTATTTTTCCATCATGCTTTGATATCACACTGAAATAGCCTGGAAATCAACACTTTCCACTGTTCCTTGTTTCGGGATATCTGCACTTTCCAATCCCGATAGCTCACAGCACTTGATTGCTCAGGAAGGGACATGAGCCATCAACTATTTTCAGGAAGTGCCTGGAAGCCCAGTTTGAAATAGAAGCGGAGATGCTGGTGGACAGATGCAAAGTCATCCTTCCGTGGTGGATTAAAGACATTAAAGAGCATTTCTGAGGGGCAGCTGGTGGGCTGGGAGTGTCACTGGGGGAAAGGCTGTGGGTAAAGGAAGTTCTCTTAGGGCTGAGGACGGAGAGGCAGAGGATGGAGAAGGAAAGGATGGAGGCACAAGGCAGGGCATGGAGAGGTCGAGGTTGGAAAGGCAGGGCATGGACAGGCAACCTTGAAGTTATTTCAACTTTTGGCACCTAAAGTACTTTCAAAACCATCCCCGAAGATGAATAATCAGACCCACTCCAATCACTTTTGACGGCACTTTTCAAAGGAGACCCACGTTTTTTAGAGGACAGACAGAATCATAGAACCACTAAGGGTGGAAAAGCTCTCTGAGATCATTGAGTCCAACCATTCCCCCAGCATTGCCAAGGTCACCGCTAAACCCTGTCCCTGAGTGCCACACCTACATGTCCTTTAAACCTCTCCAGGGATGGTCACTCCACCACTGGCAGCGTCAATACTCGCCAGACATCAAAAAATTTAGGCTAGAAAGTCACTCATTTAGACCAAAGAAATCAGTAGCGCATATCTGTAACCAAATAATGAAAATAGATTAAAAAACTCTGCACGATTAAAAAACTCTGCAGAAAGCAGAGATATCTACTGGTTACAGGGATCTCCCAAGCCATTTGGTGCCCTTTTTTAGGATTATAGCACACCTGTTGCTTTAGGGCAAAAACCCTGCTTGCTCGTGTTTATTACTCAGAGGGGTGATCCCACTGGGAAGGTGTTGGGGGAGGGATGGGCTGCACTTCCCCCTCCACCATGCTCAGCACGGCATCCCCACACCCCCAGCCGTGGCCAGCACACCGAGGCGAGGTTCCAGAATAAACTCTGGAGGTTCTGTCGCCCTTCCTCGGTGCTGCCCTGGGCTCGGGGTGAGAGGCAGGATGCCGGACGTCAGCGCGTGACTCATCCGCTGGGAAACTGAGCGTGGTGTGGCTTTCTGAGGAAAGAACCCATGAGTAAGGGCTTTTTTTTTTTCCCCCCCTCACTTTTTTCTTTTTTTTTTTCTTTTCTCACTTCTTTTTTATTTATTTTTCGAGGGGGATTGGGCGATGCGGAACAGCGGCGCATCGATGAAGGGTACATCAGGTCGGCAGGGAGGAAGGGCACTGCGAGACCCCCAGTGCTTCCCCTTTGCTCAGAAGCCCCAGAGTTTAATGCTGTGGTTGGGGGGATGTTGCTTTCACAGGTTATAAAAGCTCATTTTTGGACAAAGAGAAAAAATATCGAATAACATGCAATCGTTTCTCAGAAGCTGTTGTCTCTCCTGAAAGGGTGGAATTTGAACAATATTATTTTAATCAAGTGTTTGGCTGCTGCAGGATGTCGTAAGGAGGCTGGGATACACATGGATCAAAACAGGTTTGAACCAGCTTTGCAAAACCAATAATGTGTATTTCCTTATAGGGCTTCAGTTTGTTGTTTTTTTTTTTTTTTAACCAGTTCTGCTTAATTACTGGTTTAGATGGCAAAACCAGTCCATCTCTGATTTTTTAGGAGAGATGAAACAAGCCTTTCAGTAACAGCACCTCCCTGCCACACCAGGTGCTGTGAACCTGTTGCTGTTAGGAATTATTAGTCACGTAGAGGCTGTGAGTGTGCTGACGTGCCCGGATGGGTCACGCTTTTTGTGGGGTGTCTTGTGCTCAGCATCCTCTCTGAACATCCTCCTGCCATCAGCCGGCCAACCCGACCCAGGGACTGCTCGCTGACTGCTCCTGGGCACGGTGACACGAGTGAGCACTGTCTTAACACTCACACAAGCTCATTCTGGCTACCACAGGCGAGCCAGCATCCCCAAAGTTGGGAGGAAAGTGGACTCCAAGAGGGGCTGCACTTGGTGTCATGGGCAAGGCTGGTGGGACCTGGCATCTTCTGCCAGTGTGGAGGATCCCAGAGGTGATGTGAGCCCACGGTCCTGTCCACAGGGAGCTGGAGTCCTGCCAAAGAGCCCTCCCAGTGGCATTTCCCAGAAATAAAGCAGAGAGACAAGAAAAAGTCAACCAAGTTTCCTCATACGTGCAGGAAGGCTGGAGCAGCTATTCCACCTACTCACATTATGCCCAAAGAAGGGGTTAAAAATAAGAGGGAAGGATTTAGGGCTGGGGACACATCCCTGGGACAGGACAGCTTCGGTTAATGGGTCTGGGGAGGGGGATTGTGACAATACCCCCCCAAATAGCCACCCAGCTTTTGCAGGAGAGGTCACCCCGCTGGCAGGGCTGGCACAGAGGTGGTTAAGGTTCGTGCAGGTGTTTCCCTGTAATAGGCACTGTCAGGTACCTTTGCAGCCTTGATGACCATCTGGTTACTATAAAGAATGGTTTATGGGATCTCATCCTGGCTTTCGATGACTATAACATAAGTATTGAGGGCCTGCAAGGTACAGCTTTGTAAAAATAACAGCTTAATAATGAGAATGACTTTCCCCTTCCAGAACAGGGCAAATTCAGGTGTATTTTTCCCTTCCACTGGGATTGTAAAATGAGACAAAAGAGACCCAGTCATCTGGAGGGAAAAAAAAAACCACAATCCCACGAACTTCTTGGAACTTACAGCAAGGTGCAAGCACAGCTCGAAGCTGTCTGCAGGGCAGGACTGAATCCCAGCCTCCAACTTGAAGAAGGGGAAACTGAGGCACAGAGGTGTGAAACAGCTGGAACAGCATCATCCAGGCAGCCAGTGGTCAGCACAGGAACCTCAGCTCTCACTCCCTCCTGCACTCCTGTAATTAAAGACATCAGCACAGCTACCCAAGGGTTGGCACCCTTTACCATGGATCTGTCTTGATCTTTCAAACTCTCTTTTGTATTTCCAGAAAGCATTAACTCTCTTCAATTCCAGTTTCTCAGTGGTTTATAGAATATCAGGGCAGTTTGTAAATATCCGACTCTCTCCTTTCAAGAAATGCTTCCTAGGTCTGGCCCAAAATTGTTTTATTTTCTCACAAAGGTCTGGAGGACCTTCTGCTATGCATTTCTTGGGGACACTGAAGTCTTGGACGTGTAAAATCAATGGTTTTGAGGTTTTCCTTGGGCATTCCTCTCAAAAATATTTTCTGAATTTGCTCTTGCAAAAAAAAAAAAACCCCAAACCAAACCAGAACAGGAAACAAACAAACAAAAACAAAAACAAAACAAACAAACAGCGCTGGAAGTTTTTCATTCAAGTATTTTGAAGGAAAGATTGAAATTCAGGTAGCTGAATATTTACAGGCAACAGAGACAGTAATTTCACCTGGAAACAAGAGACTAGGACCATCCTTTGGAGGCACCTGTTTCTACAGAGCAGTGGGCTGGGCACACAAGCCCAAGGCTGAGCCTTGGAGACGTGGGATCAGCTGGGACTGCAGCCTCCCATGGAGCAGGGACATCCAAACACCTGAGCCTCCCCTAACCCTTCTTTTGCAAACCAGTCAGCAAAGAGTGCAGCCACCACGAAATGACACCCGGCCAAGAGCCAGGGCGGGCTGGGGACTCCAGCCTGATCCTCACAGCACTCAAACCCTGCTTGGATGGCACAGAGATAGCCCCTTGCATGGGGGCCTTGGTGGTCCCAGAGGCAAGGAGGGCATCACTCCCACCCTTTGTCTGCCAGGGAAAACTCCCTCTCTTTTTCCTTTTTAGAGCCAAGCCAGCTCCTGATGTCCTGAGACGGGCTAGGGGAGCTCTGGAGTGGGCCAGGGCACTGGAGACCATTGGCTGCACGTCTGGGAGGAGGTAGGGGTGGGATTATCTTTCTTATGCCTCCAGTTTGACCTCTTTGCCAGCAGATTGTTCTGATTTTCCACATGGAGGAATCTAGGGACCCTCTCGAAAGTTCAAACTCCCGGCGTCTTCCCTGCCGGCAGCAGCAGCGCTCTGGGCTCCTGCAAAGCCCTCACAGGGAGCTGGGCTGCACAGCAGCGTCACTGACCCAGATTGCTTCATGCACAAATTTGGACATTTCGTGTCTTTTTTTTGCGCTGGACCATGCGGTCTTTCTGTTAGTCAAAAATTTCCGTGGAAAAGCAGGAATTCGGGTTTGCATTTTTTCTGTTGTTTTTTACCACCTCGCCAAAAGACCTGAGGGAAATTGCTGAGATGATTTCAAGTCGAAGCAATTCCATTTTTCTTATTGCAACAGAATTTTCTTGCAAAATTTGCGAGCAGTTAACAACCGAAAAGCTTAACAAGTGAAAAACAAGAAACAGGGTTGTTTCTTTCAGATTTTTCCTTAGCTCAGAAAAGCAAAACATTTCCATCTTTAGTCAACCTGAATTCATACAATTTTTTATTTTTTTTTTTTTAAACTTTCTTGGGTCAGCCAGCAAACCTGAAAGATCAGCCCTTTGCACAGCTTCATCTGACAACCTCCTTGACTTCCTCTGTGCCGGTGCAAAACCCCGGGCTTGGCTTAGCCAAGTGTTGTCCATCAGTGCAGCACGACACAAAGCCATAAAACACGTGGGAATATCAAGCACCGTCCTTCTGCCCTTTGCAGCTCTAAGGAAGCACTGGGGCATCTAAAACCAGAATTTCCCAGCCCGTGGCTGGAGCACAGAGTCTCCACAAGCACACACATCTTAATAACAGGTCTGACCCAGCGCAGGAGTGCTCTGTGACATGCACGTTATTGCTCCATCTGCCCTGGCTGCAAACATTTATTATTCTCTGTGACACACGTTGTAAAATTGCACTGAGGGAACCACGTCTAGTTAGTAATTTCCATTCAGATGAGCTGAAGGAATTAATGAATTTGGAAGATCTCAGATCTTTGGAGATAGGGACAGGCGATGGCACGCTTGAAAATAATCACCCTCAACTGTGCACAAGCTTGAAACCACCCTACTAATCACAGGCAGCCGGAGTGCTTATCGGGGCAGAGGGAGAGCTCAAGCACCATTCAAACTCTCTAATAATGGTAAATGATTCCGCAAACGCACGTGTTCGGGGCTCGGACTGCTTCCAAAGCTAAGTGCTTATGAAAACTTGAAGTGCTCCACTGGTTTTAAATCACTGTGCAGGGCTGACTGATTTAAACTACCAGAGCACTTCTCTTTTCCTTGCATTTTCTTCTCCCCCCCCCCCCCCTTTCCCTTTTTTTTTTTTTAATGAACGCTTCGATTTGGAAGCAAGTCAAACACTTCAGTTTAGCGGTTCGAGACCATATTGAACCGATTTAGAAATATGTCAAAAAAAAAAAGAAACAGTAAATTCGGGTTTAAAACCCTTTTGTTTCAGAGCATTTGAGAAGCAGAGGCTGCAGCTAGAGCTGGGATGTATTAGCAGGGGCTGGAAGACAGCGCTGGTCGAAGGCATGGGCGCTTATCTGTTTGATCACATACCTACTGCAGGACAGATCTGCCCATGTGCTGCTCCCTGCCCTGCACCTTTGATGTGCTGACTTTTTCCTCTGATCCTCAGTGGCCTCTTGCTGCAACTGGAAAAGTTCCTCCGTTGTAGGTGCAGTGCTGAAAAGGGCCTGAAGTGTAAGTGCTGTGCATGGGAATGGGGAAGGGTGCAGGCCTCACACGGGCTTTTTAGATGAGCAGTGTCGGAGTCTTGGCAGCCTCCAACACCGACGGCATCACAACTCGAAAGTGAAACTTTCTGGTGGATTCATAACTCTCAAAAGACAGAATAAAACTGAAGCAGACAGCATAAATAATGGAAAAGTGAATTAGACTTTAAAAATTCTGTCCTGTTCAATAATTCAGAATGATTATAACATGCTGAAAGGAACTTTTTTTTTTAATTACTTCTAGCCTGGCAATCTCCCATTAGTGCACACGCAGCTCCATCAAAAATCATCAGCTAACAAGAGCTGCATTAGTGCGAGATAAGTGGCAAAGTACATCCCTTTGGTTGTTTATTCACACCAAGGACATGCCCTGCGCAGCCTTCCCACACCTACAGACGTGTTCGGGACGGAGGAGATGCCACGGCCCCCAGGACCACAGCCCTGCCCTGGCTGCATGAAACATTCAAACTGAAACTCCCTGGGAGCCAGCAAATCGAAGCTGCTTGTCACCCTGGCTGGGACACAAGCGCAGCGGGAAGGAAGCCGAGCACACGGTTGCAGGCAGGAGCTGAGGTTTCCCTCTCATATCATGTGGCAAGGTTGAGGCACTGCTACAGCCACATCCAGTGGGGGAATCGAGGACATGGGAGCACGCCAGGCTGAGCGCTGAAGGCAATATCAGCAGAGCCTGAATGATGAGTCCTCCCTCTCTGAAATGATGGCAATCCTCGTTTAGTGACTCAGGCTGCGCACCCTGCCTCAGGATGCTGTAGGTGGAGAGAGGTGTTGGCTGCTGCTGGCTTTGACTTGACAGTGGAGGCTGAAACACAGGCAGACCATCAGCATTCCCATCACCAAGAGCCCCGTTTTCCTCCTACCAGAGCAAGGAGCTCCGGTGGTGAGAGCGGGGAAGCATCACCTGGGCGATGCTTTCCACGAGACGTGGAACCAAATGGCATGTGGGTGAGGAGCAAAGCTCTGGAGATGTCAGAAGGGAGGAGAGCAGATGGCAGGAGACGAGTGGTAGGTGTCATGATTGATAGCTAAGAGCTCTAAGGTGGCTGAGTCCAGCTGAGTCACAAGCACTGGCACGGCTGGAGGCGACGGGACAGCGGAGTAGCCGAGGAGCGCACGCCCGGGGAGCAGGAGAACACGCACAAAGGACTCTTTTGTGCTGGGAGGTGAGCGTGGCTCCGCTTGCACGACTCAAACCTGTGGTCACAGGAGCCAGGCTGTGCTCTGAGGCTGCAGCCAGACTCATTTAGCATTTTGAGGGCCGTAATTTACAAGCAAATATAAATACTGGCCACCCACAGAATATACCCAGCTCCCGCGGCAAAGCCGGTGGGTGGGGAAGCACGGCCACCCCTCAGCCACTGCCTTCCCCGTGCCATCTGGCTCGCTGTTGCCAGGCCCATGATGGCCATCTGCCTTGGGGCTGCCATGGAGAAAGTTAATTATATTTTTTTGTAGAGTCGCCACGGCAGCTGGAGATGCCAACCCAGCATACGTGAATAAATCACGCCCAAATGCCATTGCCAGAACCCAAAGGGAAGTTGTTTCTGCGTTAGCCATGCTTCAGCCCCACCACACCAGCAAGGACGAGGCTTTCCAAGTGTTTGGGAGCTGCTGCTGCTGTGTCATGCTTAGGCTTTGCCACGATGCCTCAGTGTGAGGGAAGCTCTCCTCTATCAGAGGATGCGTGGTGGGGCAGCTTGCTTCAAATCCTGCCTGGACTTGCTGGGGGACAGGAGGAAACATCCCTTCACCTGATCTCCCAGTTCCCACATCCATCAAGAGAACACAGCCATTCCCACTTCCTCTGAAAAATGCCTCCAGCAGGAAAAAACAGTGTAAGGACAAAGTACAAGAAAAACAGAGCTTTCTTTGGCTCCGTTAAAACGCCCGCGAGACAACGCAGCCGTGCAGGGGCACTGAACAAATTACTTTCTTCGCAAATCCTCACCTTTTCGTACCAACCAATATTCATTAACTACCTCCAGCTAATCACAACTCACAGACATCCTCGCTACCACCACTGCTACAGTAGCACAGTGCTGAGCCCAAACCAAGCGTCTTTCCTTTGGCTCCTGGCGGGTACAGAGGCAATGCCACACTCTCGCGCTGAGGCCGCTCCAGGCTGGCATCCCTGCACTCACCGTCCTGTGCCGTGCCGACATAACTCCGCATCTTCTCGTTTTGCTTCACAGGTGAGCCCCCAGGGATCAGACCTTTCCTCCCCTGTGATTTTCGGGGCATCAAACATATTCTGACAGGCACTCGAGGGTCCTGTTTTCATTTAGGTCTGGAGGAAGCTGCGTTGTCCTCACACAAAAGAAGCACCAGGGCATGGATTAAACCCTCTCAAGAGACGGGAGTTTTCCAAACTGCCTCATAAAGGGAGCAGCACGTTGTGAGAGAGAAAGCTCCTTTGTTTTGGATAGCAGCTGTAATCTCCACATCAAGCACATGTTGGAATTCGTAAGTGGCCATTTAGCCATATTCTGACAGCAGAACAAGCAACCTCGGGGCGGCAGCCAGGCCTATTTATAGAGAGGAGGTTTGAGGTAATATCCTTACCTTGGATGCACTGTCTCCACTTAAGAGCCCAGCTTATGAGGGAAAGTGATGCCAGACAGGCAGCCAGCAAGGAAGGAAAAGAGTCACAGCTCGCTCTGCCTGGCTTGCTCTGCAGCAGAGCAAATTACATTTTACAGCAACAATAGAATTCTCTGAAAGCTCAGTTTCTTCCTAGGTCTAACAAGAGAAGGAATGGCAGAAGATAAACAGCTGGAGAGATTCCTCAGGCCAAACCTGCACAAGCTTATCAAGTTAATGTATCACTGTTGTCGCAGCACAGGAGCGTTGGGAAATCATGAGCTGCCCAGGAGGTCAGAGATCTGCCCACAAAATGTGCTGACCTTTTTCTTGTTGACGTTACTGATGACACCCAACGGCTTAGGAAAGCTCTTGGGACACTCACTGAGTGTCATCACGAATCGGGGCTCTCCCCCCACATTGCGTCGAGCCCTCTAAGGCCAAGGTATTTGGTGAAGCTCAAGCAGTGCCAGCTTTGGTGTCCCCTACAGATGGGGTGGGATCCAAGTCCAGCTGAAATCACAGGGCTGGCCTGGGGTGCCTGAGAAATGTGGATTTTTCCAAAACAAACAGGAATCTGGAACTCATGGAAAGCACAAGAAGGGGAGAGGACACCAAGGTGGTGGTGAGACACCTTTGGTTAGCAGACATCTTTGAAGGGCCGTATTCAGAATAATAGGGTGTAGATATGATAATTCAAGGGTAAAGTGAGGCTTGAAACAAGGCATGGTGGGATGAGATCCAGCTCACAGACCAAAAAAAAATCTAAATATAACCATTTCATTTAAATTTATTGCTGCACTACCTGTAGGTCAGCCACAGGTGCTGCCTGGAAGGGGATCTCACTGGTCCCAGTGGGTGGTTACCTTCAGATGTGTTGCCCAGATGAGGCCTTTGTTCCAACACTGGCCAGCCCAGCGCTGATTTTTCCAAAGGAAGGATGTTCCTTTATACTGACTCTTGAACCTTGAACCTTGAACCTTCAGGTCATACCTGTAATTAACCTGGTCTACTTCTGAAGCTCCTCCTCCACGGAAGCAAGATGCTTTCCCAGTCAGGGGACAAGTATTTTATTCGTCAGGTAAGGAAAAGAGGAATATTTACAGGAATTTATATTTATAGGAATATCAATTCTAACATCAAAGTTGCTCTAAAAAGTTTTAAGAAGTTCCCAGCAGCACATGGGAATGGGGGGGGAATACCCCTCTGAGACACCTCTGAGTCCTTGTTCTCTTCTGCAAGTTAAAGTTGCTGCTGCTGCTGCAGGGACAGCTGAAAAAATCCTGGTGTGGGAAAGCAGGAGAAGCTGGCAGGTATCCAGCACCAGCCTCTGCCATGAGGGGAGTGTCCTGCTTTCCAGCAGATGTTTGGCTTTTACAGCTCCTGAACCCAGCTCCTTTATCTTCCTAGGACATCTCCAGCTACTCCTTTACTGCCTGAATTAAACAGAAGCAGGGATTGAACTGGGAGTATGCAGATTTTCTAATGTGCACACAGAAAGCAGCAGATTGAGGAGAAAATCCACGTGCATGTACACACACACACATGTGGGCACACTGCACGCACGTTGAGCTGCTAAAAATGGCCAGATTCCTAAGGCTGATATCATTTACAAGCCAAAAAAAGTTAAAAGAAAGAATTTAAGGAAAAATGTGACTGATAATTACAAGTTCAGGGAAGCGTATTTTGCCCTTGCCCCAAAATCCAATGCATGTGCACTACCTATAGGGTAATGTCCATGTGCCCACTCACAGAGTCAAGCTGGGCACATTCGGAGGAAAGAAAAGCTTATTTCAACAATAAGTAAAAAGGAGGAGTCAGAAATTGTGGGACATTGACAAAGGAGGCAAAAGGACAGAGGGAAGAATTGCTCAGTGAGTACCTCTGTGCTGTATGGGTGGAACAGCCCAGTGACAGAGTCTCATTGTGTGTTGAAAATTAAATACCTCCGCTCCACCAATACTTGTTGTGGTCATTAAGCAGCAAGTGACTCAAGCTAAATGGATAACTTGAACCCCAGGATTTTCACCGAGCTGCCCGAGGGCTATTAGTATTGGATTTCATTATTTCCAGAGTGTCTGCGAGTTACAATTGGAGACTGTATCAATTCTAGCACAATAATAAACCGCTGATAAGTACATCAGTTCAAATGTACCAGATTAATAAAGACACTAATGTAGTCAATACCAATCAGCACCGGTTCATGGAAAGGAGATCCTGTCAAAGTAAACTTACCTTTTCCCTGTTGATAGGGACAACAGTGCTAATAGAGTTGGCACTTTATAAAGGTATCAGTAGCACGAGGTATTTTAAGCTGATTAAATCCACTTGGCATACGTAAAATCTGTTAAGAACTGGACATTTGATAGATCTCGAACTCTAATTGCAACAGGAGACAGTTCATTGAGCTCCTGTGCTTCTGGTGGTGCTTTGCAGAGTTGTTCTGGCCTTATACTTCAACCTCTTTTGCTGATACTCTGGAAAAAAAACCCCCATGTTACTGCAGTCTGCAAGTGATGGGGAAACCTGGGAACTGCCAAAAAAAGAAGTTGGGGCAGTGGGACCCTCGATTGGTTGCTGTGCTCATCGCAGGCAATCAATATTTAATATATATTGCACATCTATCTTTTGAGGAATGAAGATTTTCTGTTCGCATTTACTGTGCAGCACAGCGTCCCAGGAAGCAAAAATTTTGGAGAGTACTTTCCAGGGGTTCAGAGGGCAAATTGAAGAAGTGTTAATAAATTGGAGGGAGTCACGGGACTGGTGACAGGATTTAAATATATATGGCTTGCACTGAAAGGATTAAAGGGCCCTCAAGATGTATGGAAAACCAAGGAAACAGCTAAGGGGTGGCTTGATTCTGAAGGATATCAGAAGGATATTCTGCTTACCTGACATGGGCATAGTAAGGTTGGACATCAAAAAAATTGAGATGGACAAATTTGTATTCGAAACAATATTTTTATATGTATGTATTTATTTATTTATTTATTTTTCCAACAATGAGAACTGGCAATCCCAGGAACCAATTTCTAAGGTTTGTATTTGATTTTCCACCTATAGGATTTTTTTTTTTTTAATGACATGTTTTTCCTTTTTTCCTAAATTATATACATTGAAGTGATAAACCCCAAGAATTATTTCCTCCAGGCCTTACAATGAATAAAATAAAATGTGAATCTATTAGGTTTATATGTGCCCAGATTCCAGGAGATACCTAAAGGACCATGAAGTGACCTACTCTGCCTCTTAGACCTGGGACGGAAAGCCAGGATCAAAGAGCTCACCTGATGGAAAATTCACAGCTAAATCAGTTCTTCTGCAGGTCAGTCTTTATCTGCCAGGTCATGGACATTGTCTCCACCGCGTTTTGTCATTCTGCCTTTCAAATTTTGCAGGATTTGCCTGGATTCTGTGGTGTGCCTGAACCCCTGGATGTGTTCACCCAGACAGAAGAATAGAGGAAATAAATCTGGAATATTTCTGCGGTGTCCTCTAGGCTGGCTCTTCTGAGTCATCACTTAATGACATATTTAATCACATGAATGCTTTCCCTAGTCCTGGTGAGACTTACTTGTGTGCTTAACTTTATACTTTACCAGGCTGACCTACTATTTAATGTAAACCAGGTACAACCTGGAACTTCCTCCCTCTGAGCTCAGATAAATTTATCTCCTAATGCCTTAATGGTTACTGTGTCACATGCAAGAGCAGAACATGATAGCTGGATTTTTTAAATTAATTAGTTTGTCAAGCTTATTTTAAAAAGAAGAAACCCGAGCCTAAGTTTGCCTGTCAAGCAAAAAAATACTATGGCTAGGTAGATTTTCCAAAGCATGAAATTCAAGAGGAGTTAGGTTTCCTTTTGTGCCTTTGAAGAGCTCTCCTTCGTGTCCAAGAGCTTCGTCTTGGCTAAAATGCTCCAGGCACTTCCCCACAGCCATTCCTGGGATGTTTGGCTGTTTCCAGGAGGTCCCATGACCAAAGGACTCCTGTGCTGCCAAAATGTCACGGGTGCTTATTGCAGCATCCCTAAGGTTCATCTCCTTTTTTTTTCCCCCCCCCATATTTAAAGACTCAGTCACAGAAATGCCTTTGGCTACACACTGGGAATCAGACCACAACATGATGACTCTGACCTATTTTTCTGTCACAGCACATGTCTGGTTGACAGCACTGCCTCAAGAGCCCCGGAGTTTTCCAGCTGGCTGGGCTCGGAGCAAGGACAGTGGGTATTTGACAGTGGACACTGAGAGTGGCCTTCCCAGCCTCTTCAGCCAGTCCCAAACAAGATTTGAATACAAGCTGCTGTGGTTTTGATTAGGTAAGCAGGGTCTGGGTACCTTGCACGTGATATCCATAGAAAACATTTTATTTTCTCATCCTCAGCAGTGATTCCGACAAAGCTGCTTTGCTGCGGAAGAAAAGGGAAATTCTCCGTGTCACCAGAGCATCCCAGGATGCAAAGATGAGGGGGAACCTGTTGCAGCACCAGCTCAGACGTTTTTGGAGTGAAGTTCAGCTGAATGGTAGAAAAATGAGATTTTAGGTTTACTGGAAAATTTAATTTTATTAAATAGTTGACTGATTATGGGCAAATGATGGAAGAAAACTTACATGAAAATGTCAAAACAAAGTCAGGAAATGTCTTATGAGAGACTTGTAACAGAATCATAGAATGGCTTGGGGTGGAAGGGGCCTTAAAGATCATCCAATCCCACCCCCCTGCCATGGGCAGGGGCACCTTCCACTGTCCCAGGCTGCTCCAAGCCCCGTCCAGCCTGGCCTTGGACACTTCCAGGGATCCAGGGCAGCCACAGCTTCTCTGGGCACCCTATGCCAGGGCCTCACCACCTTACAGGGAAGAATTTATTCCAAATAGCCAATCTAAACCTACTTTCGTAGTTTTAATTTCTTTTTCTGTTGCTGGGGAGGACTCTTACTTGCTTTGCACTCTCAATGAGCCTTGCCTTGTACATGTGTCTTAAAACCTTCTGTTGTCCTTCTGAGAGGGCATTTTCAATGTCAATGCTCCTTAAAACATGAAAATTAACCTCCAAAACAACCCTTCAAGATGAACCCAGATGCTCCTCATGCAGCACGTCCTCCCTGGTGTTCTTCCATTCATGTCCCTTCTCCCTTTTTCCTTGCATCCTTTGCCCTTATGGAAATTGAAGCGCAAAATCCAACCTGGAAGCACAGGAGCCACATTTTGCCATCTTGCTTAAATTAAATCTCCAATGCCTCTACAGAGAGCCCGGCCACCTTCAGTGGAGCCATGTGACAACCAAGACGTACCCACAAGTTGGGGCTTCCAGAGCACCCTTCAAACATCAGGGACTCAGGAGCACACTCTGTCCTGAGGAGTTCCCAGCCAGGACAGAGGAAGAGCAAGAAGTAGGTGAAGTGCAGCAAAGGCTAATTCGTTCAGTGAACACTGATGTATCATGTATATTTTATTATTCCCGCTTTGTAGGATTCTCACAGGATTTCCTGGGAAAAAATTATGCAGCACATGAATATCCTGGGCTTGTCAGACTGCTGAAAATGCTCTATATGGATGGGCTGAGCACACAGAACATCTGTGGCTGGGGCAGGCTGAAATCCCAGGCAAGTGTCTGACATCCCAAACTCGCAGAGCCTTGATCTCTGCTCAGAGACACACGGGCTGGCTGAGAAAACCTGGGGAAATATTAACCTCCCCCATTCCTCTCTCCTTTTTATTTCCTTACTTTGATGTTTTATAAGGAACCAAGGCATCAGTTTTTAAGAATCGTTCGTGGGGGAAGGGAGTTCATTGTGACTGGCCATAGCCCAAGGAAGGCTTCGGGCATTAGGAGCTGTAGCTGAACTGATGTTTGCCTAAAGGTGATGCTAATTTAGCTGCCAATTTTCCTTTTAATATGGGTTTTTTTAGTCTTTAGGGGCCATCTTTAACTCCAGTCAGAGGGTTTGGCTGGGGCTGCAGCAGCAAATCAAGCAGGGTCAGATTGACCCAGACCCACCTGGCCCTAGAGGTAGATACAAGAACCTGGCTCATATCCACAGAGTTACCTCCTCCCTGACCCTCCAAAACATTCCACAGAGTGGTCTTGCCTGTGAGGTCACACCCCCTGGCCCTTGCAAAGCCCTGAACCGTGCCTACATGGGAGCCTGAGCACGGGCCAAAAGCGATGCCAGGGAAGGAGCAACTCCTTGGTGCCCTTGGGAGGGTGTTTGATGCCGTGCCCAGGCTCTGGGGAGGTACCAGAGCATTCAGACCACCTACTGCCGAGCCTCATTGCAGTGCTGCCTCCCTCCACGAGGCCTGGGAGGGAGCAGGAACCAGTCTGCCAGCTCGGGGTAGCAGGAGCCCCTTTGATGTCTGCAGAGAAGGTGCCCCAGTGACGACACGTGGAGGCAGCCTGGATGTGACCTGAGCTCATCTACCGCCAGCCTCTCCTGATAAGCCCTATCTGGGACAGGGAAGTGTTCTTGCCCTGTTTATGCCTGATGGAGATCACCTGGGAAGGCAGACAAAACCATCCCACACGTCTCTCCAGCTCCCTACCTCCCCTGGCTTGCACCAGGTGGGTTCAGTCCCGCTCTGTTCCCCTTTGCAGCTTAACCTGGGGGTGCATATCAGTGACTTCACCCTGCCAAGATGATGGGAACATTCTGCCTTGAGGCTCAGCCCACTGTTTCTTTATGGTATTTTCTAGTGAGAATATTTATTAATATGCCACCACTGCCTCTATTGTATTTTGGAGTGGGGAGACGGATGTTGTGTTTTCATTTTCAGTTAGGCACGAAGACTCAGCATTAAAAGCTTCAAACTTTTCATCTCTGATGCCAGGGGAGCACAGAGGGGTGTTTTTCAGAGCCAGGCTGGCTAGGAAGCCTTGGGAATACATGAAGCTATTTCAGTACTTAGTGAAGCAGCTTTCAGATAATACGGAGAATTTCTTTAACAGACCCTAAGCTAAGTTTTCCATCTGACCTCTAAGAAAACAGAACCTTTTATTTTTAGGTTTTAATTTTTGGCTTTTTAAGGGTTCTGTCTAGTAGGATGTGCAACGTAGGAATAGCTTGCATGGCTTCTAATGCTGCCAGTGTTATACGTTAGGTTTTAGGGCCCCTTATTTAATGACAAAATAGGGGTTCAACCTGCAGCTGCAGCCCCACTTACCCTGCCCATTTGCACCCTGGTGCAGCTGCAGTGTGGTTGTTGATGTGTTAACAAGGTACTGGCAATTTGGATGATATCTGTTCTTTTACTGCTTTTTTTTTTTTGTGCTTCACAAGATCTTGGGAACTTTATGTTTTATTGATGATTTTTTGGCCTTTCTGAATGCAGAGGAAAGCTCCTTAACCTACCAGGGAGTTGTCTGCAGACTGAAAAGCCAGAAGGCAAGAAGAGAACTTAAAAGCTGGAGATTTTCCTTGAACACCTTGTGATTCTTAAGTCAATCTTTTCCTTTCGGGGGGCTCATGAGGCTGAGATCTGACACAACCACAGGTAGATTTTGCTTTCAGTGAGGAAGATATAAGGCATAAACTGAGTACCTGCAAGGGGATGATCTGCTCCCAGCTCTCAGCCTCACTGCTGAGGAGAGGGACAGGGAAAACTCAGTTCTGGCTCATTATGAACTTGATGGTATCTGCCTTGTAAGTTACTAAACCCATTTTGTTCATTTTGCAACACATCAGTTTTATGGCTGAGGTTGAAGTATTTACTCGTCCTTGGGGTTTGCAGTTGTTGAGATACAGGATGGAAAAGCAGCCTGTATGTAAAATGTGGCTGAACTCTGCTATCCATTCAACAGGGAGTCAATAGTTCAGGAGTTAATTCATGAGAAGAAGGGAGTAAAAACACACCAAGGTCAGGATCTCATGACCCACGGGCTGTCTATAGCTCCATCTGAAAGACCTTGTAATAGATAGGTATGTGGCTTGGAAAATGCATAATATTGTGGTTAAGCAAGGCATTTCACAAGTTCTGTAACATCACACTGCTGGCAAACCTTCTCCAGTGCATATCACATTCATATCAGAGCTCTCTGCGGGATGGGAAACGTTAGGGTGATGAAGGTTTTAAATCTCATGACACACAAATTGATACGCCAGAAAAATATTTACAAGCTGGTGAGTGTCCCGTAAACTCACGGCCAAGATTCTTCTCTTCAGGAGCTGTGCTGATTTACACCAGAGCTCAGGTCCTTTCCATGCCATATCCCAGGAGCCTGGGAGTGCCAAGCCCAGGTAGTTTCTCCCCGTTTCCCGCTTGCTGCTCCTCCTCACAGCGCCGTGAGATTTGTGTAGTGTCAGCACTGACAGCCAATTTCCAGCCTTTCCCTCAGCTCGTCGCTGGTGTGGCGCAGATAAGGTTCAGGTTTCCAGCTCTGCAGATCCCAGAGTGCAACAGGCCCACCTCCAAGCACGATTTCAAGGCATCCTCCTTCTCACCTTGCCTTTAAAACACCAAACTGCCCCAGCCCAGGAGCAAAGACTGTAGAGAGCAACCACCTCTATGGTGAAACATGGACTTGGCGAGGCACAAGAGCAGAGCTAAGCTCAGCAGGGCTCATGGGCTGTGTGCTTCCTGCCCGTCCAGCTGGCCCTTAGCCTGGAGGGATTCCAGGCACCAGCCTTGCTCCAGCCCATCACTTGCAAGCTGGAAGGGGCTGGACATGGTCTAAGAGCTGGAACACCTCTGCAGTGTGGACAATGGGTTTGATCCTTAAAGGCTGCAGTGGTGGCACCCAAGGGGTTCATGGCATGGTCACACCTTGCCAGACCCTCTCTGCCATCTCTGAACTGCATCCACTCTCCTAACTGGCCCCAGGAGATGACCTAGCTTCAAAAAAGAAAGGGAAGGGAATGAAAGGCTGGGTTTCCAAAATCTGGGTCCTTGAACAAGAAGGGGGCAGGGGCTGCCATTGCTGGGGAGGTGTCAGGGAGCAGGCAGGATAGGAGGGAGGGAGCAGGGAGCTGGGGAAGGAAGGCTGCTCTCAGCCACCGCTGCCTCAAGCGCTTGTTTCATGATTCCCGAGGCTGCCACCAGCATCTTGTGTGAACTGGGGGAAAATCACTGACTTTCTGTTCCTCTTGTGCAGGATGAGGCTTTTTAACTTCCCTTCAGACCTGCCCTCTTTGTTTGCAGCGTGAGACAGATGTGGCAGAGAGTGTCTCTTGCTGCGTGCAAGTGCACGGCTCCCAGCACCGCAAGCTCCCTTCGGGGCTGGAGAATTAATTCAGAGGAAGATTTGCACCCCAGCCCTCAGCGTAGCCTGTGCCCACGGAGGGCCCCTCCTCTTCCACTTGCAGGTTTTCCTTGCAGCGATTTGAGAAGCAAGGGGTAGGAGGAGGGAGGGAGAGAGCATTAGTGGAACAAATGCTCCAAAAGCGGTTCCAAAAACATTTCCATCTTCCGGCAGAATAGCAGCTGTGGCATGTCCTACGCTGTGTTCGGTGTAATGGTCACCAGCTGTGAGGAACTGCTTTTTTATTGACCAGAGCGTTTCCTTGGGGCTGCAATGGATACCAAACACCTCCAGCTCCAAGTTTGGCAGGTGCCCGGAGCTGGCTGTGCCTCCCTTGCGCTTTGCCAAGGAACTCCTGGAGCTGAATTTTCCCCGTGCCACCCCTCTGCCCACGCTGCCCTCCAGCCTCCAAGCAGCAACAGTCTCACTCAGGATGAGAGAATGGGTGCTGAGCTCTCCTTGCCCAATGCTCCCCAAAGCCAAATGCACACCAGCCCTAAAGCCACAGTAATTAAAGGACATTTAATGAGGTAATACCCAAGATAAATCATATGGCAATAACAATTTAAAAATAATAAAAGCTAAGGCTTTTATTTCAGGAAGATCTTTTGAGGAGGGGGGCTGGATATAATCTTTTTGAGTGCTCTATTATAGGCTCTGAGTTATAAATAAATCCATATTTTAACATCTGGGATTCATAACATCTTGCTGACAGTCAAATCTCATAAAAGATGTGGTGACTTCTACAGATGTGGGAAACCTCATTCAATGAGCTGCATAACAAAGGAAATCTAGTCCTTTTTCATTATTTACTGTTAAATCTGTGTCTCTCTGGCTCCAAAGAGGGAGCAAAGCTGTGGGGTCACCCGTTCTTAAATGCACCCTTGCCAGGAAGCTCAAGAGCAACAGCATTGCCTGAAAGCCAGGGGTGAAACCAGCGCTCTGTGCATCGTGGGCTGCCTGCAAAGCTCAGGGTTTTGATCCCTCCCTGATGCTCCAGGCTGGGTGTTCATGCAATAACAAGCAGTCCCTGGGAAGCTGGCAAATGGTGGGGGATGAGAAGGTAAGCACTGCCCGGGCATCAAAGACACTAAGATTGGCATGAATCCCTTCAGTCTCAGTGTGGGATTTTAACAGCGTGAAACAGGGGAAAGGAATGGAAGAGAAAAGGCAGGACACCCCATCTCCCCATCTCCAAGCTCTCCTGAGCAACCAACTCCTCAGTGAGGGTGCAACTAACCAAGGCTAAAGCTCCAACACTTTACAATTAGCTACAGTTCCAAAGGAAGGAGGGGAAAATATTGAAGTATTTTCTAGCAAAACTTACTAACAGCAACCATATCCCCACAAACTACACCCAACACTTGCACTGTCACAGGCATTACAGCAAACTGGAATCTCCTTTCCACTGGCTAAACCCAAAGAAAGTAAACAGTTTATTATGGTCACGTTTAATTTGGGCTTATACAAAGCCGGAGCACTGCAGCCTATGTTTAATGCATTTGTGGTGGTGGGGATTTGTTTTTTTCCCTCCCCAAATAGCTCACTATTGATTTTCCTCTTAACAAGTGCTCTTGTTCTGACAGTCCGTCTCACTCTCTGCGTTCAGACTAAGAGGTTGTAATCTCCACGTCGGTGATACCTGAATCCTCTAGCCGTGGGCATGGTTATGTTTTCACTAAAATAGGATTATGACCTATTAATCGATAAAGATGAAGTGGGTTAGCCGAGCTGTGACAAAGACATGATTATTTTGCACGGCCCTGGAGAAGCAGGCAGGTGCCAGGCATGAAAGAAAACAGCATCTCAGCAGCCTCATCCTGGGTTCTCTGTGTCCGAAAACAGCATCTCAGCAGCCTCTTCCTGGGTTCTCTGTGTTCTCTGGGTGGTGTAAAAAAAACCCAAAGTCACACAAAGAGCTGCTGTTTGTCACTGAGGGATCAGTCTGCTCTGTCGTCGGGACCCACACAGGAGGAGGAGATGCTTCCCGGCTCTTCTCGGTGCCAAATCTCAAAGCACTTTATCCCAGAGAATGAAGATCGCTGTATTTGACAGAGGGGGAAACTGAGGCAGGCAAAGGTGGTGGGATTTGTTGGTGAGCCTATAGGAAATGGGAGCCAGGGCTGGATAGCAGAAAATAGGCTTTGTGTGTTCAGCGAGTCCAGCCCAGCTGGCTGCATTGTGTGACTTGCACTAAGGGGCTGGCAGGATTCTAGAGCTGAGCTAAAGCACTGGAACTATGAACTTCCAAATTTTCAAGTATTTGGATAGCCTATAAAAATAATTTAAAGCTCCTAATCCCTCCCTGTCAAATGGTATAATTTTCTTCTTCTTCTTTTTGGTTTTAACCTTCCTTCTCTTTTGGTTTTGCTAAAGCAGCTTCAGCTCTGACATCATCTGAGAATTTCATTTAACAAAATGTTTTGAATCATTTGTGCTGGTTCTGGTGACTCTGCCAATGGAAACATCCCCTGCAGCAAGTGATTTTAAACCTTGAATATGATTTTTTTTTTTCCCCTCCTGTAGTTACATTTGGAGCAATACTGTTCCCTTGACTTCTGGCCAAATGACCCAGAGGAAAGGGTCGCTCTGGGATGTCGGGAGAACATGGTTTGCACAACCTGGGAGAGCATGTCTGATGACAGGGCAGCTTCCACCCATGTCCCTGTTCCCTCTCAGTCCTCCTGGGTGGGTAAGAGGAGGATGAGGATGGGCTGAGGGAATGTTTGGGCATTTTTGGGGCTACATCACAAAGTGACGGTGAGACTCACAACTGGTAAAGGGAAAGGGCACAGCTGGGAATGAGAGCTGTGACCAAACCACACTCTGTACCCACCGATATGATGTTTTATTATTTGGCAGTGTTTGCACGTTCTGCTAACCAACACTGCTCCAGAAATGGATGTTCTTGCATTGGGTTCTCCTTAATCCTCTTTTTAATGGTCATGGAAGTAGGAGCATCATGTCCAGGAGCCAAACAAGGCAGCGATGCAGGGTCCCATCCCAAAGGCCACATTTAATGCTCAACAGCCTTTAGATATCAAAACCAAGCAAAAACCCCCAACGTGGCCCTCAGATATCCCTGATGCACAACTGCCAGATGTCCTCCTTGTCATGAGGCACAAATATTCAGTGCTTGAGGTTGCCTTTAGGAAGCAGGAATGTCCTTTGCAGATTCCTTGATCCTCCACAATGGAGGTCTCTGACCTACCAAACACAAAAGGCACACATTAAGAGCCTCTTCTTAAAGATCAGGACTGGGGGAATGAAGTTATAGGTTATTTCCAAACAAAATGCTCTCTGAGTCCTTCTGCACACCAGAACTCCCCCACGAAACCTTTGGGTGAGGCACCTCTGTTCCAACAGCAAAAGAGACTCCAAAAGGGGAGATGTGGGAGATTTTACGGCACCGTTGTGGCTCTAGTGATATTATTTGAAGCAAATGCAAGCACACTCAGGCTTATAATAAGAGGGTGTAATAGATAGTAAGTGCAAATGACTCATTCACCAAGATTTTCCAGGATTAGACAGCAGCAGAAGGACAACAGCTGTGTAAAACGGACTTTAAAAAATAATCTTCTAATAAGATTTTAATAAACCTGTTAGTAAATTATAATGCTCGACTTCAAGAACTATTTCTCCCCTGCAGTGTTTCTCTGTGGAGTTGGAGCCGTGGTGCTCTCCAGCGTGCGTGATACAACCTCAGCTGCACCCCGGGCAGAGCCGGGCAGGGCAGGGATTCCTCAGGTCCATGGATGAACAGAAAACCACACCTGTGGGGAGAAGCTGAGCCCTGAAAAGCCACTTCAGGCCCCCTGCAACGTTAACTTTCTGAATTAAACTCGACCTCCATTTTTATACTATTCTTGCCATCTTTTTCTTTCTGTTGCCTTGAGTGGATTCATTTCAAAAATAAAATAAATAGTGTTTTATGAAAGAAAAAGCCTGCTCTTTTCACTGCACTCCAGACTGCGTGCAGTCAATGCTGGCTTACCAAAGCCTTCCCCTAAATCCCGTGTCTGGACACGCATGTGCACATTGCCCATGCAGGGAAACTGCCACAGTTTTGGTCCTTTTCTCCTGGGGTCAGGTCCTTACGTGGCAATCTTGGCTTTTGCTTGGAGGAGAGAACTCGTTTTTGCAGCTGCCACAGTTTAGGAGAAAATCCTGTATGTGCAAATGTTTAGGAACTAAAAAACCAGAATGGAAACCAAATGGACTCAGGTTTATTTCCCTTCCTTAATCCTCTCTGAATGCAGCATGGTTGGGTTTAAGCTGGACTGGCCAAGCTGCTCCTATTTCCTATGAGTTTGTGGGTATTTCAGCCTCAACAGAACAGTGTTCATCTCCATTTTTCCCCCTGTCTCTTGTTAAGTGAGGTGTCAGTCATTTATCTGTTGTCTTACAGAGGTTTCTACCAACCACAGATGTCACCACAATGCACACATTATGTTAATAAGCGTATCTTTAAGTGTCTATATGCATCACTTATGTCTTCATTTGTACTCTTTGGGGAAAGTTGAGGGGCAGAAGCATAAATGCAGCTTCTCAGTTTTACAGGATGGTTGGGGAAAATAGCCCTCAGGTGGGGTGAGATGCATCAAACCCCAAATCACCCACCCTGCTGCACTGGGGGCAGGTTACGTTGTGGGGGTGTCTGGCTCCCTAAGACCTTTGCAGGGTTAACGGGGCGCTGTGTGAGCCAGAAGGTTTTACCCTCTGGGACTGTTAGCACTGCAGATTTAGGAGATGTACATACCCCTGATGGAGTGTCCCAAAAAGCGAGATGTCCCCTCATGCAGGGGCACGAGGCCAGCTCAGCCCAGCGTTGCCCCCCAGACGAGACCCAAGTCTCACTGCCACCACCACCATGACGTTTTCCTCCCCTTTCGTGGGTTTTAATTTATAGCAAGGAGTGCAATGGCTCTGACAGAGCAGCCCCAGCAAGGCAGGAGGTCTCCCTGCGCCCCAATTTCTGCCCTTCGCACCCCACATGAGATTGGGGTGGCGCTGAGATGGTGGGGCCACAGCCCCAGCCCACGGTGGGGTACAGCCCCATTCCACACTGGGGGCACAGCCCCACTCCAGGCTGGCTCTGCAGCAGGAATCACCTCCTCCAGACTCAGCAGCAGGCAGCTGGGGGCTGTGTAACCTTTCAGAGCGCAGCAGCCGCTGCTCCGTGAAGAGGAGCCGGAGCTGAAGAGCATCTCGAGGTAAGTGCGGCGTGCCAGGGGGGCAGCGTTTGCAGGGAAGCTGAAGAGGAAAAACCCGGATCAGTCACAAATTACTTGAGTGAAACTGATGCAAGTGGCTCCTGGCTGCAGATGGGAGGAGAGGTGGATGCCCGCAGGTCCTCTGAGGTCAGGCCTCCAGGTTTTGAAGGTCGTCTGTTTTGGCTGGCCATGAAATTACCAAAGGCTCCATATTTTGCCATAAACTATTCAGTGGGGGTTTTCCCTTGCAGCTTCCACCTCACAGGGCGGTGCTCATCCCGCCTGAGTACCTGTGTTCTGTAGGTTCCTGCAGTGAGGGTTTAGGATTCCTACAGAAACCCCTGAGCTGCTGCATGGGGTAATCCAGAGTCCCTGTTTCTGGAGCTTTTCCCCTGCACTGATATCAGAGCAGCTTGGCAAGGGCTGGTTTAGGCTCAGCCTCAAAACCTCGGGCCTGTGCTCACCCTTCTGCCTCAGTTTCCCACTGGTAAAAACGGAGGTAAGAACCAGGATCTTCTTCCCAGGGAACAGTGAGGGTAGCACAGTTACACAGGGAACAGTGAGGGTAGCACAGTTACACTGGGAACAGCAAGACCTCTGGACATGGCAGCTCTGTTGGTGCTTGTTGGGAGTTAAAGAGATTTACAGCAGATGAGAATTCGGCTCAGAAGTCCCAGCACTGACCACAAGGACTTCGGGAGCATGACCTGCCACCAAACCCATGCAGAACGTGCAAAGACAAATAATAATTAGCTCTCTGCACCTAATTCCACACAGTTGCCCTTTTCAGGGCAAGCTTTTCATGACACCAGGATCTGACTCTAAAACCCAGTGACCCTGGGTGTCCTGCAAGTGTCAGAAGGATAATGACAGCTCACAGATAAAACCAGCAGACAAATGTGGGCCTGGTGCCCTTTTGGTAGCTTCCATTTTTAAACAAGCACCATCATCTAGAGCTCTGGCACTGAGGAGAAAGCACTGAGGCCTTACCTGTAGCCACTGTGGCCACCAAATGCTGCTCCAGCTCTTGGTGACACGGGAGAAGCATTTTTTTAAGCTGGGAGATTCGCTGTGAGTTCTGTCAATCAAGTAAAATATGAAGAGATGCACACACACCCACCTGCATATAGATAATTTTGACGTGTATTTTACTGCTGTTTCAGTCCAGCTCAAGCATCCTAAGAGCTGCTCAGGGGAAGCAATGCCCCATACTGTGGGCTTTGTGAAAACCTTTGTTAGAGGAGAAAATTGAGCTTTAGTCATACTATTATTTTTAATGGATATGGATCCTGACTTCTCTGCTCCGAAACTCTTTGCTCTTAAGGAGCCACTGCAGCCCTCTCCTGCGCTGGAGGCTTCACCCCAGCACTCATGGGGGCAGGTGTGCAGCACCCCAGATGTTCCCATTCAAAGTCCAGCCCATTTGCTCTGGCTTTGCATCAAAATAGGATCATGCTGAGATCCCGGATTCAACTCATCAGCCTTTGCTGGAGACAGGGGGGTAGTAACTTTTTCAGACAGCTCAGGTATTTCCTCCAGAGCTCGTCTGTCACATCACTGCAAAAAAAAACTGGATGGTTTTTGCTGGTTAAGAATGGGGTGTGATGAAGGTTTAAGGTGCTTCTCGCATGAAGGGCAGGGGCTGGTGGGGCCCTGCAGGCAAAAGCCAGAGAGGGTGAGACTGATGTTGTGATGTTGCCATTGTGAGCCACCCAAGTGACAGGGCAGGGGCTTACCAAAGCTCCCAAGGGTAGGAAACAAATCCCCAGCAGTGTCTGGCCAATCCCATCGTCCTACCCAGCTCGGGGTCTAGAGCAGCTTCACTGCAAAGTGACAAAAAGACAACAAAAATGGCTTTTTCTCTCTAAATGCTGTCACCAGCCAGCCCAGCAGAAGTGAAATAACCCTCTTGCCCAGTCTCCCCCGTAGTTGACGATAAAGAGCCTTTTGTTGCAATTTAATTTGCAAACTCTCTCTTCTCTGCCATTCTCATGTGCCACGGTTCCGGAGACTCATATAAGTATTTTTACAAGAAATGCTTTCAGACAAATAAGTCTGGGGAGGTTTGTAATTTCTATTACCTCATGGCGACTCCATTGATAGACAGCAGCACACCTTGGGAGAATTAGAGAGCATAAAGTAATGGAGGTTTTTGTCCTCTCAAGACAGAGCTGCGAGTGCTGCCTGGCTCAGGGCCAACACCACCAATTACCAACCTGGAGCAGGAGACAGGTCCTAGTGCTGAAAAATTGCAGTTTTCCAACAGGCCTGGTAATGATGGAGCTGTGCTGTGAGCTACCATTTCCTCTCGGGCCTGTGAGGCATCCAGGATTGTGCAGGTTTTGGGCCACCTCAATGTTCAGGGACAGTTGTTGTCCTTTGGGGGGAAAAGGATGGAGTTTGTGTTGCTTCCTCTTGCCTTTGCTGCCACTCACAACTCTTCCCTGGCTTATTTTTACAGAAGCCCTTTCTGCCAGGAGACAGAACAGTCGAGCATAAAGAAGCAATTTCGGAGGCACTGTCATTGGCAATTACGCTTGAAAGCCAGAGATTTAATTATTGTGTGAGAGCGATACCCTTGAAAGAGAAATTGCAGCGGCCCCATCACTTGAGACGTTTCAGCGCTAAAACAGACGACTCACGAAATGTCAAGGAGCGAAAAAACGCAGCACTCCTGTGCTTCCCACCTCCAAACCCTGGCGTGAGGCTTTCTGATGGCACCAAAAGTTAGCTGGGAGCTGGGTTAATTGAGGACACAGGTGCCCCACTTGAATCCAGCTGTCTGCATAACGTGGGGTTCTGCTGTACCTGTTTTCCTTGCCCGCTAACCATCGCTGGCGAGTGGCTGGAGCAACACAGCGCTTTCACAATTCCCATTTCATGCCTGTGTTTTAAATTAACACTCGCTCGCTCAGGGTGACGATTTTTGTGTGTTTGTTGGGAATCTAACATTCATATCAGCGCTCACCAGCAAACGGGTCGCATTCTGCATCTCTCTCAAGCTCACAGGGTGCCTGTACACGTGGGAGAGCACCGAATTACCCTGTCCCGATCTCTACCAAGGACTGACAGCATGAAGAAAGCACATTTTGGTAAATGCATAAATAATTACCCAGCAGGTCCATAACAGCACGGCACGCGGGGCTTTAAATCCTACAGATGCGACCGTCTTAGAGCATCAGCTCAAAACAGGAGAAACTTTGCAGGAGATGGTGGAGCTGTGTTGGTGTAAAATCAATGAGAACCGGGGTCAGACAGCAAGCTGGGGCCAAAGGGGGTGATGCTGGACTTCTGACTGCTCCAGCTGGGTCGGTTGAGCCATGGTTTCTTTTCCCATGTCCCCATGTTGTCACTCTCATATGGGGTGTTACAGTACCCAGCAACACAACCACAGCTTATCAGATACAGCTGATAAGCCTTTTTAGAACTGCAGCAGGGATGTGACATAAAACTAGGGAAAAAAATCCTATCTCCAAGCCCAGATATTCCTGATTTATCCATCCTTAAGCACCCAAGAGGCTTTTAACCCCAGGGAAAGCGCTTCTCCCGCTGCAGGGCAAGCACGAAACCGGCAGCGAGGAGCTTGACATGCCGAGCTTGTCCAACTCACACCTCTTATCTCGCTGCTCGCGTATCGCGCCGAATCCTCCCCCGGTCCTTCCCCGCTGTGCTCCCCGCTCCCCGCGCTCGCTCTGCGGCCGCTGCTCCGTGCCAGGGCACTTATCCCTGCCGCGGCCGGTCAGCAGGGAATTTCCTCCCGCCGGAGCAGGGCTCGCGTGGCGCCCAGCCAGGGAAACCAGCTCCAGGCCGCTGCTGCCAGCAGCCTTTGCCAAAGCTCGAGGGCTTTCCTGGGCGCAGGGGCTGCGAGCTGCTCCGGCTTCGCAGGGAAAGGAGGATGCTCCTCGAGAGGTGAAAAAGCCGCGTTAAAAACCTCACCAACCTGGCTCGGGGCAAAGAGAAATAGAATTTTTTTCTCTTTTTTTTTTTTCTCTCTCTCTTTCTCATGAATTAATTTGTTGGAGGAATGAGGCTCAGAGAAGAAACAACAAAATACATGTTGAGTCAAACTGAGATATTTCTTTTAACCTACACAGGAAAACATCTTAGATTGGTTGAGGGCTGTTTATCCTCCTGTGTAAGCTGCCAGTTACTGAGGGAGTAGTGCTTTTAGGTTGATTTAAAAAAAAATAAAAATTAAAAATTGCCACTTTAAAAACAAGTTTTGTTTCAACTCCCCCTTCTCTTTCACACACACACAACTACGGGCAGTGTGGAGGCAGAATTGTTCATTGCTAAATAATTTCTGCCTTGTGTGGGACTCTTACCTCATAGTGGCTTTACTTTCATTAAAACTATTAGAAGCAAAAGAGAAAATGTGTAACCTGGGGGTTGCTGGCAGCCTTTCCGGCTGTTTTCCAGGATATCCCCTTTCCCCCATACCCTGGCTCTCGTGCCAAACTCAGCTGGGGAGGGCAGCAAGTGACTCCCCCTTCATCCCACAGACACCGTGTAGAGGCAGCTGATATTATACCCCGGTCTGGTTCCATCGAAGCTCCCTGGATCCCCAGGGGCTGTGTGGTGACACCTCCCTGGCGCCAGGACCCGATTTGGGCTCAGCCCAGGGGGGACTGCGGGGCTGGTGGGGAGGGTGTAGCCTGTGAGGCGGAGGAAGTGAGGAGCCAGTGTACAACCTGAACTTGGTCACCCTCGACCCAAACCCCGAAGAGGAAAGCCTGCACTCATGACATCTTCCTGTGAGGAAATATTAATCACGGCCATGGCCAAACATGGTAAGTGAAACCTCGGGGAAACCGCTCCTTCGGCGACCGAGGGCTGTGCGCTGGGATATTCAGGAAGGCCCTCGTGCCTCAAAGACAGGGCCCACCCGTCATCAGGGCACCACCTCGAATTATGGATTGCCTCCCTGACATTTGCATATTTGAAGCAAAATCTCAGCTCACCCCTCCCGTGCCTCTGTACCCAGCTCTTGTTTCATGGGCTCGGGAGAGAGAGACACAGGGTGAGCCAGGCAGAGGGGTGAAGCACCTGGAGAGGAGAAGAATCAACCACGTACAGCAGGAAAATCGGCCTGGGGATGTTCTCAGCTCACCCTCGCCCTTGCAGTGGTGGTGTTGGGGTGACCAGCAGGGATGTCATGCCCACAGGAATCACTGACACACACCGGGGCAAGGCCAGGAGGAAAAATCCTGATGGCACCACTTCCCATGAGACACCTGTGATACAAAAAAATAAAGAAAAAAAACCACGAGAAGCATCCCAAGAGGTTTACAAGTAAAATAATATTCTTGGAAAGAAGTGTCAGCACTCTGGCTTGCAGCACTGTGTGGGCAGCCTCTTGGAGCTAGGGAGCCCACAATGGAGCACGGGAATAATCCCACACACCCCGATCCGGCCTCATCCCCCTTCTTAGGCAAGGCCAATCCAACCTGACTCCCAGGTCTGGATCCCAGCCACCAGGAGCCAAACCCCTTTTTGGGGCCAATTCTTGCTTGTGGACCAAGCCCTGCTTTTGGATCTCAACCCATGGTGGGGGCCAAGCTTCTCCTGTGGAACTCAAACACATTACAGGGCTCCACAATTCCTTGTGGGGGCCACATGCTGCTTGTGGATCCCTAATCCCTGTGGGACCAACCATCCTGTGAGGCTCAGATTTGTTCCAGGCTCCAAGCCTTGCTCATGGGTCTCAAATAACCTGTGGTGTCCAAATCTGTTCTGGGATCCAAGCCTTGCCTGTGTGTCCCTGTCCATCTGTGGGGTCCAGACATTTTCCAGGGGCCAAGTCTGCTTGTGGGTCCCACACTGTGGGGTTCAAAGCCCCTGTAATGCCCAAAATCTGTTTTGGGGTCTGAGCTTTGCCTGTGAGTCCCCAGCCCCGTGTGGGCCTCGAGCCCCTTGAGACAGCCGCATCCATTCTGGGGTCCAAGTTGTGTCTGTGGGTCCCAAATCCCAGGCAGAGATCCAAGCCATTTGTGGGGTCCAAATCCCTTTCAGAGCCCAAGCCTACTTGTGGGTCCCAAGCTCCCCGTGGGACTCAAATCTGTTTGGAGTCCAACCCTTGCTGTGGGTTGCCAAACCTTTGCATGGCTCAAACCCCCCGTGGGACCCAAATGTGCGTCAGGGTCCAGGTTTTGCCTGTGGGTACCCAATCCTTTGTGGCCTCCAAACCCCTTGAAGCACCCAACCCCCTTTTGGGGTTCACACCGACTTCAGGTTCTCAAGCCCCCTGTGGTATTTAAATATGTTCTGGAGTCCAAGTTGTGCCCATGGGTCCCAAATCCCAAACTTTTGCAGGGACCCTAACCCTTTGAAAGGTCCAAATCCCTTTCAGGTTCCCAGCCTGCTTGGGGGTCCCCAGCCCACTGTGGTGCCTGAATCCATTTTGGGGTCCAACTTTTGCCATGTGGGTGTTCAACCCTTTGTAAGACCCAAAGCCCCTTTGGTGCCCAAATCTGTTTTGGGGTCCAGCTTTTCCCTGTGGATTCACAACCCCTTGTGGGCTCTGAAGTCCTTGAAGCAGCCCTTGCTTCGGGGTCCCCAGACTCCTGTGTGCCCAAATGTGTTTTGGGGTCCATGCTGCGCCTGTGGTTCCCCAGCTCCTTGTGAGACACAGCTTCCCTGTAGGACTCGTATCCATTTTGGGGATCCCAGCACCCCGTGGCCACTTTGGGGTCCAAGCAGTACCTGTGGCTCCCCAACCCCTTGTTGTACATACACCCCTCTCTGGGAGCTAAATCCATTTGGGGTCCGCAGCCCCCGGTGGTACTCAGACCCACTTTGGGGTCCACGCTGTGCCTGCGGCTCCCCAACCCCTTGTGGGACACAGCTTCCCTGTGGAACCCAAATCCATTTGGAGGGTCCTCCGCTCCCTGTGGTACTCAAATCTACCTTGGGGTCCAACCTGTCCCTGTAGCTCCTCGACCGCTTGTGGGACACAGCTCCCCCGTGGGACCCGCAGCGGTGCGGGGGGCGGTCCGGGGCGGTCCGGAGCGGTGCGGGGCGGCGCGGAGGGATGCGGGGCGGT
>VZTA01009780.1:307231-336724 GCA_013398855.1 Mohoua ochrocephala
TTTCCTTTGTGGCCTTCCAAAAATTAGGAGATGGAGTAAACACTTCTGCTGCTCTTTCCGGGGAAGGTGTTTTGCCTGTCCAGTCTCTGACAGGAGAATAAACTCGTGGTGCTACGGACTGATTCATGCTCCCACTCCGCAGCACGACGTACTTTGGGTTTTGCTGTTGCATAGTAGGCAGAGGCTATTTTTAACCGGAGCAAGGTTATGAAACCTTAGACCCAGCTGGGTGAAAATAATCTGGTCTGAACTGGAAAGCACAGCTTTGTGTGGCTGGGAACACGCGTGGGACTGTCCCCTGGAGGGTCCTGGTGGGATGATCCTGCTCCCCTTGGCTCCAGTCAGCCCCGAAACTGGGAAGTGGTGTCATCGGGAGGCTGTCACGGCGGCACAGGGGAAAGCACTTAAGTAAATATGCAAAGAATTAAAATAGTTAAATGATCGAGCAATGAATCAGTGCCGATAGTGTGGTGATTATTAAACAACCCAGAGGTGTTACTGGGATCACCACTGCTGTTAGACATCAGATTGCTGGGATTGCTGAGTGGGAAGCTCGGCTCCGCAGCACTTTTTGGTGATTCTCACGGCGGGGTCTCTTTACCCGCGGTAAAACGGCAGCGTGCGAACAAACACCAACCCCAGCAGCTCCCCCGGCTCTGCTCCACGAGCTGCCTTCGGAGCCGTACCTGGCTAAAATATGCGGTGGTGTTTTTTAAACTAATATTTACTCCTGCTAGACCTGCACAGCCACTGCGGCTCTGGGGGAGGGAGCGGGAGCCGCTCTGACTCACAGCCCTTGACTCGCTCCCAGCGTTCGAGCCCTCGTCCCGGTGTGCTGGGAACCCGAGTCCACCTTGGTGTCCTGGGATGAGGCCACTTTGCCTTCCTGCAGGCTGCAGGCAGGCGGCTGAGCTTTAAAGTCGGCAAACCAGTTCAAAAAGTCACTGGAAAACAAATACTTTTAGTGCATCGTGCTGAGTTTTGGGGGGTCAGAGGGATTGTTGTTTTCTTGGTGTTCCCCAAATCGCTTGGCAAAAGAAACTTTGCTTTCAATAACTCGTGCACAGATTCGGGATCCTTCCATTCTTTAGGATGCTCTGCCGACAGAACCCCCAAAATTTGAAATATTCTTGCTCCTGGGTGTTCTCCTGCGATACCACGGGAATTGTGGCACGAGCAAAGGCAGCTGCTGGACTCGCTGCGAGGAGTTTCCTTTGCTTTGCTTGCACTGCTGCGATCGCCTGACGCTTCAAAGCACACCTACAGCCCCAAAATACAACACTGAAACATCTTCTCCTCGTAATTCTGCCCAAAGCCACGATGCCTCTCTGTGCAGTCTCCTGGAGACTGGACACTGGTAGGGGTTTTTTTTAGTTGCCTTCCTCTGCACTTGGCTAAACAAATGCCAAACCTTCTTAAATCTAAATTACTCGAAATATTTACTGTTGAGACGTCGTCCAAGAGGAGGATAGTTAAAACATTAATTCCTTGCATTCCAGTGTGTTAGGGCTTTACCCTGCGACTTGCTGGGCGCCAGAAATGGGACTTTGCAGATTCGATTCCCTTCCCCCCAGCTAGACTGCCCCCCTCCCTCCCTTTGCTCCCCTCACCCAAACTTTAATGCTTTANTTTAAAAAAAAAAAAAAAAAAAAAAAAGGAGGGAGAGAGAAAGAAAGGAATGCACATCTGGGCTAAATATTTGTTAGAAAGTATTCCCAGGATAGTGGGAGTTCTGGTGCCAGAGAGGAATTCCTGCGGGTTTGATCCATTGCATTATGTACTTGTTCCAAAAGCTGTTTTCAGTAAAATAGATGAGTAAGAAGTCTTAGCCAAGAACAGAATGTCTTTTTTGGCAACTGAAAGGAAGATAGGATTATTTTATTTCAGGTTATGTAAAAAAAAAAAAAAAGAGAGAAGGAGAAGGTGGTAAAATCCTGCACTCGGTGGTACCTGCAGAGATTTGCAATGGCAAGCTCAGATATAGATATTTATGTTTGCCATGCTGCTGTGGACATTTTTGGGGCTTGCTTGTAAGACACTGCTGTGGGTTTAAGGTTCCTTGCAAAATTACTGCAATTAAAATATCCTCATTGTGTCTGAATGGGCCTCTGGGCTTTTTTGGCTGAGTGGCCAGTGGCCTTGGTGACATGGCTTTAGAGGCAGCATCCAAACTGCTGGTGTGGATTCTGTCCCCATGTGCCAGGGTGAGGAGGGGAGCAGAGGATCATCCTGGCTTTGACAGTAAAATGCCCATCTGGAGGATTTTTTGGGGTAGGATAGAAGCAGACATCGATGGGTGCAGCTCCACTACGTAGCTCCTGAGAAAGATTTGAAAACTTGACTTGGGAAACGTCACAGCCATAAATCAGCAGTGAGGGGGAAGGTGTAACGGGGGAAAATTAATATATTTTGGCTGGTGGGCAGCAGGTTCACCAGCTTTTTCCCATTAGCTGGGAATCCTGTTTGCACAACACCTCCTTTGCATTAACAAAACAATAGGTGTCTTGAAGAAGACAGCATGCCAAAAGCGGGGTTTTTCCCTATCCATTTGGCTCATTCTCATAGATGGGGAGCTGCACACACCTCCCTCCATCCTCCTGGCTGATGATAGTATTTAAAAAACAAATAAATAGAATTGCACCATCTTATGCGCAGCTTACCTTGGCTCCAGCTCGGTGTTTGCGTTAGCTCGGTTCTCTGGCTGGAGGAGAGCGCTCTGGGTTTCCCTGGGGGGTGGTTTGGGGGGCTGTGGTGCAGCCCCCGATGGGCTGTAGGGTTGGCAGGTGACCTGAGCATCAGGGCTGCTGCGTCTTTCGTCCGGACCTAGGAGTTATCCCTGCCTCAGCAGCGTGACCTTGGCTGCTCCAGCACCCTCCGGTGTCTCCCACGAGGCTTGGATGTGGTCAGCATCGCGTCTCTGAGGGTGTTTGCTGCTGGACGTGTGTCCTACAGGCATTTTAGGGAGCTGGTTCCTCCCTCCCTTGGCTATAGTGGCATCCCTCACTGTCATCCCTCACTGTCCTTCGGAGCATTCTCTCTGCAGCAGGAACTGATGCTCTTTCAAGCCACACGTGGGATTTTTTTTTTTGCAAAGTTTTTGCCTGTTCCAGGTGAGCAGTGGGGTCTGCAAACCTCTGGCTGCAGCCCAGGCTTTGATTCAGACCCCTGCCATGGATTTGGAGAGTTTCTTTGCTCCTGGTTGTTTCTTAGAGCAAACACGAGACAGAGCTGGAGGCACATGCACAAAAATAATACAAATGAGAGGTTTGTTATTCGCTGTTTTGTGGCTGCCTGTGAGCTCAGCTTTGCCGTGCAGCAGGCAGGAAAGGGGTTAATCCAGGTGTCGGGTAGGACATGTGCTGCTGGGGCTGGAGGGTGGCCAAATCCACCTTCTCTGCATCTATTTTGGATTAAGGCCAAAAAAACAACAGCCCCTCTGTGGCAAAACCACCTGCAGCTCCAGGTCTGCTGAGGAGGAGGAGGAGGAGGGATGGAGGGATCACTTCTCCCCAGGTTCAGGGGGCCATGGGGGACGTACTGGCTCCGTAAGCGAGCCTTGCAGCGAATGATTAACTTCTCCAGACCAGGGAAGTGCTTCATCCAGGGACTTTTTTGACCTTTTAGGTGACTATTGTCTCCTGGGAAGCTGGTGGTAAACATAATTAAGGGAGGGTTGGTGCAGCGCTTGGAAGGAACTGTGCGTGCTCCTGTCCTGCAATGTGATACTGCGTGGTGCTGTCGGGACACTGAAAATCCCATCGTGGGGAGGTTCTGAAAGTGGTGTGGTGTCTGTGCTGCCTCCTCAAGGCTGTCAGAAGGGCAGGTTTAGTGTTTGGTTTGTTGTTTTTTTTTTTTCTTTTTCACAGACTTAAATTAACTTCAGACATGCAAAGCGGAGTGAGAAAGTGTTTGGGTTGTGAAAAATGAATTTGGCCGGTGGAGAAGTTTTGTGTGGTGGGAGGGAGGTGTCTGGCACCCCTCTATCTGCACTGTCACCATCCCAGGGCAGCAGACATGCTGTCCCAGCATTATCCAAATTCGAGGGATGCTTTAGCTTTTGTGTATTATGGGATGGCTGGGGCTCTCTCCTCCTTGCTGGGAGGAGTTCCTGGGCTGGGGCTGAATCTCTCCCACCGTGGTTGCGCCTTACAGCCTGGTGGGATGGGGTCAGAGCAAGTCACCCCTCTGGCAGCAGCCTGGCTCTCAGCTCTGAGGGTGGCTTGCTGGCTCCAAAATAAGCTGGCAGTGGCTTCTGCAGGAGCAGGGGCAGCTAGGGTGGTGTTGCCAGAGTCTAAAAGGTGGAATGATCCATCATCAGTGCAGCAGCATCCTAGGCTGGGTGGGTGCTGATACCCATTAGAATCATAGAATATCCTGAGTTGAAGGGACCCACAAGGATCACTGAGTCCTAATTCCTGGCCCTGTAGAGGACCACCCCAAGAATCCCACCCTGTGCCTGAGAGCATTGTCCAAAGCTACTGTAGGCAAAGTCTGTAGCTTTTTGTGTTGTTTTTTTGGGGTTTTTTTTGTCTCCTGAATCTGCACAAACTTTATAAAAGCAAAGTTTAAAAGATGCAACGCAGTTATTTTTGGCTTTTCTTTCATTTTTTTTTTCCTTTAAGATGAGCAGGGGCAAAGCATGCAGGAAATTTAGGAATCTAGGCAAGTACAGAGCTCCTTTGTTTTTAATTAGCTGCGTTGTTTTTAATTGCTACTATGCTTGATACATAACCCAGCCTAAACAAGAATAGCTTATTGAATGGGGGACTGACTATGAAAGGCACCGTGAGGAGAAGGGCTGTTCTTCACAGTTGATATATTTGTATTTCAGTGCTTCATTTAATAAGTCTGTTTCCCCGGGGGGCTGTAGCAAGTAAATCATGCCAACAGATTGTTTTCTGCAAACTGGCTTATTTTTGTAATTAGCAAGACGTTAAAGCTGTAACTGCATAGAAAGCGATCTGGGCGAGGAGCGAGCATAAAAGAATTAGTAAGCAAAATGTAATACTTACTGTTTGATAACATTTGTGTTGACTGGGTTGGTTTCTGGACAGTTTGCTGTCTGGGATAGTTTTCCTGCAGTGTTGTAAAACGGGGCAGAAATTCACAGGCGTGCACAGCGAGTGCAGTAAGGTGAGGTGGTTTAGGGGGAGCACTTTTTGGGAATCGCCTCTGCACGGCCAAGTGGATCTGATGGGGAAGTCTTGCTGGGGTTTAGAGCTGTCCTCATCACCAGAAACTGCCAGTATTTCCCTGCCTTCATTTTGCTTTTTGCCTTTGTTTTCCAGTTATATGACAAAAACGGCGTCACCATGAGCGGAGTATTGAAAAGGAAGTACGAAGAGCTGGGGGATGACAGCACCTACTGCTCCTCCTCCTCCTGCTCCCCCCTCTCCTCCTCAGCATCCTCAGGCTGGGACACTGATGAGGAGAATTCCCGTGGAGAGCCCAAGCCCAGCTCTGCCTTAACGTCCTGCTTCACCCGTGAGTACCTCTGGCTTTCCCAGGATCAGCCATGCCTCTGCATGGGTTTTTTATAGGGTGGTGGTGGGTCACCACCACACAGAGACCCCCTGGGAGCACACCCTTATGGGTAGAAGTGGCTGTGATGCCAGCTACCTGTCATGACACCAATTTATAATCATCCAGCCTCCTCACAGTGGTCTTCCTCAGCCCTTCCTTCCCGTATTTATTATTCCTTTAGAATATTTTTGCTGAAGTCCAGGTTTCCAGGCACAGAAACCCCAGGACCTGGGTGTGCAGAGGCACATGGGTGCCTCCAAGCCCCTGCTGCAGGACCATCCCACCAACCCTCAAATTCCCTGTCAAGCTGTTTCACAGGCAAAAACTAATCAGACAGCGAAGGCCCGTAATGCTGTTTTTTAAAAATGATTAACCAGTAGCGTAATTACCATTTCAGAACTTGTTTCCTACATAAATTGGGTACTTTGCCAAAGAACATGACACGTTTGACATTGCCTCCGCTGCTAGTACAGATAAAAGCTATTTTGTTTTCCCAGCAATATAAGTTTTGAGAGCCTTTAGGAAAACACACAGAAGGCAGTGTTGTAAAGCCCTTTATCTGCCATGCGAAGGGAAAAATAAAAAGTACAATAGAGGAACATCTTCATGGAGGAGAAATAGTCCAACCTAGTAAATTATACTGAACACCCACTGTATATAGCAGTTAAGGTCCACTTAGCAGACATACACAAACACGCAGTGGTCTGAAAAGGCTTTAGAAGTCTTGTAATAATAAAGAGTCTCATTCTTGCTTGTCTTCCCAGGTTTTGTGACAAAACAATGAACTTTTTGTATTCTCTGGCTCAATTGGAAAAGGGTCAGGAATGGGAAAACAATTTTGGAGGAGGGGTGCAGGGAGAGAGAAGCAAATGCCAAAGTGCAGCAGCTCGGCCGATAGATGATCGTGGTGGTTAACTTGCCTTCTGATAAAGAGCTCGTGTTTTAGGAGATTGAGTCAAGGTTATTGTGAAAATGCAACGCACAGTGCAAAGATATGATCAGAGTGACTGCAGGGCCCAGCGTGAACCCCCAGCTATTGAGCAGAAGCTGCTGACACAGCTGGGTGAACACTTCTTTTTTCTTTTTTTTTTTTTTTTCTTTTTCACATGAAACCGAAACGCTATATTTTGGCAAGTGAGACCTGTGAAATGTGGGTGCAGTTAACTGTCCAGTCTTGCACTTTCACAGCCCTCGGGGCCCACCAAGCCAGCTGAGCCCCTCGGGTTCTTGCAGTCCTTCCCTTGGGTCCCACTGTAGGGCTGCCTGTGGCTCTGCCACCAGAGGAGCGGGGCTTGATCCCCGTTCTGCAGGAGTCACCCATCCTTTCTGGGTTATTTTTTTCCATGGAGGCAACCAAAGCACCCATGCACCAGCAGAGAATGGGACCAGAAATACCTCCCCACCACAAATTTGGGTGTAGCTGGCTCTCGTTCCTGCCGCACTCACGCAGCTCTGTAACCCAGGGCTGCTGTACCTCGCTTTACTTTCTTGGCCAGCCACACTCGTGGAAACTCACTGACTCTGAACCTGCCCTGACTAATTAATCCCCCTCCATCTGCTGCGTTTGCACGTGCAGATGTGCAGGGCCAGGTATCTCTGGAGAGGCTCTGCTGTAAATGGTGTGTAGCATGTTTCAGCAGTTTAAGATAAACCAGAGTCATGTATTGCCATGTTTACCCAGGGATCACCTGCACAAAGATTAACATCTTTGCAGCTGCTCTCAAATGAGTCTCTGGAGAATAAACCATAGATTCAGAGTTCCTCCCAGTGGATGGTGAAAGGAAGTACCAGAAAAAGCAGCCGTTTGGGCTATTTTCTGGCCTGCCACAAAAGCTGGAGCCGTGCAGCGCTGGAAATGCCAATGCCCCGGCATCCCGGGAGCACACCAGGGGCTCCCGAGCACGGGGCAGAGTGGATTTAGAGAGGCAGACGTGTAAGATGTCTGGTTGCTTGTTCGCTATGCTCTGCCACACGTGAAGAATAAGCAAATGGATGTTCCCTGGGGGAAGTCAAGCGGGAAGGAGAAGCAGCAGCCGCCTCGTAGGGTGAATCTCATCGGTGACACCGATGCAGCAGGGCTTGGCTTAGCTTCCTCTCCATCCTCACTCTCCATCCTCATCCCACCTTTGAAGCGTTAGCGTTAGCTCCTAAAACACCACCCAGCAATGTTGTAGCCTTGTCCCATCATGTCCCTGTTGAGAGATTAATTGCAAGTCCTGCCTGTTTGTAGGGTTTCTATTCCATCTGCAGCATGGCAGCACTGACTTTGTGCCTTTATTTTTTTTAATTCTCCCCTTTTTAGCCACGTCTATCCTGAAGAAATCCAAGCGACTAAAGAAGAACAATGTGGAGTTTGACCGGGTCACTGTGTTTTACTTCCCACGCTGCCAGGGCTTCACGAGCGTGCCTAGCCGTGGGGGCTGCACCCTGGGGATGGTGAGCAAACACAGCTCCTCCCGGCAGTTCACCCTGGCAGAGTTTTCAAAGGAGCAGGAAAACGTCCGTCGGGGCAAACTCGAAGAGAAATTAAAAGAGGAGAAGTTGGAAGCGTTGAAATGGAAAGTGAGTAGGAGCGCGGGGCTGCGTTGATGAGGAGCTGGCGGATGTTGTTAGTTAATTGGCCAGTTTTTAGTAAGAGCTTCTGAGACCTGGGGCATCGATCCTTAGCGCTCGGTTTGGGTCTCCAAGAAACATAGGCTCCGGTGGGGGATTTTCATTTAGTTCTCCACCTTTGAAAAGTGTTGGAAAAGATGCTGAAGATGTTTTTGCTCTTTTGGTAGTAGCTCTCCATTCTGGGATCCACTTGAGAATCCTCTTGGCATCTCCCAAAGTCTTTTCATTTCTGAATTAGATACTTGATATCCCAGGACACGGCCCCAGTCAGCTGTCAGATCTTTGTGGGCTCTGGCTTAGATATTGATCCTGAGGTTGGCCACCACGGGGGACAGGTCATTCCTTTCTTGTTTCCCCTCAGCTGGGGGTTCCAATGGCTCTCGGTCCCAAACAAGCCCCTAATGCTTTGTCCAATTTTTTGCCCTCAGCTAACCATGAACGGCACGAAGGAGTCCGAAGAGGCCAACCAGCTCACCATCGAGGACATCTCCGACGACGACATCGACGTCAGCAACGTGGACCTGGAGGACGGCTTCTTCCTGCAGCCCTACCCCGCCAAGAAGAGGCGCGCGCTGCTGAAGGCCGTGGGGGTGAAGAAGATCGACAAGGAGGAGAAGCGGGAGCTGCACAACATCCGCCTGTCCCGGGAGGACTGCGGCTGCGACTGCCGCGAGGTCTGCGACCCCGAGACCTGCACCTGCAGCTTGGCAGGCATTAAATGCCAGGTACTGCCCTCACCCCTGGGCACGGGGGAGATGCCGTGGCTTGCAGCTGTGTGTTAGAGCCAGGGGGGTGTGAGCAAGGTGGACAAAGTCGGGGCAGCCTGTAAATCCATCTGCTCCCACGTGCGCTTGGAGGTGAGGAAAGCTCTTGGAGCATCCCTCAGGCTGCAAGGCAGACTCTGCTCGAAAGTGTCCTCTTCCCAAATCACACGTGCAGCCATTCCCACGCTGCCTGCAGTGAGAATGTCCCCGCTCTGCATCCCCACGAGACACAAACCTGCTTGATCTCCTGTTGGATATGGGCCACGTGGGAATGTCTGCAAGGAAGAGCTTCTTGCTCCTCACACGAGGCTGTGCTTTCTCCCCCTCCCCCAGGTCTTATTTTTAATTCTTTTTTCTTTTGGTGTGTGTCACAAATCCCAGCGCGCTCAGGCGAACGTGGGAGTGTCAGCTGATCGTCAGCCCACAGCGAGCTGTGCAGGCCACCTGCACAGTGGGATAATCCCTCTGTATTCAATTAGTGAGTTATATTTTTCAGGGTATTTTTTGCGGGTGCCTGCCCAGCTGTATTTGAGGAGCCTCATTCCCTATTCTGGGCACCGCTCGCTCCCTCGGTGCCGTGTTTGGAGGCTGGGGGTGGCGGAGGTGGGTGCACACGGGTGCTCCATGTGTGTGCCACAGCCCCCCTCTAGTGGCTGCTGCAGATCAGATAGTGAGATCATTAAATAGCAATAAAGAAAAAACTCACTTTTGCCCCTTTATGTCTCCTTTTGGACCATAATATTTTGCTTTTTTTTTTGGAATCTTTTAATTTCCTTCACTTGTGCTGAGATCCAACTTTTTATGACACCTCTTAAAAAGAGCAGGGTGTCTTTTTTTTTTTTTTTTTTCTGCTTTTAAACCCCTCATCTGCCACTTGGTTTCTCAGGGCAGACGAGTCACGGGCAGTTTTGAGTTTGTGCCGCCGGGTTCAATCCTAATCCTCTCTCTCTGCTTCTCCCTGTGCCAGATGGATCACACCTCCTTCCCCTGCGGCTGCACCAAGGACGGCTGCGGCAACACCGAGGGCAGGATCGAGTTCAACCAGGCCCGCGTGCAGACACATTTCATCCACACCATCATGAAGCTGGAGCTGGAGAAGCAGCAGCAGAGCAGCGAGAAGGTGGCCGAGGCTGAGCCCCCGTTCCGGGAGCGGCTCCCGCCGCTGGGATGCGCGGCAGGAAAGGGCTCCTTGGAGGAGCGTGCGGTGCCGCTGGCACCTGCCTTCCAGTTCAGCCCCGACCTGGAGGCCCTGGGGGAGAACAGCTGCAGCAGCGACATGACAGACTCCTCCATCTCCTCCCACCCCAGCGAGGACCTGGAGGAGCCCTACGAGAGCCTCCCCTCCGACAAGTCCCAGTCAGACGTGGACGACGACGGCTTGGCGCGCATCCTGCACTTCAACGACTCGGATGCCGAGGAGGAGAGCGGCCGTGGCCAGGATGACCTCGGCTGCTTCCACCCCACCGACTTCTTCATTGAGGACCACGGCAGCGAGGCCAAGCCTGTCCCTGGCCACTTGTCCCACCTCTCGGAGTGCCTGGATGAGAATGCCAACCAGGACAGCGGGGGTTTGCTGGAGGATGCAGCCCACATGAGGTGCGATGGGCTGTCCTGCTGCGCCTCCTCCTCCACTGAGCCCTGCTCCAAGAGCTACGCCGACCTCAGCCTTTCCTCCGATTCCTTGGATTTCTTCCAGTCCTTCTCGGACTATAACTTGGGACCCCTTTACAACTCCTTAAAGGAGTATGAGAACCTGGATAACTTCTCAGCGTTACAGTTTCAGTTGCCTAATTTCCCTGGCTTCCCTCAAGCCGGAGATCAGGGCTCCTGTTTCTTGGAGTCCCTCATTGGTTTGTCCGAATCCGTCCCCGAAACCCCAGCCCCTTTCACAGACAATCAACTTTTGGAGGATGCCATCAAGTCATCGCTGATGGAGACAGTGAAAGTGTGAAACACCCACGTGGCTCGGGCAAGGGCTGGTGCTGAAAGGAAAACAGAGGCACAGTTGGACAGGCAAACTTTCACTGAAAGGATGATGTGCTACTCAAATATAAGGAGGAAAAAAAAAGCAACAGCAGAAGACTTTCTAAGCAAAAGAACTATTTTTGGTCTTTATAGAACGTGGACGTTTTGACATACTGCAGCTACAATCAGTTCTCTCGCTGTTTGTGCAAAAATTTCTAAACTTTCATGATGGGGTGGGGAGGGGAGGGGAGGGAAAGAGACTTTCACCTAAGAATTTCCTTGTGTTTTGTATGAAAAGACCTGTTGAGAAATACTCCTCGCTAACGTTGCCAGTCGTCCATACAGCCCCTTCTAGAAACGTTTCAGTGTTGCAGGAACTTTTTAAGGCAACTTTTTGAAGCTGTATTTATTGTGAAAATTTGTGGTTTGCGTAAGGGTCGGCCCAACACGCTCTTACGTTTAAATCTGACGAGGTTTACAGAAGAGATCCATACACTATATACATAATCATTCTTCATCTATTTATTGCAAATTCCAGAATTTAACTAGCCACTGAAGCTTGAACTAGCATGAAACCTTATTTAAATTGGTAATACCTCAGATGTATTATGTGTACAATCATATTTTTTTGCATAATATATCTGTATTTATTTATTTTCTACCTGTAGTACATGAATAGCACTGTGGTTTGTCGATGACCTGGAAGGGCAATAAGGTCTTCAAGAGGAAGATGACCCTGGTTTTTCTGAGTCTGAATGATGTTGGCTGTTTGGTCTTCACTTCACATTTCTAAAAACGCTGAACAGAAGTGGGTGGGAGGGGAGGGACGAGGGAAGAGTTCGTGCAACATCCCTTGGTTTCTCCCAGCCTTGTAGCAGACATGGGAATGGTGTCTGGTCTCCATAATACCACTGTGGAGAGCAAAACAAGCAAAAGCTTAAACTATTTAAGAAAGTAACATGAACTAGCTCGAAACAAAACCCAACCCCTTTTTGTAAATTATTTTATAATTTATTTAATTTCCTAAGGATTTGGCCATGAGATCTTTCCCCATCAGTTATGGTGCCTGAATATGCAGAGGAACCGTCAGCAGCGGTGGGGAGGTGTAACCGTAAGGACCTTGGCAGCCCTCGTGGGGGGCTTTGGGAGAGCAAAGCCAAAACAGCAACGCTGTGCTCGAGCTCCTCAGCAGGTGCTCCTTAGGACTCCCCAGCACCGAGGATGTCGCAGCTCCAAAATCCAGCGGGTCACGCTGATTGTGCTATCTTTTTACATAGGTGAATCGGGTAATTCCAGCAAAACGGATGGATATGAAGTTTATTGGGTTATTTGTCCTGTGGGTACAGTTTTTGAGGGAAGCGAGAACAACACCTGAAGACCGAGCTGAAAAACTGAAGGCTTTTGGTTTTTAAAATGAGATAAATCATCGTGTTTAGGAAGGATACTGGAGGCTGCCTTGGCCTTTTGCTATTTAAGTCAGTCTGAGAACATGACACTATTTGGCCATGAGATGTAACTGGACAAAAAAATCTGAGCATCAGTGATACACTAAGTGCCTACACCAGTGGTATGGAAAAAGCAAAACGGATTTAAAACCTACCGGCTTTAAATTCCCCCTTGGAAAATTTGGCGATGGGAGTGATTCCTGGCATTACCAGCACAGGAGGAGGAGACAGTTCTGGTGTCCCAGCCCCGCTGCCCTGGGAGCAGCTGGAGGGAACTTCTGGGGGTGCAGAGACACACAGACAAGGGAAACAACCCCAAAACACGGATTTGAGGATTTTTCTATTGGCTGAACTGTTTCTATCCCTGACCCCAGGGATGGTGCTCTCGGATACCTGCTCATCGACAGGTGCCTCACTGCAAACCTGCCGCCAATTTAGGAAACTCCCGGCGTACGAAACGTGGGTTGCTTGGGGTTTTTTTTTTAATCCTTATTGTTGCTATTTAATTGTACATCTTCTCTGGTATTGAGCCGGTCAACTTGGAAGTGGAGCTGACCCCCCGACGGCCACGAGCGGGTCCCGAGCTCGCGCTCGCCGCCGCTTCCTCCCGCAAGGCATCGCCCCCGGGGCAGGAGGGCGACTGTAGGAATACTACTGGCAGATGGAGGATTTCCTGGATATCTCTATTATTATTATTATTGTTATTATTATTGTTATTATTATTGTTATTTTTATTATTATTATTATTGTTANGGAGATTCCTTTTGGCATTCTTCCTGAGGAAACTATTGGTGGTGACAGTAATCTCCCTCTCAGGATCTTTGGTGACTTGGAATTTCTCTCTCTCAATCTAGGTTGTTTTATTATTATTATTATTATTATTATTGTTATTTTTCATTGTCGTCATTGTTTCTTTCGACTGAAAAAATCCCCCCCTTTTCAGTTATCTCCTAGGTGGTAGTTCCTTATCCTTCAGACTGCATCAAAAAAATACTGACAGTTGAAAGTCTGGTACCGTTCTGTATTTATTGGCACTAATATATTTTGTAACATTCCTAGGTTTCTCTGCATATATATATTTATATATATAAAATATATGCCTATATTTTATATATATATATATATACACACTTGTTTTTTTAATGAATGATTGGGATTGACTCCTGCCTTTGTGGATTTTTTTTTCAATAATTTATTCTTTTTATTTGTGTTGGTGCCAAAAAGAAAAAAAAAAGATTTTGTTTTTCTCTTTTTTTTTTTTTCCCCAGGGCACTGAATTGTAAATATATAATTTTTGTTTTTCTTCTCGATATCTGTGTAAAAAGTTGCCTGTTAAACAGTTTAAAAACTGGGTATTTATTGACACAATCTGTAATTATCTAATGTATTGGTTGAAACGCTTTGGTTTCAACATAGCTTTATTTTAGCTTTCTTTGTGTATATATTGTGATTACGTTGCTTAAAGGTACAAGTTTAAAAAAATGCTTTATTTTTACCTTATCCATTTGCATTTGTTTATAAAAAAAAAGCATATTTGTCTACAGCTGCTGTCTCTCATTTCATCAAAGCAATATGAAGAAATTTCCATTACACTTTCAATAAAAGAATTTTGTTTGAATACGGCAGTGTCCTCACCCATGTCCTTTGTGTGACACAATAACCTCTTCTCTTTTCCCTCAGTAAAGTAAAAATCAGTGCATGGGATGTGGTGTTCCCAAACTTTTTGGGCTTGTGGATGGTGGCTGCTTGTCTCTGAGGGATGATGGAACAGACAACAGCCATGGCAGCATCCACATCACCAAGGAGAAATCTTGGGAAACCCTGGAAACCACTTTCCCTCATGGGTTGCAAACCATTTCTCATTGCCCCGTGGCGCCCCTGGGACCTGGAAGGATGCAGCTGGACAGAAACATCACCATGGTCTTGTGCCCCTGGGGAAAAACAGAGAAAATACTCTTGGTCATGGCAACAGCACGGAAAGAAGAGGGGAGGATGTGAAGCAGCCCATGGGACAAAGGAAAAAAGATGAATAAATCCCAGGAATCTAGATGGGGGAAAACACACCTCTCCCATGGGTTTGTGGCTGTCAGCTCAGGAATAAATCATAACCACGGCCATTGACCTGAAAGCGAGGGAAATTGGCCAAAGAATGCCATTGTCTAGTTTTCCATTGGGAATCCATTTTTAAAGGTTGCCATCTGCCCCCAGAGCAGAGAATCTCAATTAATTGAATAAACTATTTGTTACAAATTATTTGCTGAGCTGTAAAAGCAGAAATACTGAAAAGAGGCTCATCCATGGGGGCTCTGCAACACGCAGTGAAGCCCAGCCTTTTTACCCACCCAGAAGGATGTGTTTGGTTGTGGGTTTTTTTTCTTTTATAGGGTTTATGTCTATAATTCCCTCTTCCATTAACTATTTTCTGATTGGGAGGGGAATAGTCCCCAGCATACAGCTCCAGCTGCAGCACTGGTGGGTTTTTGGCTCACAGCCATGACTTTGGGTCGTGCCCTGGCACAAGGCGTCATCACGGGGGGACCCATCACCCCCAAGGGACAGTGCTGGAACAGCCCCAAGGTGCTGCATCCCATCAAGCAGCCTCTGGCATGGGCATCCCCAGGGGGAATCACAGAATCCTAGAATGCTTTGGGTTGGAAGGGATTATTTTAAAGACCACCTAGTTCAACCCCTCTCCCGATGCCTTTCACTATCCCAGGTTGCTCTGAGCCTCATCCAGCATGGCCGTGAGCTCTTCCAGGGATGGGGCATTCACAGCTTCTCTGGGAAACCTGTGCCAGGGCCTCACCACCCTCACAGTAATTAATTTCCTCCTAATATCTAATGTAAACCTGCCCTCTGTCAGTTTAAAGTCAGCCTCCCTGTGCTATCACTCCATGACCTTGTCCAAAGTCCCTCTCCAGCTCCTTTAGGCTCACTGCTTTGGATGTAGCCCAAGGACACGTTTGGGGCTTTCTGGGCTGCCAGTGCATGCTGACAGGTTGTGTCCAGCCTTTCATCAGTCAACACCCCCAAATCCTACTCTCCAGGGCTGCTCTTGATCCATTCTCCACCAAACCTGTGCTTGGGATTGGGATTGCCCTGACTCACGTGCAGGACCTTGGGTTTTTTCCCCATCCCATACCAGCGACAGACTAAAACTCAAATGGAAACTTGCCAATAATGGACAATTCTGCTGTGCCCTTTCCCTGGGAAAGCCAAGCTGACCTCCAGGTCTGAGTTAAAACCTCAGCTCTGGCAAACTTCTGCTGAATTCCATGGAAAATGCACGGGCACGGGCAGAGGAAGTGCCTGTTAGTGACGCAGGTCTCCAAGCCCCGGGAATGCACCACCGGGGATGCTTTCATTGCCTCTGCAGAAGACCTGAGACACCCTTACCCACTGCAGTGTCACCCTGCTCAGACATGCCTTACAAATCTGCCTTTTCCTTCTATCGGCCAGGCAAGCGACAAAAAAAAGAGATTTTTCCCCCAAATCTCCTGCCTCCAAGGAAAGCACAAGCCCTTGCAGGATCTGACCCTGTGGAAATGCCCTCAGTGCTGCGGAGCCAACACCCCCGCCCTCACTTTGCCCTGAAGCTCCTGCCTTGTTTGGTTCGGTTTGGGATTTTTTTTTTTTAATTGCCCTCTGACGGAGTTAAAGTCCATCCCGTCCGTCATTTTATAGCTGTTCCTGAGGAGAAAAGTCCTCGGGACTCTCATTGCCGCGCGGCGCCAGGTCTGGAGTCACCGAGCCTGGCGTCACAGCCTGTTCCCGTCCCCGGCGGCCCCGGGTCGCCGAGTGACTCATCCCTTTTCCGGAGGCAGCTCCGCCACCCGGGGACAAAGCGCTTTCTGGTCTGGTGGCTGCACGCACGGCCCGACCCGTGCTGGCACCTCGGCACCAAACGAAACGAAAGCAGGCGATGAGTAACGCTGCGCCTCCGGGTGCTGCCGGCAGGGCGGGCGGGGAGGCCGTGGGCAGGGAAAGAAAAGGAAAATAGGTAGAAATAAAGAGGGTGGCGAAGCCCTAAGCGAGGTGGGGAGCGCACGGACGGGTTTATTCGGGGTCAGTGAATCACCGATCGCCGGGGATGGGAAGGAGCAGCACTGCCCGGTGCCAAGCGGGGCGGGAGTGCCAGCTGGGTGTCACCGGGCTGGGACAGGGCTGTGTGCAGGCAGCTGGCTGGTTTCAGCTCTGCCAAGGACAGGGGGAAAATGGTGGGTTGCAGCTGGTTTAACCCCTTCCAAGGTGCAGCCCTGTAAAAGCAGAGTGGGCACGGCTTTAACAGCAGCACCTTGCGGAGGGACCATCTCCAACCAGCCCAGAAACTCCTCCAGGGCTTCTCTGGCCTCACACTTCAAGGGAAATGTAAACTCCTCTTGGCAGAGAGGCTGTGATAAACTGCTGCTTCCAGGACGTGGAGCTTCTAGAGCATGTCCAGAGCAGGCCATGAAGATGCTCGGAGGGCTGGAGCCCCTCTGATGTGGAGCCAGGCTGGGAGAGCTGGGGGTGTTCACCTGGAGAAGAGAAGGCTCCAGGGAGACCTCAGAGCCCCTTCCGGGGCCTAAAGGTGTTACAGGAGAGCTGCAGAGGGACTTGGGACAAAGGCGTGGAGTGATGGGACAAGGGGCAATGCCCTTAAAATGAAAAGGGAGAATGGCTTGAAACTGAAAGAGAGAATGTTTGGATTAGATATCGGGAAGAAATTCTTCCCTGTGAGGGTGGTGAGATGCTGCCCAGAGCAGTTCTGGATTTCCCATCCCTGGAAGTGTTCAAGGCCAGGTCAGACGGGGTTTGGAGCAACCTGGGATAGTGGAAGGTGTCCCTGCCCATGGCAGGGGATGGGAACTGGGTGATCTTTAAGGTCCCTTCCAACCCAGACCAGGAGATGATTCTGTGATTCTCCTTCACAGCTACGACCATTAGGAATTTTCAGGGCTGCTTAATCCACGCACTCCCACCAGATCGTTTTACCCCTCCCAACCTGCTGCTGAATAAATGGCAGTGTTGCCATCTACTGGGCAGCTGCCTCCTTCTCCCAGCCTCTCAGCTGGCCGAATTGCCCCTGGGAAATGCTTGTCCTCCTCTGCGGGACCAGAGGCACCACCTATCTCACTAAGATATCATAGTAAAGAAAACAAAATTCCGCTAAATCGGCCCACTGGGGTTTGGAGGAGAGATGAGGATGCCCTGGGCCTTCACTGGCCTGGCACACACATCCTCAGTTGGATGAAACCATCTCCAGAAGGTAAATATTCAAAACCCCCCCATGGATACACCTCTATTTTGATTGAGGAAGCCGAATGAGGACAAAATGCCTGTGCTGGACGTGCCTGACTCCGTGACAATGATAGGTGCATGAAACCCACCAAAATCAGAATATCTGCAACCAGCAGAGCTGAAATATTCTGCCACAAGCTCAGAGGCTGAGGAGGCCGAAAGACTTGAGATGACCTGGGCAGCTGATTCCTTGGGCACCACATGAGCCACACACCGGGGGTAAAATATTACAGGATGAATAACGTAGAAGGATCTCCCTCCAAAATAAACCTGCTCCCCCGAGATCCCCTGCAAAGGAAACTATTATCTGTTACATTTCCCTGGAATTAAATACTTGGCTACTACTTTGGAGTAAATAGAGATGAAAACTTAATGGTACCTAAGTGCTCTTCGTAGTCAAAGCATCCCAAAGTGCTCTCTGGTAATTAAGGCTGAATTTTATGGCTGTCAGGAGGCAACCATAAATTTAATGTTTATGTTTATGGCTGTCAGGAGGCAACAGAGCCCCTTGCAGCCACGCTCCCAAATATCCATCACTTCTGCCTGCGAGTGAGCAAGGAGTGAGATGAAGGAATGGTACAATTCCAGCTACAGAGATTTTGGGGGTTGTTCTGATAAAGAACAGCAGTGCCAGGGTAGGATTTGCACGAGGAGATGTCTGTAACCAAAACATGTTTATGCAGCCATGGTGTAGCTGAGGGCCCTGTTGCTGAGCTTAGCTCTGTGTGACTTGTAAGCTCCCCAGCTCTGTTGTGTTTTGGGCCAGCTGAGGTGCTCGAGAGTATGAAGACATCCCCATGGGGGTGGTGAGGTGACAAGGGACCTCAGGAGAGCTGTGGCCCTTTGACACAGGAGGATTGGATGGGATGGAATGGGATGGAATGTTCTCAGACATTTCTAAAGGCACTGACCCCTATTTTTGATCTGTGCATCCTGTTTCACAGCATCTGCAGCTTTACCTCCCAAAATATCTCAGAGTGTTGCAGCCAGCCTTACACCTCACCAGAGCACCCCACACCTGGCAGAGCCAGCCCTCCAGGAGCTAATTCTCCTGTTGCCATGGTTGTCTCCTTTTTCTGCTCTCCCAGAAACACGTGGAGAGCACCAGTTTTCCAAAACCTAGCTCATTCCCTGGTTCAGCTGCATCCTCACCACGCAGTTTTGGGGAAGAGGATGTGGACATTCCCTGTGAGCATTACAACACTGTGCCCAGCCATGTTTTCCCAGTACCACTGGATATTACACTGCCGTTAAACCCATCATCTCCACACAGTAAATCCTGTGGAGCACTGCATTTTCCACAGGCTTTCCAAGGTGGGCTCCTGGGATCAGAGCTTTGCCCAGCAGTGCTGAGGAACAAGCAGCTCTAGCCAGGCACTTGGAGAGTGAGAGGGAAATGAGGCACAGGAGAGGCACACATGCCCTGCCCGTGTGCTGCCAGCTCCCGCCTCCCTCTTATCCTCCACAATAAATCATGGCTGAGCAGCACAAGCTGTTCCTGTCAGCGAAACGCGGAAAGAAAACGCTGCTCTTGGCACCGGGGACGTGATAATGACCCTGAATTAGAGCTGTACGTCTCCAGCACCTGATTCTCCTGCTCCTGTGGGTACAGCCCGAGGTTTCTCCTCCTGGCTGTCGTAGGAACAGGTCCAGGGCTTGCTTATGTGGAGGAAGGATTTAAAGGAGCAGCGTCCGGCCTGGATTTCAGGGCAGCTTGTGACCAGGGGTTTCAAGCACCTGATGCCCTGTGGAGACAACTGTGGGCAGAAGCAGGGACAGCCTGTCACTGCTGTCACATCAGGGGACGAGCAGGGCATGGCTGTGGTGTTTTGGCTTGTGGCAAGGCACGTGCATGCTCACTAAATTCCTGGCATGGTCCCAGTAGCAGCAACACCCCCAGGGATTCCCATCTCTGCTCAGCCCTGGCCAGGGACGGAGGCTGATGAGAAATTGGGACCCCCTGGGACATCCCCAAATCCTCCCATACACCAAGCACACAGGGTTAGAGCCCCCCAGGCATCAGGCACAGTAACACTTCACTTCTCAGCATCTGAGTAATTTTTGGAAGTAGTTTGAGAGGCTCCCTTTAAAAACTGCCATTTCTCAAAGCCTTTGATCTATGTCCTTTTAATTCCTTCTGAAACTCGAAGGAAAAACTTGAATACAGTCAGGCCAAAATCTCAGGTGCCAGTGTGCTCCTGGCACAGGGCTGCTCAGTGCTCTTAGAATGGACATTCCTGGGACAGAGCACACCAAGGCTCTGTCAGAAGTGTCCCTGCCCATGGCAGGGGGGCTGGAACTGGGTGATAACTTTAAGATCCCTTCCAATCTAAACCATTCCGTGACTCTGTGATGTAGCAGCAGAAGTCGCACATGCTTTTAAAAGGAGCAAGAGCCATTCAGTGCTATTAAGGGCCAGAAAAACTGAGATCTAGGGGTTTTTAATTTGTCAGAAGAGGAGAACTGCCAAACTACTGCGCACCCAGGAGACGCTGCCAAGTGCAGCCTAATAAAGTTGAGAGCCAGAAATACAGCCAGGACTTTGCTCCTTCGCAAGCCTTACAGAAAACACCCCTGGTTTCATTTTCGTTTGCCATAATAAGGAAGACTTAACTGCTTGCAGAGCAGAGCTCTGGGAAACAGAGGTGAAAAGCAGCTCCTGTGTGTCATTGCTTATCTGTGGGTCTGCAAGCAAACACGGAGGGCAGAGTGCAAGGCTGAGACACGGCACGTTATCAGTCTTGGCCCACAAAACTCCTTTAGCAGTCGGTGATAACCGTGTGGGGCATTCCCTTGGTTGGCCAATGCCCTCTAGTGGCTTCTGGAGAGGAGAATTGTGCGTTCCCCAAAGAGAGAGGATTTTGCTAAAATAGTGCTGTGCCCCAGGTGTGTGCAGGTTTTAGGAGAGATAGGACATGGGTGCTTTAAAATTATTAAAGAGCTAAATCGAAATCCTTCATCCACGAATGTGCATCTCATACACAGAAAAAGGGAGAGAGGGGAGGTTGTGGGATTCCCTGCGTTTTCCAAGAGGATGGTTTTGTAGCTCACAGAATCACAAAATGCTTTGGGTTGGAAGAGACCTTGAAGGTCACCTCATTCCAACCCCCTTGTCATGAGCAGGGACACCTTCCACTAGACCAGGGTGCTCCAAGCCCCAGCCAGCCTGGCCTTGAAGTCTTCCAGGGATGGGGAAGAGATGGTTTTGAAACTGATCAGAAGATAAATCTTGCTTTATCGTGCACATACATCTCCCCCTCTTCCTTCTTCCCTCCATTTACCAGCCCTGCTGTGTGTCTAATAGTGGACAATATTTGGAAATATTATGCAGTGCAGACAGGCTTGCCCAGCTGACTGAATAAGGGCCCGTGCACACCTAACAGCACAGGGGATTGTTTTACATGGAATTTATTACTTCCTGCCTAGAAAAGCACACACCAGAAATGCCCTTTTCTATGTTCTCAGTCTTAAAAAATGAATTTTTAAAAAAAATTCATCCTGTACAGAGTGAATTTAAGAATAAGTTGGATGGATTGTGCTTTCAATGGGTTGAGTTTGCCAACTCATTGAGGGCAAATGCTCTCTCCATGAACAGCGATGGATTGAAGCTGTTTTTTTGGGAATACGAAGAGAACCCAGTTCTGCAAGCAAAACCTCTGCTGGATGCTGTGAGAACAGATCAGGACAGGAGCATTCACACTTGTGCCCAGCAGCATCACGCATTGCTCTGCTCCCGCCGACCTGGAAGCACTGAGCTGACCACCTCTGCCTCTGGTGGGGCTATCCCTAAGGAGCCCCTCAACAAGAAAAGTTCATAATAACCATTTTCTGGAGGTTTGGTGCCAAAATGACAGCCTTGCCCAGCCCTGGGTTAAGGGCACAGTCACAGGCTGGGGCATTCCCTGAGCCTCCTTCCCTGCTGGCAGGGTCTGAGCTGGTGCCTAAGGCCGAGCAAACACACCATCAGGTCACTGAGACTTTATTACACCAATATTAGCCAAATCTTGCTGTTAACAGCCCAGAGAGGTGCAGAAGGGATGAGAGGAGGGTTAATGAGCACAGATACTTCATTCCATCTCATATATTCGTGCACCACGTGATCCTTCTCTAGAAACCTCCATTATTCTCCATAGTCTGGAAAGCAAAAAACAGATTAATTCAGCAGAGAGGCAGAATAAGGCAAGTCTCCATGCCAGGGAATGCTCTGAAGAAGGGCTTGTTCCCAGCTGGGCCAGGGGACTGCTCTAACAACCTATTCCCACCCAAAAAGGTTTATGGACTGCAGTGGCCTCCCTCTACCCCACACTGATTTAAAATACCTCTCCCCACCTTTCTTTCCACCATAACCCACAATTTACAGAGACTTTTCCACGAAACCATCCCCTGTGCCTGGGAGAAGGCAGTGCCAGTCATTATTTCAGGAGCAAAGAGCTCGTTGTTCATTCCCAAATGTAAAGCTGAGGGTGGATAGTGCAGCACTGCAGGATTTGCACTTTTAGAGATGCTTTACGTTTGCTGCATTTCCCATTCAGCTAATTCCTCCCGTGGTTTCCTGCAGCAAGGTTTTCTCTGGGTGAATGGTGATGATAATTTTTTGGACACGGAGCCCAGTTCCTGCCTGGCTTGAATTTTGTCCGTGGTCCTCAGCAGAGCATTTCAGCTCCAAGGCAGCAGCTCCTTCCTCACAGTTGTTTGACTACACCAAAAGTAGCATCAAATATCCTGATTTTAGACCCCTCCAGATTTCCCAGTTCCACTCCTAATGGTTTAACCAACAAAAAAACTCCTCTGAATGAAAAATAAATGAAACATTCCTCTGGCAATCCCTTGCTGTCAGGGGAGATGCACCAGGGTACCTCACAGGCATGAAGCAACTTACGCTGTAGATCCAGTCCACGTAGGCTGACACACGCGTGAAGACTGTGGGCTTCTGGTAGGTGTTACAGTAGGGAACTAACCCAAAACTCACAATCCCATGGATTTCCCAGTGGTCATCCCTGTAGCAGTTGAGAGGGCCCCCAGAGTCCCCCTGGATTGGAGGAAAGAAAGGAAATATTCAGCCAAATTATCTGAGCCATGACTGGGTTAAGGAGCACTCGAGAGTTAAAATATATGAGGCTCTTCCTTGGCTCAAAACCTGGTTTGTAACAAGGTTCTGACATGATTAAACCACGTAAAAATATATACTAAATATCTACAGACCTATAATTATCCCATACTTATAACTGTATTCTGTATAATTGCACAAACTGTTTTATTTTTGTATGTTTCTATATTATATTCCTATACCTACATAATCATACATGATGGATTTTTCCACAATTTTTTAAGGGCTCTGCATGGCTGCTTTTCTCAGAAGCCACCTTTGCAGCAAAGGGGATACAGGGAGAGGTAACAAGTATTTCTTGACTTCACATGCCAAGCATCCTTGCCTTGATGCTGAGGCCACATGGATCCTCTGGGATAATGGGAATCTTCTTTTTTCCCACCTAACCTGGGCCAGAGAGAACTGTTGGACACAGCCCAAACTTGCAGCAACCCCAGCTGTACGCAGAGCGGATGGGAAGGAGAAGGGTGGCAAGCAGGGGGTAGCACTGCCTGGCCCAGGGTGCAACAACACAGCAGCATTGCAGGAGTGGACAAACTGCCTTGCACCTTCACCCTCTGGGTCAGGGCAGAGGTGACTGCCTTGTCCCCAGGATCTCTTGGGACATGCTGCTGAAAGACAGGGCCAATCTACTCTGTAAATTCAGAGGGGAGAAGCGCACCCTGAGGATTTGGATGTTTTTCTCTCTATTCTCTGACCTGTGGGGAGATGGAGGAATGTGAAGGCCTGGTTCAGAAGATACTCAGCAGAAAGCAGCCAAGGGGCCGGGGTTTGCAGGAGAGCTATTGCAGGTGGAGAAATGGAAAAAACCAGAACTGAAGGCACAGCAAGGTGAGAGAGGAAGGAAAAAGAAAGAGGGCAGCTTGAAAACCCTCTGATTATGAGAGCTCTTACACTGCATCCTGCCCTCATGCCATCTCCACCTGCACAGAGCATGCTGTCCTTTGCCTGAGATCCCCACCAGTCCTCCTGGGAGCAGATCTCGTGGCCCACCACGGGCAGCATCACCTCCTGCAGCCTGTCCGCGCTGCCACCGCCCGCTGCACACAAAAGGGACACGAGAAAGGGTGGCACCTTAGCCCAGCAGCTCCAGGGGTTGAGGAAAGCAGCTTTATCCTCATGGTGGTCCCCCTGGACACTCCTCCTTCCCCTTTACTCACCACTGACCACTCCCCAGCCAGTAACATAGCAGGGATAGTCATTGGGCAAAATTTCTCCCTCAGGTGGGAGCGCTCCCAGCTCAACGAATCCGTTGGCATTGGCAGGAGATTCGAGGCGTAGCAGGGCAATGTCGGAGCTGAAACAGGCCCCAGGTGAAAGATTCCTTACTGAAAATCCTGGATGAGGCATGAATCAGACATCCTCACTCCCGTTTCAGCACTCACACAGGGCTGCAGCCTCTGCACGACAGACAGGCACCTTGCAAATGTAATTAATTATTCCTTATGGCTATCACAGGGGACAGGAAAATAAGAGCAATTAAGAGAGAAAAGGCCATGGCACAGACTGATGAAGGGATAACACTCCCCAAAAGTCTCCTACAGGTTTGGGGTGAATTTTGGTGGATCCTGGGCGGACAGGCATGTCTCTGAGGGGGGTTTGAGACAGTCCTTCAAGCATTTTCTTGTTGGCTTTCCTTCATCAGATGCACACAGTGCTGTGACTGATGGCAAGCCCACTAATCTTCTGCACATCCTGGATCCAACTGGTTTTTTTTCCCAAGATGGGGAAAACAGGCCCATTTTTTCCCCATCATGGGCAAAACAGGACTGAGATCATCCACGTGGACACCACGAAACATCTCCAAGAGAGGAAGCCATTTGGGAAATCTCCTTCGCAGCATCTTCCAGTGCTTCCCACAAATCCAGCCTCACTGGGAATTGGACCAAACACGCACATAAACCCTAGTGGGACAGGATGCTCAGCGTCATTCAAGCATCTGATGTCATTAAGGATAATTACCCGTTGGCAATGTCACTGGGATTCCAGCCGTCGTGGATGAAGAGTGCATCCACACCGATGTAGTACTCGGTGCCATCCACCTCCAGGAGGTTGTGCTCGCCCAGAGCCACCCGGTAGGATGCTCCTGGGGGCCTGGAAAGGAATCACAGAGCAATTGATGCAAGATCCACTCCCCACCGAGTGCTTTGCAGTGCAATTCCTGCACCACCCAGACCTTCCACCAGTGTCATCGTTTCCAAAGCACCTTCCACCAGAGGATTTCCAATAGACTGCAGCCAAATTTGCTGTGAGTGGGTCTGGAGAACAGCAGGGAAGCTGGTGAAGGAGCACAAGGCTGATGAGGAGCGGCTGAGGGAGCTGGGGGTGTTTAGCCTGGAAAAAAGGAGGCTCAGAAGGGACCTTGTTGCTCTCTGCAACTACCTGAAAAGAGGGTTCTAGCAAGGTGGGAGTTGGTCTCTTCTCCCCAGTGACAAGAACAGAATGAGAGGAAATGGCCAATAGACATTGGGAAAAATTTCTTCACTGAAAGGGTGGTCAGGCATTGGAACAGGCTGCTCAGGGCAGAGGTGGAGTGGTTTTAAATCCCTGGAGGGATGTGTGGGTGTGGCACTTGGGGACAAAATTTAATGATGGCCTTGGCAGAGTTGGGTTAATGGTTGGACTCCATGATTTTAGTGGCTTTTTCTAACCTAAATCATGATTCTAAGTGGTTTTACAAATCAGGCACATGCTGGCTGCAGTTTGCTGATGAAGAAACTGCAGGTGCAGCATCAGCTACTGCAGTGCTGAGCTTGGTCGTGAACGAGAAGGTTCATTTTGCATCTCTGCACCTTTCTGGAGCAGAGTGTGAAGGACCAGCTGGTTACACTTTGTTGTAAGTGCAACCACTGAGGGCAGGAGCAATTAAAGGGGAGCGTTGTCTTGCTGGTGTCCCATGGCATTGTTGGGGGGGTTCAGGTCAGACACATTGTACAGCACAGTCTGAGAGCAAGCAAACACCCCTTTTGTTCCATCTTTCCATCTCTGAGCGGGATGCAAACCCATGAGGAATGCTCACACTCATGCAAATGCACCTCCTCTTATGCAAATCAGCAATCAGCTTGATTTCCACTCCCAGGAAGTCAGCGATTAATATGTAAAATCAAGGCTAAAGCAGAGTTTTTCAGCTCCCCTGATTAATTGAGCAGGGAGATGTCCAGCTGTGCAAGGCACGGCACCAGTGGGGAGCTCTGAGGAGGAAAAGGGTCTGGCTCCCATCTGCAGCAAGAACGAGGAGCAGAACAGGAGTTTAACACTTTTTATCCTACTCACACGCTGAGGCAGTGGGCTGCAGTCATGACCCATTTGCTGCTGATGAGGGTTCCACCACAAATGTGGGCGTAGTACCCTGGGTCGTTGGGGTAGGAGATCTGAAGTGACACCTGGATCAAACAACATCATATTTTACACCCAAGCCACGCCATGCCTCTGCACAAACACTGTGTGTGCCTTTGGACAGTGGAAGCTGTTATTTCTCATTGTTTTTTTTTTTAAATTTAAGACTTTTTTTCAAATCTAAGACACCAGCATTACCTGCCATTTCCAGCTGTTTGGTTGGGCTTCATGGCCTCCAATTACCCGCCCTGCCAGCACATCCTTCTGAAGGGTATCCCTCAGGGGAGTCCCAGAGATTGCCCCTAACACAAAAAAGGAAGGAGAGCAGTTTGTCCTGTGGATTCCTAAAGAGAAACAGTCACCAACAGGTCTGGAGGATGGAGTGGTTGATGCTTGCACGTGGTGACCCTGTGGTCACTCTCCATCCTGGAGGCATCTTTAAGCCTCCATGAGTGAAAAAAACCATAAATAGGCTTCAAAATACAGAGCTCTGATATAAATTGGCTCGTTTTCCATGCTGCAACCCCACGCTGATGCACCAACCTACATCCTCTTTCTTTCGGGTTGCAGGTTTTTGCTCCCTCAGAGAACTCCCAAATCTTTCTCATGAAGACAATGCTCCCACAAGAGAGGAAAACCCTTCCACATTAGGTTTTGCCCCAGCACAGAAACTGCAGAGAAAAAAAATTTTATGTGCTCTAATCTGTACCACTTAGAGGCTGAGAGGTTCAGCCTTTCCCAGCTCAAATAAATTGCAACTTACCCAGGCAAACGAGAAGAACCAGAAACTGAAACATCTTTAATGAAATGGTCGCTTTTTTCCCAAGAAAATGTCTTTTTATACTAAAATATCTGCTAAGAAGCTGTGTCTAAATTTGGGATCGATACAGCTTATCTATACCCATAAGTCATTAAACTGATCAAAAATGTTCTCTCTGTGGAAAAAACCCAACTGCTCAATGTGGAGCCCAAGGCTACACAAACACCTCCACACTGTATGGTTCCCACAGAGCCACGAGGCAGAAAAATCCCGAAAAATTTGGAGTTCTCTCGGATCAAGTCAAAAATAAGGCAGGAGAGACCCAGGCTGGAGAGGCCAACACTTCAGGCTAGCAATTGTGGGTGCACACGTTGTGTTAGTCCCTTGTAAGAGATTTATGTGTCAGCCCAACTTTGTTCTGCTCCATGTGACGTGAACTGATCTTTGTCAAACAGATAAACAAAACCACAGCTTTTTTTATATCCCCATTAACTGCAGCCCCTTATATTTTTTGCTTATGGAATGTCATGATTTATATCCATGTAGTGGTTAAAGGTGCAGTCAGGGAGCAGAGTAGATGCATAAATTCTTCAGTTAAATATAGATATAGATATAGATATAGATATAGATATAGATAGAGATAGAGATATAGATACAGATATAGATATAGATAGAGATAGAGATATAGATGTAGATGTAGATAGATATAGATATGGATATGGATATGGATATGGATATGGATATAGATATAGATATAGATATAGATATAGATATAGATATAGATATAGATATAGATATAGATATAGATATAGATATAAACACAGCCCTGCTTTTTGTGCCCAGAGAGGAAGGAAACATGAAACGCCTGCAGCTGATGGAAACACAGACTGGTTTCCATGGTCAGGGGAAATCTCCTTGGGACACACGGGCCATCAGTGGGTGGGAAGTAAAGCTCACCTTGAACTGCAGTCAGAGAGCAGCTGTCAAATTAAAAAAAAAGGGAGAGTTAGGGAAATGAACTGGAGAAGACAGCAAGGGTCACCCACCCAGGTGTGTTAATGGGATCCACTCTCCATGGAATGCATGAGCCAGGACCTTTCCCATATAATCCCTACAGTCCTCTTTAACAAATCATTTTTATTTTAGTGGGAGCCATAAAAAGTTCAGTGTGGTATTTCAGCACTGAGGCCCTCTTTTAGTCATGGAGCACGTTTTCCCCCTTACATCACAGATCATTTTTAGCTTCCAGTTAGTTCTGGTAGGAGGTCAGAAAATGGCCTCCTACTGAAGCAGTCTCTTCCCTCACCTTCACTGCACTCATCATCCCTGTTAGCCATGGCCAACTCATTCATTTTCTACCACTAATTTATTTTTCCAAAGGCTTTATGTGTTCCCTACATACAGCCATGTTTAAGAATGCAGTTGTTTATTCTCCTTTTGGACATCAAGGCGTTTATCTTGAGCAGTTGCTTGCCCATAGTCTGCCCTCCACAGCCATGCACACGCTATCATCACTGTGGCTTTGATGCTGGGCTGTGTTGTAATGCCCAGAGGAGAAATAAATTACACTGGGGATGATGAATTACAGCTGTTTTCAGAATTCCTCCACTCCAGGCATTGTTTCAGTGCAGAGCTCTTGAGGGATGTCTGCGTTTCCCCCTGGGACCCGCCGGGATCATCACGTCCAACTCCAACGCCACAAAACCAACTCGAGTGGCCCTGTTTGTGTCCATATGGTAAAACTCTTTCATCTCTGAAACTGATGCCTTAGGTTTTAACTTTTATATTTTTCAAACCCTGCCCTGCCTGGTGTGTGACTCTGCAGTTCCTTGTGCCCTGGGAGCTGCTGTTCTCTCCTGCTGCTCACACACAACAAACCTCTGCAGGTTCCCACTCCAAGGACACCGGGCCCCAAATGTGTCAACTCAAAGCCTCTAACGGGGGGCAAACTTGGGGTAATTCCATCATGAACCTGAGGTTATAATTGGAGAATGAACCCTGATATGCAAATGAACCAAACTGATCAAAGTGTGAAGAACCCGTGACCCAGGGTCCATCTGGGGTGTAGCCTCTGGACTGCCCAGGGTGTGCCTTTGAAGGCCTTCAAATAAATACCTCCTTTTATTCTCTTAATTCTTGTCTGGTCTTTGTGTTTTAGGTGGCCACTTAAGGCATCAAAACAGAAAGGTCTCATCCATGTTGCCTGTGTGTCCTTGTCCACACTGCCTTTCCAAACCATGTGTAAAAGTTGCTATGAGGAGCAGGGGCTGCTGCAAACCAGTGTAATGCCAGAGTGTGTTAACAGTTTTCTGTCCAAAAAAAAGCAGGACATCTGAGTTGGTGCTCTACCACTGTTCAGTTAATTGGACTTCTGGCATTGTTTCATTAATTAGTGATCTAGCACTCTTTAATTAGTATACGGCCTTTTGTCCTTGTTCGCACGGGATCAGAATTAAATATTTTGATGACAGAAGAATTTTCTGGGTGAGTAGAATATTTCAGGAGTGATGGGAAGCATAAGGGGTGGTAACATGTGGGATAGGATGGATGCTGGGGAAAGATTCTGAGACTGCACAAGTGAATAAGGACATTTGGGTGGACTTGATGTGATCCAGTGCGAGTTACTGAGCACAGAAAGAAAGTCATCTTTCAGGGAGCCCTTAAAGCACAAACTGAATTCCAGACATACATATATATATA
>VZTA01009781.1:0-24129 GCA_013398855.1 Mohoua ochrocephala
TAAAGTTGTGTACCTATTCTAAAATCCTGTTTTGACTCTGCATTGGTCAAGTTTGTGCATTTCAATAAGTCATGTGACAAATCTTTCAATAATTTATTTATTTTCATAATTTGAATGTGCAATACATAATGGATTTGGAGAATTGCTATTCTTTTGAAGCGTTAAGGCACTCTGAGGAGTGTTGGTACATACTATGTCTGTACGTGGTGCATTCCAGGAGGTTGGAGAGGTATATAAGAACAGCAGCTCACAAGGGTTGCAAAGTGCACACGACCCACGGAAAGGGGGTGAAAACTTGAATTGCTCTGGTACTTTGAATGGGTAAAGCAACCTTTCAGCTCTGTTTCAGCAAAGTTTTAAAACTAGTTCTTTACTTAAAGCATGTCAATTCCTTACTGAAATAGGGAAAATCCTGGCTGAGAGGGAAATTCAGAACAGATTTAAGTGCTTTGTCACACTGGTGCTTTGAGGTAGGCTATTCTAATGGAGCTCCAGAACGTGCAAATTGAATGCTTTTCCACTTTCAATTTGCTAAGATTTCTACCACAAATGCAGAACTTTAGGTACTGAAAACCACCTAAATAGCATAAGCACTTTTGAAAATGTACCCAAAATTTCCAAGGGGAAAAAAAAGTCATAATAGTGAGAAAAAAATTAATCTCAGAAATCTCGAGTTTACAGCCAAATAAAAAAGGTCAGCTGCTTCAGTGGCTGTAAATACTTTATCTAAAACTGACTTCAAATATGTGTTTGCTCTTGACAGGATTTGCAAATATGCTTTTATTTTTTATTTGCCATATGCCCTTTTTTCTTGATTTCTGTCACTAAAGTTTTTTAAAAAGTGTTATTGGAANCTTACTAATAAAGTTGTGTACCTATTCTAAAGTCCTGTTTTGACTCTGCTAATCCATTTATACTCATTTACATTTAATAACATCCTGTTGTTCCTGGAAGCACACTTCCTGTAATAAAAGGGCATCTCTCTTTGGGTTTATATGCATGAATTTGATACAACCTTCCTCTGGTGTGAATAGATATTACAGAAAATGCACACTCTCAGGTCTGTTTATATGCACTTCAATTTGGAACAGTCATCCCCATTAATTTTGGTTTGGGTTTTTTTTAGTCATTACAGTAGGCAGAATCATTTCTAAATCAAGATCCTGTATATCACTTTTCACCATAAAAGCTTTCTTTTGAAGCTTGCTCTCATAGCTTCTCCTATTAACATGGCTATTCTTGGACTCAAATTGCAATTGCGTGTCTGATCTTTCCTTTGTGTATTGATTACCTCTTGCTTCATCACTCCCGTCCCTTTTATTAACAAGACAAAATAACAGCTTGAAAGTCAGCTCCCATCTCTCTCATCATTGGATTTATCAGCTAAAATGTAAGAGATGCCTGGGAAAAAAACCAAGTCTTTCCTCAGTTAATTAAGGATGCACTTTCCACAATTAATACAAATTATCATTTAAACAACTTTGAGACAAGGAAACAAGGAAAATTTCTTGGCCATGAATATCAGAGTTCTGCCAATGCACTTAAGGAGGTCAAATGACCTGACAACATGCCTGAACCCTCATATGGTAAAATAATAAAAAGGAGCAAGAATTCCTGTAGAGCGTTCCAATTTAACTGTGCTGAGAGATTTCTTAAAGAGAAATATGGTATGAGGGAGGAAGTAAAAATGTAAGAAGACAACAATTAAATTAAATTATTTTATTTGTGTCTTCCAAAATGAGCAGCTGTAATATGTTACTGCATATTTTCCTCTGTTGTATTCTTTCTTGACATAGTTAAGTTTCTGACTAATTGAAGGCTAATTAAAAACATTTTCCATCTTCTGCTTTTCCTTGCTACAATTTCTTATGGACACAGATATTCTGTAAAGCAATGCCATATTATAAAACCCATTGATTAAAAAAAAAAAAAAGGCATCTCCATTTTGTTTTGAAAATATCCTGCATAAACACATCATTAGCATTTTTCAGACCTTCACAACAGGCCTCATCTGGTGAAGTCAGTGCAAGTCTTTCCACTGACATCAATGGGCAGTGGATCAGGGCTCATTTATGTCCTACTTCTAGCTGTGTTTTCTCCATTCTTTTATTCTACAGTGTTTTCATGCTGAGATATGTTGAAGCTGATAGAGGTAATTCTTGCATTTCTTTGTAATTCTACACAAGTGGCAAATACTGTGTTTATAAGCATCTTTTAATGCAGTGGGTTTTTCCAGTTATTCAACAATCCTATAGAAAGAACAAACAGAAGGAACTGTATTTGTAATGAGAGGATATAGACCAACAGGATAACTGTGTAGGAACAGTTTTGGCTAAAGACCACCAAACCCCAGAAACTTCTAATATAAGAGCTGCCACGGGACTTCAAGGTTTCTTTTCAACTTCTGTGTGCAGAAAGCTGCTGCTGTGCATTCAGGGGACACCCCATCCACCACCTTGGACTTGATATTAACCCTAATAGGCACTGTTTTACTTGACTTCTGCGAAACTTTAAAAAAAAAGTGGTTTTCCTAGGGATTTTTGATCCATAGAATTGATACACTTACCTCAGTGGGAGTGTTCTGCCCTTCTGATAGACAATATGGTCTATAGCAGGCCAAAGCTACTCATACTAATTGTCTGTTCTGGAGTAATTTAGGATTTAAGGAAGGAAGAACCTGCTGGCTGCCAGTTTCTGCAGTGGAGGATGGTCATGTTTTTCCTTTGGAGGGTAACTCTGGAGGAGGGAGAAAGGAAGCATGAAGAGCTAGAGCAAGATACAAGAGATCTGTGGCATCTGGGGCAGATTAGCCTAATGCCTCTCTCAATTTTGCTAAAATCTTGATAATTCAGTGATCAGATGATCCTCAGGAATGACGGAAGGAGGAACTGAGACAGACTTGCTGCTTCTCTCGCAACAGTGATGGAAGAGTGGTAAACAAAGGTCAATATGGGTCTTCCAGTCTTCCTGTAAAAAACAGTATCTTTTTTCACACTGAAGTGTTGCTGTGCATCACATTTCGATTGCCTCTAAAAAAAGAACCAAATACCTCCCCCCATCAATTCCCCATCAGAATACAGTAATGAAATGCCCAGCTGCAGATACAGCAAAATTCATTCCAGTTTTGCTCAGTTATTGTCTGTCTCATCTTTAGCAGATGGCTGGACGATGATGTCTGCAGTAATAAAAATATTAAAAACAAAAATTGCCAGCTGAATTGGAAAACTGACTAATTTCTATTTTTATAACGTGGTACATGAAGCCATTATTTCTCAAGCCAGTAATGGCCACATTCAGCAACAGCCATGCGAGAACATTTAGTGGAGAGAAGAAGCAGTACTGGATTTCTCCATCCCTTGACTTCTGGGAAGAAATGGCACCTCACATCACATATAAAGTAAAAATAAATATATATATATATACACAGCTTCCATATGTTGTTAAGAAGTGTTAGCTGTAACATACTGGTAGCAGTGAGACAGATTGTCCCCTGGTGAGACAGAATACCTCTGAGGTTTGCTTTGGCACTGCTTGCACAAAGCCACGTACGTTGTGTGGCCGGCACTGCATGTCCCTCCGTGCTCACAGCGAGAGAGACGTCTTTGGGGCAGTCAGTAACAGGGAGATGCTTTTGAAAGAGTGTGGCCTTCATTTGCATTCCAGATTCTCCCCTTGCTCCCTAGTATATACTGGGGTTTTTAGCTGTGGGAATAGAATAGAATAGAATAGAATAGAATAGAATAGAATAGAATAGAATAATAAATATGATATAAAGCGAAATTGCTCGGGTAGACTTTTTTTCTCTTACAGTTTCTATGTTCTGAATTATACAAAAATAGAGGCTAAACTAGTCACGTACTGAGAGGTGACATAAAGTGATGAGGAAATGATGCTGTCAGAATATTTGCTGGATAATGGTCTTAATTCTCTTTATACTGGATAGATCTCTAAACGAGAGAAGATCATATGGCACTAGTTCATTCACGTACAGGAGCGATATTTCACTCCTGGAGAGTGAGATTCTAGCACTCTATCATTGAGATGCATTGTTGTATTTGGAACGTATGTGAATTTTTAACCTACTCAAAACATAGATTAAGGCTTTTGAAAGGAGAGATGATTTTCAGAGCTGTGGCTTAATAGCCCATTGTTTGAAATACAGTAGAGGATTCTGATTTTCAGGAATTATTAAAGATCCTTCTTGAACTCAGACTCCACAGTGATATCTTGATTATCTCAGATAATCCTGTGGGTCAATATCCTGACATTTAGAACATCCAAACTGTTTAGCAGTTGCTACATATGTTCTAGCAGTAATATCTCAGTTAAATGCCTGTCCTAAGATTATATTGAGATTTGGGTGTTGGCTTTTTTAATGAGTGAAATTCACCGGCCTACAAAAACAGCAGTTTTGTTTTCTTTATGGAAAGTGCATGAAGAATCCTACATCTGGCATCTCAGATTTTATGTTTAATTAGCATAACATACATTATTAAAGGAAACAACCTCTTCATTCGTTTCATCTTTCAATTTCAAATTCTGTTCAACAAGGGGATGTGAAGAAATGTGAAATATTGTCCTGCTGTATTGTGTTTGGCTCTTAAAATTTGTAGTGCTCTAATTAATGTTAGGTTGTTTCAGCTTCTATGGCCAGGAAATTAATTTGTGTATTTTTCAGATGAAAAAAGATGCACAAATCATTTTTACAGATCTTATCACTTACATTTGGAAAAAAAACCCCTTTCCTGAGTGTTGGGGATAAAACAGAGTGTTTATTTGTTGTTCTTTTTTTAGCTAGGACTGTGCACACCTTCTTTATTGGTTTATGTTCAGACCTAGCTACTGAATAAGACTTTTGCTCTCCCCTTGCCATCCACTGTAACCTGACAACTTATCATGGTTTAGGAAGGTTATTCTCCAGTTTAGTGTTCCCACTGAAGCTACGTGCCTCTCACTCACTTCTCTCTCCCTCTCTCCCTGCCGGTGGCTGGAGAGGAGAACTGGAGTAACAAAAGGTAAAGAGCACGGGTTGAGATAAGAACAATTTACTGGAAATGCCAATGAGATAAGAAAACGAACAGTAACAATATCAATGACAGCAGACTGCAGCTCAGAAGCGGGCCTTTCCCTGTTCCTGCAAAATGATGCGCGGTGGTATAGAATAACCTCGGCGTCCTGGCCACACCTTTCCTGGCTACTGCAAAAGTTAACCCTGTCCTGGCCAGAACCAGGACACGGCTATAGTGACAGGTTTACCTTTCAATGGCAGATAGGGATAGATCAAAGCTTTGAAAACCAGAGTGTTGCAGTCATTCTTTTTCTTATTCATCCATTTAAAAAACAAATGCAGAATGCTACTGGCCAACTTTATAACAGTGTGAGAAAAAATGCATGTGTGCAAAAGTGTTTCAGAACTACCAGTGCAAAGACTGACAGAAGATAAATCACTCTTAATCTTGGTTTTCTGTTTTCTAGGTGATGCTTACCATTTCATAATCTCTAAAAGAATATAAAATACCTTTCTGCGTGTTTTTTTTTTCCATTAAGGACTGTATTTAAATCTGAAATTCCTTCAGAGATCAAAAATGGACTTGTCCTTTATCTACAGAATATGAACTTTTAAAATAAGATACTCCCTGCCTTCTGCACTTTTTCACTAAAGGTTTTGCTGAGCTAGACATGGAATCTACATGTTTAACAGCCACTAATTTCTCCAGTCTCCTGTTTGTCTCAATTAAGCTTCACACAGTAGGCGGGCAGTCCCACACCTCAGCCATGTCTTCAGGCAAGACACATCTACTACTGCTTGCTTTGGACTTGACATCCATTAGGTTTCATTCATGGTCTATACTTCCTATATTTGAGAGGTGATGACCAGCCAGTCCCCATCCACTTTTATTTTTTTGCTACTCCTGATTTTATAAAGCTTTGTCATATTTTTTCCCAGCTGAGTCCTTTCCAGGCACAAGAGCCCTCGACTGCTCCATGTATGCCAGCTGCTGCACATCCTATTGGTACTGCTGCCCCTCTCTGTACCTCTCCAAGCTGCACTGTACCCACTTCGGAGACAAGGGACTCACCTGCACATAGGATTCACAATGCAGCATGGCTTTACACTGGGGAAAAGCTCTGTTCTTTTCTTTCTCTGTCATTTTTCCTTACCTAATAATTCCTACAATTTTATTTGCTACTTCAACTGCTACCGAACAGTGAGCTGATGTTTTCCTAGTTCTTACATCAGTTATAGCTTCCAAACTTTTCCTGTCTGTCACTTTTCCTGTAATGGTGGTCGTCTCAGAAAATCCTGATTTTATATACTTGGAGGTTTTTTCCCCTAATTTGTGAAGAATCACTCACCCATGGCTATTTTTGAATCTGCCACGTGCTAGTTTCATTTGATATTCTCTATTTCTTGTATTGGAGAAATCTGAAGAATGAGTAGACCTCAAAAAATATGTTCAAGGTATTAAATTATCCTTTTATTCTATTATCTTTTTTAATAAACAAGACAAGCTAGTGCATTCCACAATGATCCGATGGTCAAACTGTCAGTAATTTTTAGAAACCTTTTAGGATTTAGGACTTTTTAAAAAGTCAATTTAATAACATTTTTATGCAACTCATAAAAGTGTCAGGAAATAATGTTGGAAGAAGTCATCTTCATGCTTCTTAAAAGATTCCCTCAAAGAGGTATAGGACAGAGTACATGGTGATGTGTTATCCTAAGAGCTTTGAGGCAAGAAAATTTCCTTGTGAGCTTTAAAGGACACCATGGGACACTATGAGAGACACTACTGAGAAAGAGCATTCTCACAAACACAGCTGAGCCTGGCACAGAGTCACTCTAATCATCTGTTTGGACAAACATTCACATTTCTAGCTTGCAAAATCAATAGAAATATTTTATTCATTATTTTGCCTTCATTTTAGTTTTGTGAAGCTGAAATATTAGAAAATGGTCAGGGAAGCTTCTCTTTTGCATGCTTCCAATACAACCTAAAAGCCCAATATATTTTGTAAAATGAATCTTAATCCTTGATACCACATTTTCATTTTTAATTTCTTATGTATACTTTCATCATTAATTGTAACGTATTGGTTAGCTATAGTCATTTCCCGAAAAAGAAAATAACTAAACTGGCAAACTCTCTTGCATTGTAGGATGGAGTTTGCAATTCATGTTTGCAAAAACTCACATATAATGCTCAGTCTCTTTCCTCCTTACATCGAGTAGCAAGGAGACTTACTGGACTGGCGCATGCTTCCTATATTACCTCTGAGGGGAGCCATTATCCAACAGTTGTGATCAATGCCAAGAAACCATATCTCTGCAATCCTTGCAGGATTACATAGGCCTAATTCTTCTCCTGTTTAACTGATATGAATCAAAAATAGGCTGCAGCCACATAGCCTTCATGGCATGTTGCAATAGAGCAGACATAGAATACGACTAAAACCTTCGCAGCCCAATCTGTTGCTTTCAGTATGGTACAAAAATGAGAAAAAGTCAAATGAAACTGCATAGAAAAAATAACTTTCAGTTTTTCTTCATCTCAGTATCTGGTTGTGTGTGATTTGGTAAAGCTCACTCAGGATAGAAGACATTCTTAGCTACTCCAAAGTTTGAGCAAATATAACAAAACCATTTTAGAACATTAGTCTTGACTTCAACACTTGTTTTACTGGTACGCTACACATTTATCTGAAGTTGAAGACATATTCTGAAGTTTGAAATTTCATTTTCAATTGAAACCCTGAGCGACAAGCATAATTTTTTAGCCCACAACTTCATTTGGAAAGGTGCAGGAGAGATGTAGAAGAAGGTAGAGAGATGAAACAATCCAACTAACAGATGAGGAAATGCTATATAATCATTATTGCTATGTTGTGACTGATGTTCACAAAGCAAATATCCCATGTCTTTGTGCACTTTGCATTACTTTTTAGACTAGTGGAGATTGGTTTGCAAATGTTTTTAAGTACTGAATTGTCATGATATACTCTTAGAAATATAATTGGTTTACTGAGGAGGCCAACAGCAATAGTACTGAGAAAATTACCTTCTTAATTACAGTCCTCTACTAAACACTTTCTGAAAAACTCTACAAGGAATGGGCAAATGATATAGTTAAAGGCTGCACTGTATGTGAGAGATTAGTGAAACCTTTTCCTTTACGTTGAACTATTTCCTTTACTATTGAAACGATTTCATGGGATATTTACTTGAAATGCAGATTAAATGTGTTTTATTGGTTGCAGTGAAGCCTAGAGTGATAGACATAAGAAAACTTTCCTTAAAAGTGGAAAACTTCATATATTTGAAATACGTCAGTGTTTTTCATTATATTTTCTTCTTAACCTCTGTATTTGTTAATATATTTTATTTTATACTTCCTAAAAGGCACATGACTGAAAAGTCAACTTTGAATAAACTTTAGGGTACATGCTTTTCAAATGACTCTAAAAGAAGTCATAGTAAATTGTTTCATCTTCACTATGTAGATCCTGCTGACTCTTAGCCAGGCTCAACAACAGCGTGATGGTGCCAAGAAGTGCTTGCTGAGATCTATAGGATAAGGACAGAAACCTTAACAGAGTAGTTGGTGGGGTTGGTAATTATTTACTTTTTTTTCTGAGAGATTTTTTTTTTTCCTAATGAGGGATTGTCAAAAGATCAAAGGTAATGATGTCATTTCATGTCCCCAGTCTCCTTATTTCGGATGTGCACAGCAGACCTGGAGCAGGCTAGGGGTTGTGTCTCTTTCCTTCTATTTTGAGACTCTTAACAGTGTTGCAAATTGTGGGGTTTTGAGAGGAATGGAGGCACTTATGTTTTGGAATTTGGACTCAGAACACTACTAGATCATTTCACACAGACTTCCAAAAAACTAGAAACCCCAAAACCCAATCATATGATAACTTCTGGCTGAACTCCTGCCCAACTTGAACTAATGTCAAATATTGCTTTAGCTAAACTAAATCTCTCTTGGTCTTGGCTTTCAAATAAAACAGTTGTTATTTTTGTTTTGTTTTTTTCCCTGTTAAATGAACAAATCTTCTTGGGATGTCCTTAAACGTCCGTGCACTGATTCACTCCAAAGTAATAGTAGATGACTAAGACAAATGATCTGAGTTACTGATTTCATGGCTGGAGAGAGTGAGTAAGAAGTGCACTCTGTCCCTTGGCTGTCATACACTGCTTTACCATATCTCCATTAACACCCCAGTAAATGTGTTGATTACTGCTCTGGATTCTCTATTTAATAAACTGTATGAAACTCTCACTGGAAAAACAAATTAGTAGTTTGGCTTATCTGCTGTTATCTTGAAACAATGATGCATTTTTCCTAATCAGCTGATTTGAAGCAAAATGAGGGGACAAGTTTCACTTGAAGTGCACTGAAGTACCCCCTGCCTACGATATACAGCTCTTTGCTGACAGCTCGTGCACTCAAAATTTGGGCAAGGTTTGCATGGCCCAGTACCAAAATAACATATTACAGTAGTTTTTTTGAGTGCTTGAAAGGCATGGCGATGACCTAAGAGTAGAATTTTGTCCAAACCTAAAGATCTGTTCCAGTATATTCCAGTCAATCCTTACCTTGGGATTTAGGACTAAAGGCAGGGATTCAAAGTTTGCTTTTATTTATGAACATTGTGTGGGAGACCTGCAGAGTTTAGAGCAGAATAGCTTTCAAGTCTATGGGAATAAATGTGCCATGTGCTTCTGGAAGAATCCTGATGTTTTTTCTCAGATAACTGTTTCTATACTCACAAATCTGTAAGTTTCTTCAAAGCCACCTTGCCATGAGACATGACAGGGGGAGAGGCTAAATATCAAAAGACCTAAAATTGTAACTTGTAGTAAAATAGATATAGGTCAGCATTAAATTCAAGCTATAACATATCAGCATTTACCAAATTTGGAGAGGAAGACGCTGCACTTCAGATTGCAAAGAATTTTTGGAGCAGTGATGAAGATTTTACTGTAATTCCAAGTCACATGCCTGTAAATTGCCTAACAAAGGTCTTATTATTCCCCTTCTGGTTTGTTTTCTTCATGGCATGAAAATTGAGGTTGAGATGCTTTATTACTTCTTAAATGTTGAGATGGAATAACAGAATGATTTGGCCTCCAATTCAGACAGACAGGTGGTATGGATTTATTTGGTTCCTATTGAAGAGTGCTTCCAGCAGCTGCTGAAATGGAAAGCAAACACATGAATCTTGAGATGGAGGAACAGCTTAAGCCCAGATTTGTAAACATAAAATTTTTATTTCTTTTCCTTGCTAACTCCAAGATTATTCTTGCCAACTTTTCAAAAGTGTTATACATATGCGTGAAACATATGTATCTGCTGATTCAGGTCATAAAATGCAAACACCCAAACCATGAAACGAAAGGAGGCAGTAACTTTTTACAGTGTTGTCTAACAAGGCACTATTCCATTTTTAAGAGAGAAAAATGGATAGGGTCAAAATCTATAACCAATGAAACAAGCTGAGCAAGCCAAATAATTTTCTATCAAATTGCGTTTCACCTACTGGCACATTTATTACCTTAGGAAAGGTAAACAAAGACATCTCTATTAAACTAACTTACTAAAAGTGTCACAGTTTCATAGGTATTTTTTTCCTCCTCCCTCTCATTCATTTTGTTCCTTTATCTTCATTCTCTTCTACTTAGTCATTAAACACAAAGGGCAGGAAATGAAAATAGCTTTAAAAAAAAAAGGTCAAAGGAGAAAAGGTAAGAAGAAGAAAATGCAATAATTGTAAAATCAAAACCTGAAAAGTAGTTGATTAAAAAGTGTAGAGTAAACATTAAGTTTTTTGAATTTTTCTTGAAACATACTTGCCATTTTTCATCCAGTCCTGTTGCCAACTTTCTGACTGTGTAGTACAAACAGCTTTTCAGCTACTCCTACAATGGTGCATTCAGAAAAAGATGCATGTGCTAATGGCACCTGCACAGCCACTCATTTATGGCAGTCAAGGAGCAAGTGACTATGCCAATCAGATAATATATGCAGGTTGGATAACTATATATCTAACTATCTGCCTGTGTGTGGTACTACAGCTAAACTCAAGGCAGTGGGGTGACACGGAGGCTGATATGTTCTCCAGGGTACATCCATTTTCTCCGTAGCAGGAAATTGGTTTTGCAATAGTAATGTGTAATTGACATTGCCGGTATAGTATAAAATAAATTGCTAACATTCTTAGCTTTAGTTTCAGATTCAAAAAAAGAAAAATTAATCTGAAGCAGTAGGCTTCCCAACATCATATCAATTTAATTCTTTTTCTTGTAATATAAATATATGCAAATATTTTAATATATAGAGTTATCTGCTTGCATTAAAGGAATAATATGTGTGTATATATATGTATATATATATCTATATCTATGTGTGTGTATGGTGAGTATATTTCTTCAATGCAAGCAGATGACTACAGCAAGAATCTTAATCTCTGAAACTGAAAATATTTAGGCCTAGGGGATATTGACTAGACATTCTATTAGAGCTGTGAAATAATTCTTGCCACCAGTATTTCTAATGAAGACCATCTGCAAATAGCTTTATTTTTGGTTCCAAAAAAGCATTCAAATTGTTTTTAATCCAGCTGAACTTTTCAGGGATTAGCTATTATGTTCTCATTACTCTTTTCACTGACAAATAACTTTCAGGAGCAATTCCATCATCAAACCAGTTCACCAAGCAGAATATTTCATTTCATAAATGGGAAAAACAAAACCTCCAAAGAAATCACAAAAACATAAAATCAAAGGCAATCTTCTACTTCTCTATAAACTGAGTTTAAAATTCCTCAATTTTATGTAGTGTGCAGTTCTAGCTAATAATAGTAATTTTCACAGGGTAGGATATCCAGAATATTCTGGATATAATCTTTTACCACTTTTTTTTAACATCAGGCTGAAAAAATAACTGGGAGAGTCAAAAACATATTTGTGGTGTTTCTGATTGATTTATTTTTTATTTTAGTAATTTACCTAGTTGTTTCAATTTTCTTTAGAGGAAATGTAAGCAAAATTAGCAAATGAGTGTATGATGCATATGGAAAAAAGAACAGAAAATCTGTAGGCATTTCCATTCTGAGCTTAAGGAAACAGCTTAGTCTTTGACTAAAGGGTTTTCTGGGTTCTCCATAACTGTATTCTTTACAGTAGATTATATCCTTTTATTCATTCACAGGAAGCAGAGGAAAGGTGGCATTGCAGTAGAATGCGTATGAAAGGCAAGAGTATCAACTGATGGCACATTTCTTTGTTTGCCATGAAACCAACCTTCCATGTTCTCAGTTCTGTGTCACTGTTAGAGGAAATATAGAAATATATACCCAGAGGTACAGAGCTCCTTCATTCCAGTCTGTGCCCATTTTCAGGCAGGAGGTCTGACCAAATGGTTTTTATAGTGCCTTTTGGATTAAGATCTAGAAATTTTACCTGCTAGACCTAACATATTATTTATAGTCTTACAGTGGGTTTCTAATTCATTCAGCATTAAAAACAAACCAAAACAACAAAGCAAAACAAAAAAAGAAAACTAAATAAAATCAACCCTCTGTCCCCAGCCTTAATATTTCTAGGTGTAGGGCAAAGTTGTCATCTAATGGAAAATGGAATACTCCACTGAAGTCAAAATCAAGTTACAATGGTGTACTTGAGGTGATGCACTTCTACCAGATTGAACATCGAAATCAATATTTCTGTTACGTATTGCTGCAATCCACTGGTAGAGTGTTTCTGATGATTATCCCAGTAAGATCCACAGAGAATTGAGAAACACCCTGTTTTAATTTACTTTGCAGATCCATAAGCCACCTCTGAAGTTATCCAGGGTTACGTTGCATTCTGCCTGGTGTGCCTTTGGACATTATCTGCTCTGCACTTCTCTCCTGTCCTTCCCCCTCCCATCTACCCAGCAAGAGACTTCTAGCAACAGCCCTGCCTGACCTGACTGTCATTTATGCCTTGCTGCTCAGCATGCTCTCTCCCTGGATGCAGCTAGGAACTTGGTCCAGAATCCTGGAGATCAGCAATGTAGCGTGGCACAGTTCAGCCTGCTGGAAATCTGGGAGGAGAGAGCCCTGCAGTGTGCATGCATGTGTGAGAATGTGGGAGATGAGATCCTCCCTAGTGCAGTGTGCTGGGAGGCAAAACATAAGTCAAAATCAGACACCTACTTCTTGCAAGAATCACTCAAAAAATGCTGTGACAGGCGAAGTAAGTGCTTCGCTCTCCTCATTTGTGTGCAAAAAGCAAAACCCTTAGTGCCAGTCCCTGCAGACCAACATTTGCAGGTCCATGGCTGCCTAGAAGCCTCCCACCACATCAGATCAAGGAAATGCTCAGCTGTCCTGGGATATTTGTCAACGGAAACCGAACCATGCTTTTCCACAACAGCTGAGCTATGTGCGTCTGAACGGCTTCCCCTGGTTTTGTTAGCCATTTCCTGGCCTGGGAAAGAGACTTATCTGTGGGTTTTGGGGGGGTTATTTGCCATGGGGCTCCCCTACCGCATTGCAGCATTGTGGATGAGTGGCACTGGGAGAGAGAGGAGCCACGGGGCCATGCAGCATGGGAACCTAAAGGGGACTGGCTCTACCCCAGCAGTAACTGGTAGCGGCTGGTCCAGGCCCACCTCCGTATTTCACTGTGCTGTGCACGGGCTGGCACACGGTGGCTGTGTAGAATAACTACTGACAAAATAGCATTGGATGAAGGTGTGTGGTGCCAGCTCACAGTGCAACAGGGTGGTTGGTGCCTGCTGTTCTGGGTTTTGGGTGTGACTCTTTGCTAGGCAGATCAGGTCATCTGACAGCCTAGAAGTTGGTATTTCATTGGCAGTGGTGGAGCAGGGTCTTCATGTAAGGGAGAGAATTCAGAGAAAAGCAGGAAGTGAGGAGGAATGTATCACTTTTTCAACACAAAGAGCAGGCCTGCTTGCTGGTCTGGGACTTTCCACTCTTTTTATAGGTTACAGGAAGCTCCAGTTCCTTCAGGGCTCTACCAGACGTGGGACTAATGTGGAAGCTCGTGCCCTAGCAGGAAGGATACAGGTTGTGCCCACCGTAGATGAGGTGTGCATGTGCCAAGGTGTTTTTGAACATTTTTGAGGGCATGGAAAATTATTGCACACAGTGGTGCAGGGTCTGTCTCCTGTCTTATTGGATATACACTGGCAGACCAGGAAAATTCCCGGGGATCATCCACACTAGTGAGCATACAGAAAAAGAGGTTTCCTCCCTGGGATTTCAGCTAGGGCATGGTACTGTGTGCAGAAAGAACCGGACACTATGTGCATTGTCAGAGAATTTGGCCTCAGGGGAGCTAACAGGGATGCTGTGACAGGATACTGCAGACACAATGACTTATATTTCCAATCAGGATTAATAATTGTTCAGGCCATCAAACATAAATAGGTGGTGTTTAGACAAATGAATTTTATATCAAGCTTTTGGTCATATGTATTCACGCGCTGCCACATCAATTGAAAGCAGGATGAGAGCCATCAAAGCAGCAATAGGTTATGGGCAATCTGACCTGATGGGTCCTGGGAAAAGTGTAGGTTTCAGTGCTGAGTACACAAATCAGCCATGCTAAGCCTGCATGGGAAAAGAACAGCCAGAATATATTGCTCATCAGTATGGCATGAGACGAGTCAGTCTGAAGTTTATGCACGCACACAGTGGGCGCACGCATACTCTTCTGGGTTGTGGGGTTGGTTTGTTTACTGATGTTCCTATGACTGTATTAGGAACACCATGCCTCAAAGTGTCTGAATCTGTTGCTGTCACTGAAACAATGATAACCCGGTACAGAACTCTGTTTCTTTGGAGGAGAAGGGTGCCATAGGGACAGAAATCACAGATCTGCAATCCATCAAATAAGGCAGAGGAGAATTCACTGGTTCTGACAGCTCTCCTCCCTGGCAAGCTGACTACTCAGTCCAGAGGTCTGATGCTCATTTTCCTTTTCCTGCTTCTAAGTCATACAGATTCTTTCCCATCATGATTAGGTGGGAAGCACACTGCCTGGGCTGACACGACACTTGTATCGGTGGCACCTCTTTGGGTTGTTCAAACTCATATTGGCTGTGGAAGAACACTTCGCAAAAGCCATCAATTATGTGCTTTAACAGAGAGAATTTGCTGTGAAATGCAGTTATGAGATAAGCTAAAATATGTACAGTAAATGAAAGAAGTCTCTATTACAGCAGCATAGCTCACAGCTACAAAGCTACCTATGCTTGTGAAGTCATTGGAGTAGCAGTACAACACAAATTGAATGTGAAAATTTGGCTCAGACGTGTATCTCATTTCCAACTTTTAGAATTCCATGGGATTAAACTCTAAAACATTTCAGTATTTCTGCTAATGAACAAAGCTTAGAATTTTTGTTAGTCACAGTTCTAAACAGATTACAGATTATGCTGATGAGATTTTTCAAACTCCTGATTTTTAGAGTAAAAAAACTGTGAGCAGCATGAAAGGCGGATTTTCCCCTCTATTCGTTATCTCATTCAGTAAAATAGCTGGCCAGAGCTCAGTCAGTCTGCCAAGATTGCAAAGGCTAAGCAATTCACAAATGTGGGCACACCACCTGTGCCTCTGCAGTCCATGCAGAGCATTGGCATCCCATTTGGAGAGAAAACAAGAGGAAACCATCTCTGACTCACTGAGACAGGTGGAGGAACAAAGCAGTGACATTGTCTTAATCATGGCATTGACTAGAGGAAAATTTTTATTGCCAAAGAATACACTCTATTTGTGATCAGGTCCACTGTTCTTGGCTAAAAATCTGAATAGTTCTCCTTGATGTTCTGTTGACTTATCAGCACATGAGTGAAGCTTTCTTCTGGTGTTGGCTTAGTTAAGAGAGCCATCTTTCTAGGCCTGATCCAAATGCTGCTGCAGTCAACCAGATAGGAAAAAGAGTTAGTCATCAAAGAGCCATCACACCATAACACAGAGCGTTTGCTATAGCCTTGAGTTATGACTCAGACTGATGGCTAAGAAAAGGATCCCTACATTTCCCTTTGCTCTTTAATTATTAATTTTTATGAGAAACATTAAAAATAGCCCTGTTTCAGCTTCTTGAATTAGAAAGCTTTTGTTTCCTTCAAGACGGAATTTTTTACAAAAGTAAAACATTTGAAATATTAGCAAATTTAGATACAAAATTATTAAAGAAAGATCAGCATGGTAATAAGATATTACAAAATTATTGAAATTAAGTGCTCCATCTGCACTCAGCTCACACATTTTTTGGATTTTCAGTTTGTGGAAATTGTTGAGATTTTTGACTTTTATTCTTACCCAAGAGGAAAAAATGCAGGCAGCTCAGAACTATCTGCAGTAGGAGGAGGGAGTTTCCTATCCTGCTTCAGTCCCATTTGGTTGCTCTCCGTTGTGAAGTTATTTGCAATGGGTGACTTATTCCTGTAATTTATAAAGGCCTTCTAATAGAAGAGATGAGATGAGGCAATGGAAGTTGGTAAGTACTTCCTGAGTATGAAGACCAAAGCAGCTCATAACTTGTGTTCCCCCCCTTCCCTTCTGCTCTATTCATTCCGCAAACTGGCATTATTCCTTGTATTTTTACTGGGCAGAGGCAAGCTAAGCACCTCCTAACACATAAGTCTCAGCCACACTCAGAGACCTTAATGAAGGTTAAACTTCCTGCAGACTAGGTTTCAAAACATAAGTATATTTTTGAGTGCAATTAAAAATCTTAATAGGTTTCCCAAAGTCAATCCAGAATAAAGAACATTCCTCTCTGGCAACTTGCAAATAATGGAGAAAATTCTAACCACAATGTCTCTGAAGCTATCCCTAGAGTCAAACTGGAATTTTTATTGCTGCATTGCCTTTTTAGTCATGCCACTTTTTAGCACTGTTAGTTTTAGAAGGGAAGGATAAATCTATGAGCAAAAGTTTCTGATGCCTTCAGAAGCAGCTTATTCAGCCTGTGTTGTTTATGAACTACAGGTTATTCCATTTCTTCCAAACCTCTGCATTGCTAAGGTTTCCAGTTGTGGTGGAAGTTGTCAATACCATGGCATACATTGACAAGTAACGCTATACACTGCACTAAGGACGGCTATCATTCCAGGCTGGTGGAACTTATCCACGTTCACGTGTGGTGGGTTGACCTTGGCTTGACACCAGCTGCCTACCAAGTCACTCTATCACTCCCCTCCTCAACAGGACAGGGAGGGGGAGAAAATAAGATGGAAAAAACCTCATGGATCAAGAAAAAGGCAGTTTAATAAGGCAAAAGCAAAAGTTGACCACGTGCAAGCAAAGATAAAAACCAAAATATTTTATTCTCTACTTTCCATCAGCAAGCAATATCCAGTCACTTCCCAGGAAGTAGTGGTTACAAAGGAAGACAAATACCATCGATAATGAATGGCCACGCTTCCTCCTTTCTTTTATATCTGAGCAGATGTCAGAGAGTATGGAGTCAGTTTTGGTCCGTTTGGGTCTCTTGTCCTGGTTATCCACTCCCAGCCTACTGATGCGGGTGCAGAATGTTGGAGGGAGAGCACTGAGGCTGTGCCAGTGGCGGGTGTCCTTGTAACCAGCTCAGCACCTTATTATTTCTATGCCATATAACTGCTGAAAACAGTTATAACCCCTTCTATAGCAGCATTTCAACTGCTACACCTTAAATTTGGACTTTTCTGCATTATTGAGTACACAAAACTGTGATTAGGCATTTGTAAGTCTTTCCGGACTCAGAAAGTTGTAGTGTGATAAGTCTCCTTAAAGTCTATGTGTTTATGAGCTGAAAATGATTTAAAATGTAGTTATCTCTTTTTCAGCACAGATATAGAAATATTAGGGAAAAAAAATATTCTCTGGTTGGTTAGCACCATTAAATCTGCAAGCACCCTCATTTCTGGCTAGGAATAGGAGTAACTACAACCCTCTCCTTCCTGGTGCTCATAAATCTGAATCCTGTGTCCTGCAAGTGAACAGGTTATAAATCAAAGGGACATAAATTGCATGAGTTGTCTACACAGAATGTTTTGCTCCCATATGAGAGTCAGTAATAGCCATCAAAACACAAACAACTCGATTTCACCCTTATGCTAAGCAATGCCCTTTCAGGTTATCAGACTCTAAACACGGTATTTAAGACCTATTAGAGCAAAGGAAGTCAAAGGGAAAAAAACAATGAGTTCTGCTTTAGGACCTGCTGATCAGTAAAAACATTTTTAATTATACCTAGAAGAGATTGGTTCCATGTGCAAGCTCCCATGTATGTAATTCCTAGAAGTTTACATGGACATTTACTCCCCAATAGATACCAAGAGTCAAAGTAGTTGTAAGAAAGTCTTAGATGACTAAACGCCAAAATTACATATGCTTACTATTATCCCCTGAGTTCAGATGGTAAAATATTAAAAGGCAAAACCAATCTAGTCCCTCTCTGACCAAGACTATCATGTTGGTGTGGTTCTGGAGGATTTTTGCCTGTGTGTATGCATATTTTAAATGCCATGCCTTCATGTGTACATGTACATTTGCATATGTAACATGTACACACATACCGACGTGTGTGTATAAAACATGTACGTGCTATATATATTTGAAGTATCTCTTTTGCATACAGTTTGTGGTTGGGTTTTTTTGTTTGTTTGTTTAAACCCCTTATCGAGTTTTGACATTCTAGATTTTTGTTTTCAGGAATTTCAAGGACGAGTACTGAAAGATGCATGCAGAGTATAAAATGCATTTCTAGGAAGAAAGAAAAGAAGAAAAACAACATTACAAAAGCAAACCACTCCCATGACTTGTCCCTCTGTCTCCCACAAAGAGTTCCTGGCAAACACAATGCACACATTCGTTGTAGGGCTATGTGAGGCATATCACATCTTCCGAATTTTCCCTCAGGACCTGTGCATACACATAGCCATGGACACGGTCAGAGTGTCACTAGATACCGTGATTACAATTATGACAGGAGCTGACTTGGATGCATTCCCTGTCAGAAGTTTGACGGGCCAGGCTGTGGCTTGCAGGGCTGGGTTTCTCTATGCAGAGTGTGTTGTTGCAGGGCTTTCAGATGTGAGGAGGTGACTTTGCTTTGTGACTGGCTCAGGGGAGCAGTTAGGGAAGAGGGAGTCACAGCTCCTCCCTCCCTTTCCCTCTTTGCAGATACAGAAGGAAGTTATTTCACATACCCTGCCATATAAATGACTGCAGATGAGGACAGTATGAAAAAGCAAGATAGAAACCACGTCATTACCTTTGGTTTTTTTAAGTATGGTTATATACCTTGCATTGTAATTTGTTTCCTCTATCAGATTTCTATTAGACATTTCTGTCTCATTTATTTTTGCTCTGAAACTATTAATCTAAACTTTTATAAAATTTTCATTAATTTCCTTTGACTTTACAACTATCCATTATATTGATTTTCTTGTATTCTTTCTTTGAGGCTTGCTTATTAACAAATTATCCCCAGGCTGATTTCATTTGGAGCACTCCCCACCTTTCTCACAAAGCATTAATATGTGTAGGGCTTTTTTTTGTATTCCTGACCTCCATGAAGCAAACCCATGGCCACTTTGCAGAAGCAGTCACCATGTTGCCGTGTGGATTGTTGCTAATAAGGGGATACATTTGGTGTCCTGGCAGTAAGTTAAAGTAAGGTTTGGCAAATATATTTAGGCTTTGATGCTCTGAGTTGTCCTTTCCAAACAAGAGTTTCTGGGTGGTATTTTGAAGCTACACAGCCTGCTGCTGTTTTCCTGGATATGATAACACTGCAACATGCCTGTTGTGTTAGAGGCCATGCTGTATGAATGCTGCACATTTAATGATCTCTTCTTATGACCTTTTTTTTCCCAGAAGTGGAAATGACAACAAATGAGCTCACGCTGCAAGGACTTGTGTACCTCAAGGTACCTCGGAGCACAGCCAGGGCCTAGAGAGGAGCAAACAGGGCCCACAATGGGAGCTGCCAGAGGGGAATATCTCACCCTCGGCCTCTCCCACAGGTGACCCTTGGCCTTCCAGCTGGTTGGCTGGCAAAAGCCTGAAAATGCCACTTCCACCCTTTTGGCTCAGGGCTTAGGTGTGAAACCGCATAACTCCCTGCTTGCCACGAGAACTTTCCTGCATTTCCTGCAGGGGCCATGGAGGGGACACCGGGTCCCTCGGCCCAGTGCCCCCCAGCACACGCCACCCACAGCCCTGTGGCTGATCACGGCCACCCAAGGGTTTTGGTCCAGCTCAGCACATCGTGGGCACCCACCTGCTGGAAGAGGGTGGAGGGGGAATGCCAGGAGCCCCAGGGCTGTCCCTTCCCCTGGGGCACCCCCACAGCAGCGAAGCAGGGCCCTCCCCAGAGCTCCTGCTACCTCTGGGCCTCCTGGACATTTGGCCTCCCTGCCAACACCCCTCGCAGGAATGACATGGCCCCTCATGTGGTCAGCGAGGAGCAGGATCTGGGAGCATAAAATGCAAATGGGAAGACATGTTGACGTGTGCTGAAATGGAGAAATGGTGTAAATGACACCTTCTTCGCGGTGCCTCGCTCAGACTCACTGTGCTTGCCCTTGTAGCTTTGGGAAACCCTTCTCCTCACTTTCCCAAAAAACCTTCCACTCTCAGTGCAAAAAACTTGCTCACCTAGTCCTCAGGTACTGAAACAACTTGGCCTTTTTCTGTCCTGCCTGATTGAATTTTGTATTCTGTCTTCCAGACAGATGACACAACATCATTCTCCAAAGTAGGTCCTCACATATTTTGGTCTCTCTAATGTCTGCCGACAAAGGATTACATGTGGTCCTTTGCTGAGGTGAGGCAGCGCCGTCTCACGCAGAGGAGGCTGAAGTTGCAATAAGGTATGCTGGCTTGATACAGGGTCCCAAACTTCAGCAGTTAAGAACAGCAGAAATTTTTCTTTAGAAATGGACATTCAAAGGAAACTTTGCTTTGCACAGCAGCTGCAGCCATAAGCCTCAAAGGCAAAGAGAGAGGAGATAAGGTATTATATAAAAATCCCAGGTCTCAAGATAATGGCATTTCCAAATATTTAAAAATTAAAAAAAAAGAAAAAGAAAAGAAAAATCCCTGTCTTTTTCAACCCAAATCTTCAGGTTTAGTTTAAAAAGCACTCCATCAGAGAAATTCAGCATTTTACTGCAATACAAGATTTTGCATAGAAATCTATGATGAAAAAAAGGCAGTTTAGAAATATAGAGGCAAAGAAACCTCCCTCCTCTAGTCAGTTCAAATACTCAAAATAGTCAGTTCAGGGATGAAATAAGGCAGGAAATTTTTATGATTTTAGCCTATGAATTGTGAGATGCATCTTCACTTTAGTAGCATATTAATGATCTGTATTTTCAAAGCCTAGATGCCCTCTCTCTTTCTGGACAAAGTTTGAGCTCACATCTTGGGCAATGGTGTCCTGTGAGTTAAATTTTCATACGCTATTCTTAAATGTACATACATTTCTATCTGGAGAAGTGGGGAAAACAATACATTTCAATACAAAATCTAGCACTTCCAGCAAGATTTATGTAAAATACCTAATTATGACAAAATCCAGAAACTTTTATCTTCAAGAAACTCTGGGGAGGTAGTTTTCCCCATTTCTGCTGCTGGTGCTCATGAGCAGATCTATGAAGTTCATACCTTACTATGCCAAAATACTGCTGGCACACATTTTTTTACATGAAACAGTCAGTCTGTAATTAAACACTTGTAGATGGCTGAACTCAGTGAGTTATGAATGCTCTGGGACGTATAAAGAATCCCTACAACAAGAATTCACTCCATAATTTGAGTCAACAAAGCAAATGAGTTCTAAGCACAGTTTAATGAAGTCTGCAAGACAACATAGTTATATTTGTCTCTCATTTAAATGGTCTTATGAGAACACTGCACTTACACAATGTCTTTTAAAAGGTGGGGAAAGGAGCAAGAAAGGAACATTCTTCATGTTTTAGTCAAAACAGAACAGTTAATGTTCCTAACTGCACATCTCAGACTAAAGGACAAGTGTGAAACCTGTAGAAAATACCATAAATTCTTCTGGAGACAAGATCTGAATATTTCTGCTTTCCCTCCCTCTGACTAATACCATCCCTCATTTCCACAGATCCTGAGAGACCATTTCATTCCTACTCTTTAGTACTGCAAGTGCTGGTGCAACTTATATTAGTAGGTCTATGGTAAAGTTGACCAGCCGCTAACTTTTTGATGGTGATTTTGTCTTGTGAAGCATAGATTCTCTACAGCAACAGGTGAAAGTCACAGGGAATTTTTACACTGTTTGGTGGAGAAGAAGAGTCAAGCATTTGTGGGTTCTGTGCCACGATAATACAGCTAGGTTGCTTTGGGATCTTCACATTGTGAGGATCTATCAGTGCTCATCCCGGATGCACATTCTGGCCAGTTCTTTGCATATTTAGCACAGGTGCAAGTCTCCCATCCTGATTCTAGTTTCTGAGCAGCTTTCCACTAGCTCAAAATCTGGTGAGATATTTACTGTGTAGGTATAAATGTACGTATAATGCCCTTGCCACCCCCTAGGAAGGCAACATGACTCCAGTTCATGTGTGAGCAAATTTAAAACAGTTTGGGAAACGTTGAATACTTGGGTTTGATTTAAAAAAAAATATTTTGACATTTCTGAACTGATTTTTTTCCTAAACATATTGGTCTCTGAAAATGCCAATTTGGGATGAAAATAGTTTGGAAAATATCAGCCTTTTTCCCCTAGGAAGGAAATTTCATCTGTCAACTCACTGTATCATCCAAAACAAGTCAAGGGCAGAAATAAGCAGAAAACACATGTCCTAAATAGGTACCTTTCTGTCTATTGCTGAGCCCAAGGAGTTTAGCTCAAATGGGAACCATTTGGCATGAGCTGCTTGCCTTTTTTTTAGTGGCCTAATTTTGCAGCAGTAGCCATGACTATCATAACAATGAAAACAAAGAAAAACATGGAATTGGACTCAGACTTAGCACATTCTGTCTGCCTGTTAGGGGAAAGTCCAACCAAAACCTTCACTCCCAAACACACGCTAAATTTTCAGGAGGTTTGCCTAGGGGTTCATAGCTTCTAGCTCAATTTCATCTCTGCTACCAGTAATTGTATCAGATCTGTTTATGAAAAACAACTTGCAGGCTTCCATATTTTTCTAGCAGGTTTATATTCTACAGCACCTTGGAGTTATTCAGTTACAAAGGAAGAGAAAGAAAGTGTCTTTAAGCCAAATTCTTAGTCCTCATAATTTTGGCAGCAGCAGGGGCTTCTGAATTAGCTTTTGTAGTTAATCCCAACAGGTATTGCTGCTCTAGTTTCTGACTTCCTTTCACTTTGTGTGATCACTGACAGTTGTTCAGTCAGGAGGAAACCTGCTTTGTCCTTTCAACCTACTGGAAGCAGGCTCTGCTGAGTGCTTCCCTCCTATTCCTAATGCCAGGGCCTGTGCAGTGCCCTGCATTGGCTTCACTGTCAGCAGCTCTCGTCAGCAGTTGCAGCAGAGGACTTCTTCCTCAGACATCTATAGATATTTATAGTTCTTGTTTATTAATGCGCTAAATAGCAGCCAGAGGAATAAAAGTGTATGAGTCACCATCCTGCCTGATCTTTCCTTAAGGAAACACTTTTTCTGCCTATCAGTTAAAAAGAAAGACTGTGGAAGAATACACAAAACAGGGTAGGCATGATACCCATTTATGGGTCTCTGAGAGTAAGTATGCCAATATTAGATTGCCTGCTTAATAAAGGCTCAGGCTTCGATTTTGGACACACAGCTTTGAAATTTCCCACTATTGTAGCTGAACATGAAAGGCAACAGACCCTTTCCTTGGGAAGGTGTCTACTAGCTCTCCTTCCCTCTGCTTCTCCAAGGTCTTTTGCAAGATAGTTTTGTAGTTACCTCTACAGCTGTTGGATTAATCTTTTCAATTCCACATATTGGGCCTCTTTGCCTTCTTCTCCAACTCAAAATAATAAGTATTTTTGAATAAGTCTTTCTTGTTTTACAGCAGGGTCAGCGTTTGAATGTTGAATGGAGAAATACTTTAGGCAGATTATTGCTAACAATCCTTATTTCCTTAAAAAAAAAAAAA
>VZTA01009781.1:24198-53381 GCA_013398855.1 Mohoua ochrocephala
AAAATCTCTACTGCCAGCTCCACACATCACATTATTTTTCCCTCTGCAGCGTGTTGCCTTTAAAACTAATAACTAAATGTGAAGATGTAGAAACCAAAAGATTGAACCGCAAACCTTACTCATGTAACTCACCGTGCTGGAAGTGAGGGCCACAGCGCTGCCAAAGTACCGGAAAGCCGGAGGCGCGTGTGCCTCGCTGAGGTCCCCAGCACAGAACCCTCCTGCTGGCCAGGCATCACAGATGTATGCAACAGCCTGGCACTGCTGGACTGTTCCTATCTGCAGAAAGCTGAAGGAAACGAGTTTATTACTCGAGTAATAAGGGACGAGTGATGCTTTAGATGATACATCTCAGTCGGATTTGAGACTGTTCATAAACTCGGAGTAAAATGCAGGATGATATATAGCATAGAGCTGAATGTACTGAGTTCTTTAAAGAAAGTTTCTGGACACACTGCTTGATATTTGTTTCTTGCTCTCTGGGCATGAAGTATTTATTTTTTGAATCTTGAAACTAGTGAACTGTGCATGAGGGACAGAGGTGATGGACACAACCACAGCATAGCTTTTTCCCTCTCGGCTCTCTTCCTTCCAGTATAAAAAGCATACAAAAAGCCTTAAAAGGAACTACAAGATGTGAGGTGCCAGGAATGAAAAGATTTTTCATTTAGTTAATTTTCTATGCAGAATTTGAAGAAAAAAGTGGAAATAATTTTTTTTGGAGGAAAGGAGAGCTCTTTTCATCTCCTCTGAGAACTAAAGAAAAATTGAGCTTTAACTTCTAGCTTGGAAATATCTCTTCTGTGAGCGATCCGATAAAATTTTAAGGGACAAATTTGAGCTGTGATGGATGACTTGTGGTTGTGACTTTTCAGCAGAGAGGAGGAAAGGACATTTATCATTTCAGACTCATGGAAAAATCTCATAAAATAAGGAATAGAGTGGTAAACATGAACATGAAATGACTCAGGTTGTTTAAAATGCAATGCAAAGCCTAAAAATGTGACCAGTGACAACCAGGAAGAAAAACTATAAATATAAGTAGTCATGAGAAGCTGGCCTGTTATAAATGGCTCTAGGAATCCGTGGGGGAAAAATACATTCGAATTTTGAACCCAAGTCCTTAATAAATGCTTGATACACTCACTGGGTTACATATTTCTGTTACTATTTTTATAAATTTCCTTCTCAGAAGAGTCTGTTCTGGACAGGATGTCTGACCTCCCACATAACTCAGGCCACGCAGTTTCACTCAGCCATTTCTGCATTAAGCCCCAAAACGTGCAGTTGAATCAGAACCTATATTTCACAAGGGCAGGACCTCTTACACAGAGGACTCCAACTGATGGAACTGTGGCCAGTTGTGCTCGCTGTTAAGAACTTCTGTCCTGTTTCCAAGCTGAACATTGCCTAAGGTGACAGCCATTTGGCCTGTATATTCCTTAGAATACTAAATTTAAGAGCTCTTAAGTCTCACTTAGTTGTTAGGGATAACTGGTTCTCCACATTCCGTTAACTGAATGTAAATGCTGGTGAGAGTAGGTTATGGCATGAGAAACATCCCCTCTTCACACAGTTGTCCACTGTTTGGCAGTCTGCAATATCTGGTTCAACAGACAAAGCAATCTGCAGAAGATGAAGGCTTGAGGGATGGAACTGTGGTGTAAAGAAATCTTTTCTCTACTTATATGTGACCCTCATGATAACCAGAGATGTTTCTGGGAGAAAGTCATTTCTATATACTTTGTATGAAACAATTGATCGAGTTTATTTAGAATCAATTACTGTAATTATTTAGAATCAATGAGGGGATTTTATTTTTTTCGCAGACTTTACTATGCACCTATCTGTGTACATACAATTAAAAAAACAACTTTTAAGGGTCAGTGAGAGAAGGAAAGATATGTCAAGGACTGAACATCTTGTGTTCAGACTTGTTTTAAAATTTAGTGGCTACTCTGCATATTGCATGGATTTGGAGTCACACTTATTTTACACAACTGCTAAGTTACCCTGTGATCTGCCAAACTTGATGAACTGACTGATTTAGGATTGCAGTCAGATCAATTTTAATTTTTTTTTTTCACACGAACTTCTTTTTTTTTACCTTTCCAAAGCTGAAAATAAATAATTTCATATGATCTAAGATTTTTTTAAAATGAAAATCCCATCAGTCTTGGGAATAAGTCTACTTATAAAATAGAATTCTAGTTTTGGCTACACATCTCGAAGTTTTGCTACTACATACTTTTCCCTCCAAGAAGCACTGTAGTTCTCCTGTCTGTATTGCAATTCTTGCAAAATAAGTATGCCCATTTCTTTTCTCCAAAATCCTATCAGAAAGACAGCTCATATCTAACAGTAGTATTTTCATCTTGCTCTGTAAAAATGTCTGGTATTAGTATAAAATAATATATGAGCTTATTAGTGTGCCTGCCTCAGGCACTGCAGGCATTGCAGCCTGGAAAGATGCCTTATGACATGCAGCCATGTTTCCTGACAAATTTGTACACAGCCACAAAAGAGTCCAAAAGAAAAGTATAGGAATAAATTCCTGCAGATGGATAGAGGTAAAAATAAAAAACAGAAGAACAGGCACTGTCAGGTGTGTATGAGTTTTTTTTGGTCATTGATAGCAAGCCTTATGTGAAACCATGAATCAGGTCCTGTGAAACCATTCCCACTATTTAAAAAACTTTGAAGTTTCTTCTCATCACGCAAGAGGATTTCCGCTCTGTGGATTTCATTATTTAGAGGTACCTCCTGCAGGAACTTTTCATTGTTCACCCCTCAGTACCCCCTGCAAGACCTTCCCATCAGCATGTTACCTATTGTCAGCTTTCCCATAGAATGCAATGGGGGATGGGAGAAAGCCATTTGCTGCCAAGGGTAATCTGCCCTAGTTTTGCACCAGTAACACCCTACTGAACTGTGGGAAAATCGTTTATATGGAAGATATAGGATAACAGAATTAAATCAGATTGATCTGGTGATAAAACATTTCATGTCTGTTTTTTAGTTGTTCAAAGTCTCATGTGTCATCATCTTCCAGGACTGTTTAAGTTTTCAAATGACTGGAGACCCTTGACCTGTAAGCTTATTGATTTTTCTTCCTTAATGTTTTGATAGAGTTGCTACAGCAAAAACATACAGGAAAAGCACAATACTCACTTTTGCATGCCAAGTTTATTGATCCATTATTGATTATGGCCCCAAAGAGAGGTGAAGTATCACCGTGTTTGTTTATTGTGTTAACTCTGCTTGCCACACAGCCACTGATTCTCTCTGCCATCTCTCTGACTCTGTGAAATTCTCTGAAACATTCTGTGGAATATTCACAGGAATGCCCATCAAGCAAACATGCCAGGAGTGTATAGACAAAGCAAAATGTGTTAAGGATTCAAGGAAACTCCTCTGGCTGAACCAGAAAATATACACGGGAAATATATATGTTAGCTAAATAGCAATTTAGAAACATCCGTGGCAATAGTAACAGATTACAAACAGCAGAGCAGTTATACTGGGTAATGGAATGAGAGACAGCACCGACGGCATTTTTCCTCAGGCCAAAGTTGTCACAAAAAATGATTGAGGTTGAAAGTTAGATCTGATGAAATAGGACATTTTGATGAAATTTCATTTAATTAAGAGTACTTAGAAATGCTTATACAGCAAGTTATAGTTTCTGGCTTCAGAGAACACTTTTAGTTTTAATGTCACCTGAGGTATCTTAATGAAAAATACAGTTACCAGGATATTAGATGATTTGGAATAATTCCTAACATTTTCCGATAAGGAAGCTTCAAGTTTTTAGAACTGTATGTAGTTCGAAAGCAATTGCTGGATATTCTGCTGGGTTTCACTTAATCCCTGGTTGGACTTGTTGGACCAAAAATAAGCAAGGGATGTTCTATAATTACCATGTTAATCCAAGGGTTTTATTTTTATCCTGTTTGCACTCTCTTTCTTAGATATCCACATTATCCTACCTTAGACAAGTGAGCACTTCAATGAAAAGGCCTTTGTCTTTTCAGTAACTTGGTATATGTTTTGTTATATGCATTTGTGCTGGACATTATAGTGATTCGTGCATAGATATCCTTGATAAAAGAAAATCAAGTATAACAAAAGAAAGAATTATTTTATTTACCTCTCCCTATTTAGTTACAATACTTATTTTTTGTACTGCCGGTCTTCCTAAGGACTCCTGATCTTAGCCATTGGCCCACTATGCTAAGTACTAATAAAAATACAGGAAGAAGAAAATCTCTGCCTCAGAATTTAGAGCTGGGACACGTTCAGAAAAAGCCAAAAAATTGGGATTTATTGCATAAGAATAATAAGAAAAAGTATTCTATTTTTACACCATTGTGTATGTAGATTTTTCAGATTTTTAATTTAAATTATAGTTCTTAAATAATTTGTGATGGAACAAACAGCTCAATGTTTTAAAGCCATATTTCATCAGAGACATTTGGACTATTTCTGGGTGTTTGTGAAACTTGTATCTATGTCTCATAGCATCTTTTATCTATACCTTATTGCTATGTTTCTGTTGTACTTCTTATCAAAATGAATAAACTCTCTTTATGAGCCATTCATAAGGAACACAGAGAAAGAAATAGGTCATGTTAATGATACATTTTTTATGGGTAATTTACAATTTTTTATATACTATGTAAACCTCCTGCTTCTCCTTTAGCTAACATGTAAATGCAGCCGGATGCTTCTACACAGAAAGTAATGACTTGTGGCAAACAGTGCCAGGACATGCCTTTGAGAAAAATTAGTATTTGTAGCATGTCTTCCAATTTGACAAGGCTTGGTCCATGCTGGAATACTTCATTTTCTTTACGTGACATTTTTAATGGGATCATCTACAGCAGCAAACCATTCTAGTAACATTCAGTATTATTCCATATTTAGAGTCCACCTTATTGGTCGTGCCTGTTCCACATATGCAACATAATTCAAGAGCTCCCAGGGATCTCGCGACAATGTGAAAAAAGAGTGGCAATTTATATAGATTTTCTAGCTTGAATGCAAATACTAGTTGTTATTGAAAAAAACGAAGAAATGGTTAAAGCCCTGGAAGAAGGCCAAGGAAGTGGCAGTGACCTTCAGCACAAACACTGTCAGTGCAGAGTAGGGAAAGAGCATAAATAACAAGGTAGGTCCTATATAGAAACACAACATGACTGGAAACAACACTGGGTCTGAGATGGCAAAAGGTGAAAGAGGGGCAGGAGGGATGTATTTTGTTATTTGAGTCCTTCCTCATTCAAAGTAACATGAATGTACTTTCAGAATAGGCAGAACTTTTGGGAAGGAATGAAAGAAATGGGTAGTCAGTACTTGTTGAAGAAAAGGGTGTCAGCACATTTATAACTGGCTGCCAAAAATGCTCTGTTGATAAAGAGCTTTTCCTGCACATTTGATATTTCTGCCCTCCGAAGAAAATTTACCAGTGACTCTGAATGGGAATGTTCACTTTTCTAAGGTGAAAGAAGCCATAAAGATACCTTTATGATTATTTAGGAATTTAGTGAAAACTGTAGCATTCCACAGACATGTGAGATGAAGGTGTAAAATCGATGCTTATTTTATTTTTTTAATTCCATTTAAGTCAGACTTGTAAAGGTAAAGCATTTTGAAGAAGATACAATTTGTTAAATGAGTGATAATTTTGGGCAGCTTGCTAAGAAAAAACAAACTTTATTGCAGATCCAGAATATTTCTATCAAAACTTAGAAAAAATTATAAAATGCGGAATTTTTTTGGAATGAGTTCCACTTTATTGAAAGAAATTCCACTCTATTTAGTTTTTAAAAATGCCCCAAAAACTAAACAAAGCAAACAAAAAAAACAGGCAAAGGAAAAAGGCATCTACCCTGCCTTAGTGATGCAGGTACCAAATTAAAGCACTGGATCCATGTGATTGCCTCATTGGGAATCTATAACATGAGACAGCACGTTCCAGTCCCGGTCTGTGCGTGGGGGCGACGAGCACCCTGCTCACACGAGCGTTGTCCATATATGTCTGGAAATTCCAGCGTGTGCTGACACCAGCCGGCCTCTGCGTGGGTGCAGCTCAGCACTCAGTACAAAACTGGGATGGACACAGCCGCCAAAGCTTGGCCAGGAACCTCCCTCGAGGAATGTCAGGAATGCCCTCAGCATTTATTCAGCAGGAAGCTGTTGGCTGAAGTCACACGTCAGCAATTGCATCAGTTTCTTAACAAAGCAATTTGGGTCTCTTCACAACAGAGGTGGGCTTCTTAGTTACGTGGGTACATGATGATTTGTTTCAATTATATTAAATCCTCTAAATAAGAGATCAGCTTTTGCATATCTATTTCTGTTTACTTTTTGCATATAAGCTAGTGTTGTCTTGTGGCCCCACTGTAGTTGATGTGTATTTCTGAAATAAATTTGATATATTTGAATCTAGCAATAGTCACAATTTCTCCTTACAGTCATCTAGGTGGAATGGCAGATCAGAATGATAAGCAGTCATAGGTTTAAAGACCAAAATTTTACTGGCTTCCTGTTAAAAACAAGCAAGGTAATAAATGATGCAGGTAAATGCAAAGTGACAGTCAGTCAATAGTGAAGAAGGACTACAAATTTGCATCTGATTCCCAGTTACAATCCATTCAGAATATGAATATGATTTGATGGTGAGAAAAGAAACAAACCTTTAACTTTGGGGTTTGTTTGGGTTTTTTTTTTTAATAGATGTATTGGTAAGTGGATAGATTAAGTTACTGAAAGATGTAAAATTTCGAGGCTGCCCTTAAGCAGCTGCATTAGGAAAGTGGTCAAAGAAATACAAATAAATTTTCAGTGTCTTACAAAAGTGCCTTCCTCTGGCTTGCTCAGGGATTGTTATTGTAAATGCTGTACACTTGAGCCTAAAGGCACTAGTCTAATAACTTCAATGTTACTAATCGTAGGTAAATCTAAACAATCTGCAAAATTCTCCGAAGATCTGACACCTTGCAAGTTCAAGGATTTGCAGCAGCTAGTGCGCAAACTAGGACATAGAGAGACCTATTGGCAAAAGCAAGCTCTTCTGTCCTGTTCAGAGATGGCATGAGACACAGAGAGATTTTATGAACTGAGACCATACTCAAAGGCAGTGGCTAGTGAGGCACACACACATTGCTCCTTTCTCATCTCATGCGGCATGGACTTCTAGCATATTGTTTCTTACCACGATGGGAAATTTGTGTACAGTCTTCAGGGTTTTTGGTGTCTAGTAAGTAGATTCCTAAGCCTGAAAAGACAAAATTCTCCGTAAAAAACCATAGTACTCCATCATCGTCTCTGCATGAATGCATATTTAATTTTGAATTTGACAACTGGTATTTATGCATAGGATAGCAGAGCAGAGCCATACTCACTGAAGTGGGTTCCCACCACAGCTGCCTGTTGAAGAGTAATATGATTTTGTTTCTTTACTCTGCAGTTTCTAAGTTGGTGTCAAATTCAGGTGTTTCCCCCCTTGCTTTTGAATCACACACACATCCCCCAAAAAAACTAAACACAAAAAAGAGCCCACTTTGGCCTAGTGAAGGTTGAAACATAGCAAATCTTGTTATGGTTGAGCAGTAACAGTTTAATTGGGATTGCAGTTTTCTTCAAATCCTAAAAAAAGATTTTACCTAGGGAAGAAACTGGCAGTACAGATGTACTCATGGAAATCTCACACACCTTTACATAAGTTTATTTCCTACAGTTATACATGGATGTGTGTTTGTGACTCTATACATGGGGGTTTTGCTTTTCTCTGTATAGAGTTTAACTGAAAGGAGATAGATGACATTTTAGATGCTTTTACTTTGCCACAGAAGCAGTACATAGTATTCTCTGCTTATACAAACTATGACCCAATACCTGACCCAAGGTTAAACTTCAATGAATGTTCAGATACCTAGATATTAGCCTTATTTTACCTCATCTGATACACTGTCAGTTCCTCTTTATTTGACCAGAAGCCAGATATTTTCTGCATTAGACAAAGGGTGTCTATGTGTCCAAATACAAATGAAAAAAATCTGTTTGTCTTTTGGTCAGCATCATTGTATTAAAATACAATATACATAAACACATGCATATGTATGTATTGACTGTAAAGATTATAGTTCCAATTTCTGCATGGTCCATATTTTGAGGAAAATTATTCTTACTGCTGGGATGAAAGTATGTATTTCACGCTCACCTTCACCAGGCTGGACTTTTATATGCAGTTTTCGATTACACTGGGCTTCCTCTAAGAAAGTAGGGCAGTAGGCCATGAATGGCCTAAGTTTCACTAACCAGACAACACAAGTAATCAAATACTCCTTTATTGTTAAATTCTGTTTAGATTGACAGACCAAAAAGAGGCATTAGGGAGATGATATTTTTTATTTATTAATTATGAGACTAGAAGCCAGGTTCCATCATCTTTGCTGTCCCTCTTTTCATTGGTAGAAATTAATGTAGTTTACAATTTCTTAACAGAATGGTGAAGAGTTAACACACCCTCTTTTATAGCAGAATAGTCTCACGTGTTTTTAATTTTCTGGTTTAGAAACTCACAGAAATATTACCACTAGCATGTAATTAAAAAGACTGATATGTCTTTGAAGTGGAGGGCAGCCTCTGCCATCATCCTTTACCAAATAACAGTACAAATCCCGATTAAACACTTTTCATTCATTTTCTTTTAATAGTCTCCACTTTCAGAGGAGGAGAAAAGAATGCAAGGTCTTTTATATTTGATAAGATAAAATACCACATGCTATTTTGCAGAAACTGTATGGTAAGTCTAATGGAACAAATTAACTCTGCAGGAAACCAAAGTAACTGAGTAATAAATTGTGTCATCACTATCTCTGTTACCTCTTGATAAATTTCAAAGATCTCCAAAGACCAGATATTATTTTTATTCAATAAAGTGAAAACAGCATGAGATGTGCTGCTTCATTTTGCATTTTCCTGTGAGAGCAAGTTGTGACTTTTGTATGTACAATAGTTTGCTGTTGAAAATCTAACCATCTTCCTATAATTTGGAAAGAGAAAGAGCTGTCTGTTCCTCTTCTTCATGTCTCCACTGACATGCACATGTATCAAGCACCCTATTCTTCTTGTACTCTTTTTCTCAATCAGCTGCTCCTGACCTCTGATCAATATAGGTCAGATATTGATTCTCTATATTGGCAAGATACGTTGTCTTCTTTGCTCTGTACACGTAGGCATTGATGAGCAGGCCAAAGGCAAAGAGAGTATGCTTTTGCATTCACCCATATGCTAACTGTATGATTGCACAGGGTGCCAGTGTTTTTGTTGGGCTGCTTTGGCTACACGTTCATCCAGCTCGCACCCTCCCGACGTGTTGGGTCAGTTGTGTTGACAATACAACAAAGAGAAGAAAACAGATTCCAGCTGCTCCAGAGGTGCAGTAGGATTGTTTAATATCCTTAGCGTAATTGAGGCGGCAAACAAGTGGCATGACAGGAACAATAACACTGGAAACGGTTCTAGGTTTGAAAGTAGTTCCAAAGGGTTTGTTAAATGTAGGACTACGCACACCATAAGTACTCATGCACGTAACTGTAAGATGAACATCGAGACACATGACTATATAGTCTAGAAAGGATGTGTGGACTCTATCTAGTCCATTGTACTCAGAGCAGGCCCATTGTACAGTAGTTTTTGGCAGCATCAGCAAGACATCCTTAAATCTAAAGAGCGCTTACAAGTCAGACCAGTTCTGTAAAGAGTATTAAAGAGTAAATTATTTTCCCATAGTCAGCTGATCCAGAGAACACAAGAACATTACTGAAGTGTTACAATACTAATGAGGAGTAAAACAACTGAGAAATTTCTACTGCTGTCATGTTGCTTCTGAGCTACAGTAGAGTAAATAGGTAAAAAAAGGCCAAAAAATTTAGCTTGTGCCCAGGAGTAGTATCCAAGCCAACAGTAAAAAATATAGAAGCTCTTATTGTTTGTCAAAAAACAACACGTCAGACAAACCACATAACATCAGCCTCCTCATGTACCAGATGAAGCGTGTTTTGACTTGTTCAACAGAACATGCATTAAAATAGCCATCCATTCTACAGTATAGGAGCTAAGATCTTCTAAGATGCTTCTATCCATTCTCCAGCTGAGAGAACTAAAATAATCTATTCTGATTTGAGGTAGAATAATAACCCTTTTCATTGTTTTGGAATGTTTGAGATAACTAATAATGGGAGAAATCCAGATGATCTTAGACCATGGCATGGAACAGTAGTTTGTTATAGGCCTTTTATAGATTTGGCTGCTTCTCTTCATGTCATAAAAGACAAAACCAAAAATGTCTGGAACAGAGATCAGTAAAATGGCTATTGCCTTTAACTGGTCATTGGATACAAAACTACGAGAAGATAATAAAAAACTATAAAACATCTGCTCTTATATGAGATTGTTCTCCAGAAATTGCCAGAGTTACCCAGAGTTGAGGGTTAGTCAGACTTTTTGCTTCTACCTGCTCAAAAGCTAAAATGAATAGAATTACAAGGACAAAGGTAACCCAAGAAAGTTTTGTGTTGAGTTTTCCATACATTTGTCCTTTATTTCTTGGAAATGTAAGCGATCTTGCTATAAATATATGGTAGTCAGCATCTAATAAAAACATCTATATACATGCATCTGGTTTCAATATTAAAGTGACATTTATATAACCTCCAGTGTATTACTCAATGGAGGATAACAATGATATGGAAATAAGGACTATAAAAATGGTATTTTTAGGATATAATAAACAAATAGATATTTTTAAAAAAATATTCTCCACTATTCTGTGTTCATTTAAAATAGCTGCTGGTCCCATTCATTTCTAAAATTTGCTTCATACTAAAGAACTGAAAAACATATACTCATAGAAAGGTTTGGTTCAGAAGGGACCTTGAAGATCATCTAGTTCCCAGCCCCCCTTCCACCAGACCATGGTGCCAAAGCCCCGTCCAACCTGGCCTGGGACACTTCCAGGGCTGGGGCAGCCACAATGTCGCTGGGTAACCTCTACCTGTGTCTCACCACCCTTACAATAAGGAATTTTTGTCTAATATCTAATCTAAACCTATCCTACTTCAGTTTAAAACCATTCCCCCTTGTCCTATCCATACATGCCAATGTAAAACATCCCACTCCAGACTTCTCGTATAATTTTTCAGGTGTTGGAAGAAGCAACATTCTCTTCTCCAGCCTGGACGAACCCACCTCTCTCAACCCATTTTTATATGGGAGGTGTTTCAGTACTCATCATCTTCATGGCCCTTCTCTGGACATGCTTCAGAAAATCTGTGTTGTCCTTATGTTGAGAGCCTCAGAGTGTGACACACTGCTCCAGATGGGGTCTCATGAGAGCAGCTGAATGGGAAAATCATCTCCCTCAACCTGCTGGCTACACTGCTTTTGATGCAGCCAGAATGTGGTTGGCTCTCTGGGCTGCAAATGGGCTCTGCCAGGTCGTGTTGAGCTTCTCATCACTCAATGCCCCCAAGTCCTTCTCCTCAGGGCTGCTATCAATCCTTTCTCCACCCAGCCTGTACCCATGTTTGGGATTGCCCTGACCCAGGTGCAAGACCTTGCACATGGCCTCGTTGAACTTCATGGGGTTTTCACAGTTCCTCCTCTTGAGCCTGTCCAGCTCCATCGGGATGGTATCCCTTCCCTCCAGTGTGTCGGCTGCACCACACAGCTCAGTGTCACCAGCAAACTTGCTGAGGGTGCTCTCAGTCCCATTGTCAATCCCAGTACTGACCTCTGGGGAACACCCACTCCTCACTAGTCTCCGTTTGGATTTAGAGCCATTGACCACAACTCTTTGAGTGTGACCATCCAGATTTTTTATCCACTGATTGGTCCATCCGTCAAAGTCATGTCTCTGCAGTTTGGAGACAAGGATGCCATGTGAGGCAGTTTAAAATGCTTTAAACAAGTCCAAGCAGATGAAATCAGTTACCTTCTATATCCACCAACACTGTCACACCTGTAAAAAGCCACAAAATTTGTCAGGCATGATTTTCTCTTAGTGAAGCCATTTTGTCTGTCACCAATCACCTCGTTATTTTATATGTGCCTTAGCACAGCTTCCAGGAGGATGTAGGTTCTGTACTCCTTTGTCCACCTTAGGTAAGAAGCAATGCTTCCCAAATTTGACATTATATGGAAATCCAAAAAAGCTCGAGGCTTTTAGTTTAGTCTGCCTTAATTTGTATTATTTTAATCATGAGAAAGTATGCACAGCAAAAATATCTGTTATTCTAGTGACTGCAGGTTACATTGAGGTAGCATGTTGTCTGCTTCCAAGCTTGCCTCTCTTTCTTCTCCTATGTTTTGTTAGGGAATTGTGTACTGTTTTAATGCTGCTTATCTACCTTATTTTTGCAGTACCTTTGTCCTACTGGAAGGTTAAAGAAAGAGAAGGAAATACTTGCTCCCAAAAAGCAGAAACTGGACTCTTCCAAAAGTTTGTAATGTAAGAAATTATTATCTCCCTTTTACTGTGGTTTCTTGAAGCTTGTTTTCTTTTTATGTCACATGTTTTTTATATCACATGTTTTATAATAAACTGTGGCATTTTCCAATGCCTTCAATAAACCAACTAAAGTTTTTCTTCTTTAGATGCCAATGACTAATTCTTTTTTTGTGTATTCAAAGAATTTGCTTTATTCCACTACCACAACTACAGCTTCACACAAAAACAATTCCTAGTTAAACCCTCTTTTTACTCAATTTATTCAATGAGCAGTTGTCTATTGTCTTGAAAGCAACAAAGTGAACATGTTCATCAATTAATGGGTATGTTTAGATACCGTTCTTAAAAACTTCATCCCCTTTGTTTGGTTATTAAGGAGAAAAAAGTCTCTTAAATACAAAAGCAGTTTCTTCAGATGACATGTTGCTTATTTTTTGAAAGAGGTTGGCAAAATGAGACAGACATGTCACGATAGTGTAGTTGCACCGGTCAAGGCCATTCTATGCCCTTATTTTCCCTGTAGAGAGCAGTGTTCCTCTGGGTTCATTCAAGGCAGGAATAGCTCTTATGGACGTTTCCAGGCCCCATATTTCAGATGTTTGTGCCTAAACGATCAAGCATTGCCACTTGCACATGACTGATATTCAAGCTTGGTGTAATTTTTCATGTTAAGCAGGTGGTATGTTCTGGGAAAACAAAACATCATGCTTCTTCAGTGCATCCTGACCTTTTCATGCACCCTTTTTTTGGAGGGTCTGACACAGACTAACAGCGTCTTCCCCATCTGATATGACACCAGCAGTGCCTCTTTCAGAAAGAGTTTCTTCACAGTAAATGTATTTCTGTTTGTTCCAGTAAATCTGGTAATGCCAGAAATGAATCTTTTCCAGTCTGGTTTCCTAGATGCATGACTGTGGAGGGAGGAATTTAAACAGAAACCAGAGCTGCTGACTATTCATCAAGGAAATATTTTATATACACAGTTAGGATTCCTTTACCAAGCTTGTACATTAGTATATTCAATTTATATTATGCAGAGCTTGCTTCCCAAATATTGCTCAGTCCGGTGTCTGGACAAGGATTTCCCCTGCCTTTGTTTTTCATTTAGCAATAGAGTAAAAACTTCTCATCTCTCACATTAACTGACTGCTTCCTATATGGTAGGGCTGCAAAACTTACAGACCATCGCCCTTTATGTCCTACAAGTTACAAGAAATTTTCTTTACGTTAAAATTAGATGACTTGAAGAAACAGGGAAATGTATAGCCTACTAACAGTATTTGAAAGATTTCTTCAGTCCTTAAGAAAGAACAGGGTCCTCACACATGCTCTGTGGCAACTTATAAAAAGAATGTGCAAAATGCACAAAGAGCAAAGCCAGGATGAGGTTCTGACATGTTGGATACCATGTCCTTAGCCAGAGAAAACTTTCACTGGCTTTCATACGCTGGAGAGAACATGTATGGTGCCAGTTTATAATCTCAGCTGCACCAGTTCACAGCCCTGAAATTACATTTCTTTCAGCTGCTGCTAGAATTAGAACTGATTTCAAGTAACAAGGACACAACAAGTATTACAGGCTTGTGATTTCAAAATGTTTCAGTAACGCTACTTTAAAGCAATGAGATTTGGATCCAAAAGAAGTAGAAAGCAAAAGAGTTAATGTATTTTACACTTATTTTCATCAAGTTCACTGACAAGTAAAATCTGAGCTCAGCTGTCGAGCAGACAGCCCAGCTCTGTAATGATGGAAGATGGAACCTGTTCATTTCCTTGCCTTCCTCGTTATGGCCAACAGTTCATTCTCTAAAAATACGACTGTGGAAAAAGTTAGAAATGTTTCAATTGAATCAGTTCTCCTTTATAAGTCAGGAATTTACTCCACAGATATAAACAAAGTCTCAGCATTATGCAATCACGTAAATCAGATTATAACTAGTACTCTACATTTATGCTGTCCTGAATAGTCTTAGATTACTTTAAATGTATAAATTCATCAGTATTCAGATTTTGCATTGCTTTGTAGAACTTTATATCTAAAAACTGCAGCAAGGAATTTATCAGGGGAGCAGAATTTAATATTGAAATTCAAATTATTAAAACTGAAAGAATCTTCTGCAGCTTCATTTAGTATCTGTGACTTATATCCTAAAAATAAAAAAATAGTAGCAGCAAATAAAATGTTACAACAAAGCCCAGTAACTTTGCCTCTCATATAATCTCAGTTTTGTTGTTTTGCTTGGAGTCTCAGTACATGAAATGTTATCTATAAATCAAACTCTTGGAAATAAACTTGCTGAAATCACAATCAGAGTCAAATATTTATGTGATGATTTTTGTGAGAAGTTCAGTAAATATGTTGTCATCAGTTAGAGCCTCAAGAAAACGTCTTAGGTTTTTTTTCTCTTCAACTTGGAAAAATACGATTCAGTCATGGACAGGAAAATTATGCTTGAAAAAACAGCTTCCTAGCAGGTCTGCACAGGAGCACCTTCACTGCGCTGCCCAGTTTTTAAAACTTTCATAGTGTGCTCATATTCCTTTGACACTTCCCACAGCTGCAACTCAAACAGTCTTTTAGAGACTCCCTCTCTCTTCCTTCCCCACACTGATCCCATTTGTTCCTCTTCATCACTCTCTCCTCCCTGTCTCCCTATATTTTATGGAATTTAAGCTTGATGGTTTCTTGCTTTTTATCTTAATCATCCTGCAAACATTCAGATCTCATTTCCATACCCTTTTATTACCTTCTTCTCACATTACTTGACTTCACACTTTTCCTTCCACACTTCCACTTTTCCTGTTCCTATTTCCATACCATCTTACCACATTTTCTAACTTGCAGCTACCTTGTCTGGCCTGGGAGTGCTTCTGCACTCGTGGCAACTCCTTTGCCATGGATCACATCTTGCTTGTTTAGGTACTGGTACTTTGTGCCAACAGCCATTGTCCTGGTACTGGCTGATAGATCCCCTGCAGTTCTCCAGCAATCTCTCTTCAATAGCCTCACTTTTCCCATCCCTTGACTTCTGAGGTGTTTGGGTCCTTGTTTTCTACTTCCATACATTGGCTAGCATCTGACCAGTGTTCCCAGGGACTACTGCAGCATAGGTAAACCCATGGCTAAATAAATAAATAAATAGCTGCATATATTTCATTGTGAGTCAAAAAAAAGCTGTCATTTTTTAAAGTTTTTCTTAAAAGCCTCAAATGCCTATGAGTTAGATATAAATCAGAATTTGGAACACACTGGAAATCTGAGACATTGAGACGCTTTGTACTGAGTATTATAGATAGATAGGGAACCTTGATCCATGTTGGAATCCTTCCAGTTTTCGTGGCTTAACTGAATACCAAGACAAACAAGGATTTATTTTGCATCATTTACAAACAAGGAGCAAAAAGGAAAGGGAAAAAGTAAAATTGCAATGAAAACCATGTCTGCAAGTCTGTACAGTCACATTCAGAGCTTTAACTGCATGGTCAACTCTATGGTCTAAAGTAATAGTACAACTTCACCTTATACATTTTGATTAAATCTTCATATTCCATCTCAAAAAAAGTGTATTGCAGGATTATAGGAAGTCTAATAAAGAAGAAAAGAGTACACAAACTGCTTTTTAAATTTTATAGACTGCACACTCTAAGTGGTTTTTATCTTCATGAGTACAGAAACCAGGATCTTCACGAGAACTTTTCCTAAGTATGAGCGTAGTTCAGTTTGGATAGTTAGGTTTTCACACAAGCTGACTTAGTTTGGTAAGGTCTAAAGAGATTTTTGAAATCCTTTGAAATAAAGGGTGCTGTACAAATTTAGATTAATACATTTTTCCTGCAGGTAATATTTATGTTAATTTTGCCGTTTTTCAGGTTTCCAGTGAAGGAACAGCTCCTGGCTTAATGTTTAACTGTGCATATTTACATAAAGCTTTTCCATGTTACTCCTCATTCCTAAGAAATAAAGCATGCTTGTTTAAAAAAATTCTGAGGCACATTCTGGTAAATTTTCATTTTTAACCTTTTCCTTGCTTTCTATTTATATTACACAAATACAGAGTTTAAAAGCTCGGCAAATCTATGTAACTGCAGTAAAGGCAACTGCATCATATTTATTCTCCTAATGTTCTCACTGGTTGTTTCAGAAACTCACTTCTTTGAGAGTGAAAAACTTTTTAAATTCCAGTCTAAATTCATGCTTTATTCTTCATGTTGTATGTCTCTTTCCTCCTCACAGATGTTTATTCTGGCTGTGTTTCAAGAAAAGAACTGTCCATCTTCTCTACTTCTGTTTATCTAGATTTGATAAACTGTGTAATTTTGTTACAGTTACCTAAGTTTCCACAAACATGGGAGAGCAGAACTGTACACATTTTTTCATTTTGGGTCTGTAATCCAGGCTGTGTGGAAACAAAAATAATATATTCCCTTGAAAGTGCCTCTCCTAATACATCCTACATTTGCCTAGATGTTTGACTTTTTTTCCTGGAGATTTAGCTGTTGTGTTTAACTAAGCTGATTGACTCCTACAATGGGGCAACGGGGTAGGTGAGAGCAGTGGACGTTGTCTACCTGGACTTGAGCAAGACTTTTGACACTCTCCCATGATATCCCCACAAGCAAGCTCAGGAACTGTGGGCTGGATGAGTGGACAGTGAGGTGTTTTGAGGACTGGCTGAACGGCAGAGCTCAGTATTTGTTTGTTGTTGCTATTAATTCTGCCTGTTAGTAGCTGAACACTGGTTTTGTAGCTACATCTGTATTTTACTGATAGCAAAGTCACTAATACGGTCCTGCTAATAAGAGGATTTCCTTCAACAGTCCCTATTACTTCAGCCGAACCAAAATATCATAGAATCATAGAATATCCTCTACCTGCCCCTCTGCTTCCCCTCATCAGGACATTGAAGACCACAATAAAATCTCCCCTCAGTTTCCTCTTCTCCCGGCTGAACAAACCAAGTGACCTCAGCTGCTCCTCCTCCAGACCCTTCACCATCCCCTTTGCTGCCCTCCTTTGGACTCTAATAGCCTAATGTCTTTCTTATATTTGGCACCTAAAACTGTGCACAGGACTCGAGGTGAGGCCAGTGCAGGGTAGAGTGGGGTAATCCCCTCCCTTGCCTGGCTGGTGATGCTCCTGTCCCCCAGGGCACAGCTGGCCCTCTTGGATGCCAGGGCATTGCTGACCCCGATTCAACTTGCCATTGACCAGGACCCTTTCCAGAGGGCTGCTCTCCAACCTCTCATTCCCCAGTCTGTCTGTGCATCCTGGGTTACCTCATCCAGAATCCATCACTTGTTAAACTTCATATGATTGGTGATTGCCCATCTCTCTAATTTGTCAAGGTCTCTCTGCAGGGCTTCTCTGCCCTTGAGGGAACTGACAGCACCTCCCATTGGCAAAGTTACTTAGTAGTCCTTCAAGTCCTGCTTCCAGCTGGTCAGGAAGATGTTGAAGATGTTGAAGAGCACAGGGCAGAGGATGTAGCTCTGTGGAATCCCACTACTGACAGGTCACTAGATCCAGTTGCTCACCCATCAAATGATGTGTTTATCCAGCTGTGTGCTGGATATTTTTTCCAGAAGGATACTATGAGAGATAGCACCAAAAGCAATAAAAGCTTTGCTGAAGTCCAAAAATATTACATCTGCTGGCTTTCCTAGATCAAGTAGGGTGGGTTACCCTGCTGTAGAAGGAAACCAGGTTTGATAAGCAGGAATTCCCTCTTATGAAGCTGTGCTGGCTGTGAACGAAGATTGAATTGTCCTCCAGGTGTTTTTCAACACTTTCAAGAATAATCTTTTCCATGATTAAACCCAGCACTGAAGTGAGACCGACAGGCCTGTAGTTTCCAGGGTCCTCCCTCTTTGCCCTCCTTGAAAATTGGGACAACGCTCGAAAATCGCTGAGAGAGGCTTTGCGGTGATATCAGCCAGCTCCCCAAGGATTCTCAGATCAGGCCCCACAGATTTGTAGGGATCCAGCTGGAGCAGCAGATCCTGCATAAGTTCAGGGTCAGCTCTCTAAAACACGCTTAAAAAAATGGTAAGAACTAATGTGTCAATAATGCCTAGAATTTTATGGATTTTTGACATATAAAAGAGAAATCAACTGCACCTGTCTGAAAGCCTAAAGGAACCACTTAAGATTTGGAATAGACAAAATAGCATTAGTCTTGTGTTCTTTTCCATAAAAAATGAAAAGTAGTTTGCAACATTTCAGATAACTCTCCAGTCTTCCATGATTTAGATTGTTATTCCATTCCATGTCTTCATAGACATAAATGATATAATAATAATAGTAGTAATAATAATAATAATAATAATAATAATAATAATAATAAAGCACAAGAAGAATTCCAGTGCACATCTGTTGTGTTTCAGACTGGAGGTCAGAACAACAAAGACATCAGCACAGCTGTAAAAGGTCACTTACGTAGCAGGCCCGTGGATGTCTTTCTGGCTGAGTCAATAAATAGGCATATTTAATCATGGGTTGGAAGTTGTGAGTGACAAACAGGACAAGTTGTATAAGGAAAAAAATTCCTACATTTCAGGAGGTGGTATAAAAGTACATTCTGAGAATTTTCTGATTCCCCTGTGAAAGAGTCACAAAACTTTCTATCAGGGAAGGTTGAGTCATCCTGTTCTAAGGGAACTAAAATTTGTTTTGGAGAAATTTGTGCCTGGTATTGTTTGTCTTTTCATATTTCATATCATGGTTTTCCATTTGGATTGGCACTAAAGCTGACAATTTGGAGATAGTTAGGGAATAAACTTATAGCACTTGCAATTTGAGCAAAGGAAATAAAAACAATCACTTTCTTTATGCCAGGTTTCTGATTTTACTACTACAACAGGAAAGTTCAAAAGCTGATTAGGTAATATCCAAATGACACAGGCAGAGTACTACTGGGAGGTAAGCCTTATTAGGTCCATGCTTTAAAGTAAAAATTCTATGAAATAATATATTTTTGTTTGAAGAATTCATCAGATTTAGAATTTGTTTACATTTCATAGTTCATGAAACTAAAAAAAAATATGTGCAAGATACTAAGGTACTAAGGACAAATAAAGACAGTGGTACCATAGCAATCGAGAAAAAGGTCTAACGCAACCTCTTAGCAGTTGTGAAGAATTTGAACTTCAGTTTCCAGCTTCAGAAACTGACATATATTCCAGTAATTGCCATTAAAAACATTTACTGCACACTAACCAATATTGTCTAAGACATCCCCTAGAACAACTGTTTAAATCAGTACTGATAAAAAATCTTTGCACAATAAAAATTGGTCTTTTCCTAAAGTGTTAACTTGAGTTTGGCCTTAAAAAAACTCCACTACTGTGTGAGTAAAACACAGGACATGGATGAAACCCGTGGCAGAGAAACAGAAAACTGAAACAAGGAGAAAAGAGGCAGACATGGATTCCCTCCCATCATTTAGGCATACCCTCATAGTTATTGTAGTATATCACAGCAGAGTGCATTGAGGGATGTTGCTCAGCTAGGGCCAAATATAATCCCTCGACCCCATACTGGTAGGAGGCAGGATTTCACTGTTATTGCCTTGTGCTCTTCTTGCTAGAGGCAGAAAAGATTTCTGAGGTCTTTCTGGTCTCTCTTTACAATTGGACAAATTAACTTCAAAACAAATAAAAATAAACAAACAAACCAGAAAATTTGTTTTGTACTAAAAAAAGCAGAATCTATCATAAATTGTATAATTCAACTGTGTTGGAAATTCTCTAAGCATTATTGCCACTTTTTTTACAGGGCATTTTTTACTTGTAGAGGAAGAATCCCTCATGTTTTGGTTCCAAATGCTCCAGCCTTAGAGGATGTTAAAAATTACAAAGAATAGATGTTGGAAATGCCCAAGACCTCCAACCCCTAGCACAGCTTTTTCAAAGATTATTTGCAATCTAATCTGGTTTGTTGGTTTTGTTTCTTTTTTAATGCCTTATAAGAATCTGCATCAAACTTCTTGTCATTCACACAGAACGGGAAGTGTTTAAGTGTTCAAGGCCAGGTTGGATAGGGCTTCGAGCAAGGTGTCCTTGTCACGACAGAAGGATGGGATTGGATGATTTTCAAAGGTCCCTTCCAACCCAAACCATTCTATGAAGTCTAGAGGGGGACAAAAAGAAATACACACCTTTCTTCTTTCACTGGCTGGAATCAAATACTTTGGGATGAGACACATGGAATTACCACAGTGGAATTCAATATGGGAGGAAAAGAACCCTCTTTCAGGTAAGGTTTATTATTCTGTTTCTTTACCTCATTGATAGTTGAAGCAAGCGCTTCGAAGGTTTAGAAAGGGAAGACTCTCCGAAGCAGATAACTCCCTGTGGAAAAAGCAAGCATGCAGCTAAACAAAAGTAATGAATCTTGTTTATCACCAAGCCAGACTTCAAAGCTTATGCTACCTAGCAGCCTATGTCTGGAACATACGATATCATAAGACTTCCCCTCCAGACCCTTCACCACCCTCTTTGTTGCCCTCTTTTGAACTCTAATAGCCTAATGTCTTTCTTATATTTGGCACCTAAAACTGCGCACAGGACTCGAGGTGAGGCCAGTGCAGGGTAGAGTGGAGTAATCCCCTCCCTTGCCTAGCAGACTGTTAGTCAGCTAACACAATAGGCTGGAGAAGTAAACCCCATGATGTCAAAGATACAGCACATTTTATAACTGAAGTAAATAAAATTAATTCTAAGGCCAAAAAATAGTTAGCAGTTGTACAAAAGTCACAGTATTAACTATTGTTTCAGCAGAGTGGTTGGGGGGTCCAAGCAACACTTTGGCAAAGCCTTTGCGTGGAGGGCTGACTGCCAAGAGCAGCTGTGCAGTGACAAGTCTGGAATGTCCTCTGAGCAAGGCTGGCTACAAATCTCTAATGACTCTGAGAGTGGGAGGTTCTTGAATATCTTGAGAAATATGAAAGCCCCATTCAACAATTAAAAAAAAAATCATTAGTCATTTAAGAAGGAAACATGAAAATAACCTCGTAACAATGTTGCTGTTTATTCACCCTAGAAAAACATATTTCGTGTGTGTTCAGTACACTTCCTCTAAGGTTCGCTTTTTCTGACGGATAGCTTTATGAGGTTGGAGTTCAATTAGCAGATCAAATTTTAGTAGATTAAGCTGCATTCAGGATTCTGAGATTTCTATAATGAAATATAGCTTCATATTCCTACGCATTAAAATACAGTATTTCAACTTCCTTATTGGCGAGAATTAGAGTTTTCCATATATTTCAGAAGCGTTACTGTGCTATGTGAACACCTAATTCTGCTCTCTAGGCTCAATACAGGGGGTCACTGATTGAGTAATGAGGTTAATCACTGTAACATCTGTATCAGTCTACTTCTCAGATATATAAAAACAACTTTTGTACTAATGTCCTGCTTTGCTGTTTTGAAATCTAGTAAGAGAACATTATCCTAAAGTTATCTTCATACAAAAATTAAAATCTATACCACAAAAGCCTTTAGAAGAAAAATGACACAGAATAAAGGAGAATATATTTACCTGGGTCTTCCATCCACTCTTATTTTTGGTTGTATCATTTAAGCAACAAAACATGATTCCTGTTAATGAACTGGAACTACTTTAAGATGCAGTAGTGTTCAAACACAGACCAGATATACTCTGGAACAAAGGCCCCATTTAGAAACTGAAGTTCAGCTGTCTAAGTTAGAAATTGCAAGTATTTAGTGCAGAGTGATCTTCCTTCTATAGGTTTCAATGAGCTGTTCCAGAAAAAAAATTACATTTTAAGGCATTTCTTCTACTTTCGATGGAGTGATTTTAATAAAATTCTTCTACAAAACTGTGTCCTACAAGACTCCATGTATCAATTTAAAGCATTTGCAGATGGCACCAGCTGATGTGCAATCTGTTGAAAACAGCTTGTTCATAACCAGCCTAAGAACAGACCCCTCCATCACCAGGCAATGATCACCAACCAAGGCTATAATCTGCAGCTCTTCTCTCCAAAGTTCAGACTGACAGCAACTAAAAAACTGATATGTGGTTTAGGTCTAGATTAAACATTAGGAAAAAAATTCTTTGCTGTGAGAGTGGTGGCACAGTTTACACAGAGGAGTTCTGGATGTCCTGTCGCTGGAGGTGTTTAACCTGGAGGCTGGATGCAGCTCTGAGTAACGTGGCCTAGTGAAAGGTGTCCCCGTCCACAGCAGAGGGGTTAGAACTGAGTGATCTCTAATGTGCCTTCCAACCCAAACCATTCTATGAGTCTATGAATTCTCTTTTAAAACTGCAACACTGTTTGTTTGCAGAATTTTTTTTTTTAGCTCAGATATATTTGCATATATAAGGTTACAGAAGTGTGAAGTTCATTATTTCATTGAAGAGAATTGCAATCTTTCTGCTTGCCTCCCACTGAGATTATTCGTGTTTGCAATAATGCCACATCTTGAAGCCTTAAATGCAAGAAAATTCCAAGATACAATATCAAATATCATCTAATATCTAGTGTCATCCTTATTTATCCTTTCTAGCATCAGGGAGCTCTACAGGACCTTTACATCTAGTAGGTAATGAAACAGATTATATTCAAGAGGTTGATGTCCAATTATGTTGAACACAACCTCACCGGAATTGCCAGGATTTCAGCACTGACATCTTCATGCAGGTGCTACAAGTGCAATGTGTTCATAGTTTCAGCTTTGCAGAGAGAACTAATTGACTTTCACGCAGGATTTTGATTTTTGTGAAATCTGAATTTGTTCCACTTGGTAACAAAAGCCAAACATTTCATAATTATATGTGAAAGGCAATGAAGCTTCAGTGTGGGAGCAGGTCAGCCCCTGGGCTTCCCCAAAGCATTGGTTGTGTGAGTGCTAAATTTCCTTAAGACAGATTGGGAAAGGGATTGCCCTGAAGGCTGCTCCTGATGGACCTGTTTCAGAGCTGGCTAGAGAAGCTGCTGGAGCCCCAGACCCATAGCAGCTCCCCAGCTTCCAGGCTTCTGAGGGAACCAGGGGAAAATGCCAACATCTCAGAAAAAGATTTCAATCTGCCTGAGCCAGCAAATTCCTCCCAGAAAATGTTCTGTCAGAACTTTTCCAGTCTCTTCCATTTGTAATTAAAGGCTTATGTTTTACTATAAAAGAGATTATTGTGCTGTGTGTAGCATGCTCCTGGGTAACAGTGCTGTCATTTGGGTATTAGGGGAGGTGGGATGGTGTTGGTGCTGATCCTCTCCTTCCCAGCTTTGAACTATAAAATACCTAAGAAATCTCCTTTTGCTTTAGAATTCCTTCCCATAACTTAAGTGAGGGTCAAAATTGCTTGTAACACCTTCCACACTGGCAAGGGATTCTGAGAAGGAATCACGTCAGAAAAAGAATCAGTCTGTGGCAGGAGCAGTAATGGCCTGGACCAGGCCAGGCAGGTAGCACCTGAACCCTGCTCATGCAGAGTAGCCTGTGTAATATATGACAAGAATTTCTGTCTTGTAGCGGTTTCAATGTACCAAAAATTATTAAATACAACTTTTGTGAAACTAATTCTCATACCTTTGCAAACTCCTTATTGCCACTTTATTGTTATATGAGAGTGATGGTTATGAAAATTTTTTCCTCCTCACAGCTAGAGAATTGGCAGGAGCCAGTAGGATGCAGACATAAAACATGCAAGCCAGACTTGGCCTTTAGAGCCTTCCTTCCATGTTCTTTTTAACCTGTGCATTGCACAGAGAAAGAACAGTAGAGTAGAAAGTACACATATCTTGGGAATACCCAGCCAAATTCCTTGTAGACTGCCTAATAGAATCCTTTTCTTTTGTTTTCTGTTAGAAAATTAAAAATACCAAGATGAAACTTTTCAAAATAGGAGATTACATTTTTTATCAAATAAATGTGGCAGTGAACAGCATCTCCTATTCCTGAAGTCTTTTGTCTGTTTCTAGGAATGTATTATTCATTTTTAGTTTGTGGACTTTTGGTTTTTTTCTGAATGGGAAGTCACATGTTTTGATAGAAAAAAAAATTTTTAGTTCATAGCCCTTATCCAGCTAATATAATATATGTGTAATATACGGTGTCTGCAGGACGTATATCGGGAACAAAACAGCCAGTCTCAAAACAGAGAACACTAGAAGAAAATACTTTAAAAGCACAATACCTCTCAGTGCAAGATGCTGCAGGAGCTGCTCTCCCAAAATTCTCATTGCATTAATTTGTTGCCCGCAACAACAGTTCATATATCATCTCTTGCTGAGTTGGCCAATGGATGTAAGGTCACAATGGAAACACCCTTTAACTTGTGCTACAGACTTCTTAGTGTGGGACACTGATCAGAGTTGCAAGAAACTGAGAGAGACGAAGAAATAGGGCCCTATTAGCTTGCAATTGCTACCTTGCTAATTGCTAAATGGCTAACATATGTAACTTGCTTGACCATGATCAGAACTCAGTGCTCCCCACATGCACTTGACTACATTTATCTCTTTCTAAGTAATAGGGAAGGGAGGTGTGGAAAGGGAACAGCAAGCAGTCAGGTTGTATCCTTCAAGTAAGGACCTAGATTTTATAGGGCTGAAGCTGTAGTGAAGACAAAGTTTTACCAGTTTAGACATCTTCCCTCGAGGTACCCACACAACAGCAGATTTATTTTCTTTTGTGAGCATAATATTGTTTAATGTCTCCTATTCTTGCCCAGTGAAGAACACTGTGCCTTATCCACTGCTTTTCACTCAACAGCTCGGTTCTTTTACCAAAAAATGTGCATCCACTCCCCTGTAGGACTGGGATTTAGCCTGCCAGCCTGCCATGGATCTGTGTTCAAGGTATTTAGAGAAAAAAAGGTGTAAAATTTTGGGGAAAGGTCTGAACACTTTCCCTGGAGTTCAGATACTCACCTCCTAAGTAAACCCATATTAGATACCTGAAATGGATAAAAATAATACGGCTAACAACAATTCAGTGCCTCTTCTATATCATGTCAAACCTTACAAAGCACTGAGGTCTCCCTAGAGGTGGTGGAGTTGGTGATGGGGTGAGTTTGGGCTTCGGTAGAAAGGTGGTAAATCCACCATTCACCCGAACTGGTAGCTTTACGACTTTGCTACATCTTGCATAGCCAGGAGTTCTTTTTATTGTGCTCACTATGCTGTTTTTCATTAATTTTCCTGTCTGCTGCTTGAGGCGAGCTGTAATTTGAGTGACAGTCACCACAGGAGCAGTGGTTGTGTCTAAAGCAGGATCATTACTGGACTACACTGCACCATAGAAGTCCATGGTAAAGACCTACTGAGGAGGTTTTGTGAAAGGCGTTTTGCATCCCAGTGCAATCCTGATGAAGCTAAAAGGAAAGAGAGGTTCCTTGCCTTACAGTAAATTACACTGGAGCTACTGCTGGTTTCTGGAAATGAGACTTCAGACCAGCATGGGCCTCCAGACCAGCATGCACAATGGAACTCAGGGATGACAGAAGTGAGTAAAAGCAGTCCTGCTTATTAGAGAAAAAACATTTAACTGTGAATCTCATTACTTAGATGAGCTGTTTTCTTCCACAGAAGTTAATAGACATGAAAATACACTGCCTCTGTGCCCTTAGATCAACTGAGCTGAAATGTGATGGATATAAATCCTAACTGGAGCTAGTGGAAGAAAATTGATACCCATGAAGTGCTTGACTTACTTCCTCAGAAGAGGAATGGAGTCAAAGGAAAAATTTGGTAGAAAGTGTGCTAAGCATACTGTCAAAGTGCTGCCGAAATGACAAGACACAGGTAGTCTCCTTTGGCCTGTCCTGTTTCATGTCAGTGACAAGAAAGATGTAATAAAGATGATGTCAGGCTAACATGAGAGCAAGTTTGTTCACAGAGCTGTGATACCATACACGGGGAATCCAGATCAACAGTGAGTCATTCTGTTGAAAGAAAACAATGCTGACAGAATTGGACAAAGGGAAAGTTTCTATACAATTTCTTAGCAATGAAGAGTGGGAGGAAAAAGCCACCCCACAGGATGAACCAATGAAGACTCTAAAATGAAGAAGTAATGTTTATTCACTGAAATCTGCCAATTTGTATTCTAGCTTGGCACATCTCTCCCCTTCAGACCCCCTACACACAGAAGAAGAGTTCTTACCCTGTGATATGCAGCTGGGGTGGGGAAATACTGGAAAACGTGGAATAAAGACATAAAGTACCATATACTTACACCATTTTGGGTCTGTTCCAAAAAAAAGCTTTTTGCTTTCATGCTGTGAGGCCTAAATAAAACAACAAAATTCTCCCCATTCTCCAACACATAATCTGAGAACAGTTATGTGAACTTATGCAGCTTTAAAATAACTGCACTTCCATTGAATCAAGATCTTGCTACTTAGCATATTAGTATTTGTCAGGTTGTCAAGAAAATTATTATTTAGGAGAATATATACTATTGATTCTCATTAATAATGACAACAAACAGACAGACAGACACACTTACACACAAGCATTTACAGCCTTCTATTCCAGGATGGCTGCTAACAGTGCAGATCCAGTTATTTATCACACTGTACAAAACCTTCTTTTACACCCTTCTCTACCTACTTGAAATCCTTTTTCTTATTCTAAAATTAAAATGCCGCTAAGACCAGAGTTAGAATCTTCTTCAAGGGTACAGAGTCCAGGGGAGGGAGTGTGCTGTCCGCAAACGATTATGGCTTGTAGACATGATAAAAACAGCACCAAGCAGACCATGAGTTGACAACAAAGCACACATGCTCTAATGAGATTTCTTCAATTTTTAATGGCTATTTTTTTAAAAAAAAAGAAGCAAAATACTACTCTTCCAATATCATAAATAACCATAATTTTCTTAAGGGGAGATACACATTTTCCAGAAATGTGATAAAACTGTTGCATACTTACTAGACAACAGTATTTATCTGAGGGATAAATCTCACCCACCTAGGATGTCGGTGGCTCTCTGTCAGATATAAAACATATGATGGAAATATGAAGATAGTAATACAGGAAAATATAATAAAACCACTTTTGACTGTATATTAGACTACATCTTTATAAATTTCATCTATTATCTTATGCAGGTCAATTGTTCATAGCTTCTGGATTTTAAAATTAGATAAGGAAAGTCAGAGTGTTTGCCAAAATGCTGGAAACAAGGGCTTTGCTGTGTGTACCACCTGTTTAGTATATTTTACATGATTTTTTTATTCATATTTTTTCCTGATGGGTGTAAGCACTGTTACATCACCTAACAGGACGGATTTTATGACAGGATATTACAGTAGTGATGGACAACCCTGACAAGGGATTTCTATTAATGTGACAGAAATCACAGTATTGTATTCCGTACTTTGAACACATTAGTACTGCAAGACAAAATGCAGCTAGCCTTAGAATTTATTATATGATGCTAATCTACAGGTAAAAAATCCCAACCAAAATAAAGACATCCAATTGGAATCCAAGCCTCTAATTGCTTACTATTTAAACAAGTGTTGCTTTTTAAATACTTGTTGAAAGTGTAGATTCCAAACCAAAGTGTAGACTTCTGGTGTTTTTCCTTTAAATTAGTAAGTGTTCCTCTCTGTCTGGAAAATGAAAATAATTGTGGCCTGGAAAATTTACTGTGTTTCAGAGATGAAGAAAATCCAAATATATCAACAAGGCAAAGACAACTGTTTCTCCAAGTTGGAAATCAAGCACCTGCAGCTTAATACAAAGATGTTCTGATAGGATCTTTTATTTTACTTGGCTTGTGGGCTGTGATCAATCTAAAAATGCCTGAATAGCAGCTTTGTTCCTCTTCTAGCAATCCTTGCATGCTTTTGAAAGGTAGCATTTGAAAGGTCATGAATGAATAGGCTAACGAATACTTTTATAAAAAATTGTGTTTGTTCAAACACCTTTGCAGCTTTGAAAATCTCAATCGTGACAGTGCTCATGCTCCTCTCTCTTGCAGGACAAATTTTTTCTGCTTTGCTTTTTTATCTTCTGGGGTAAAATTCCTTCTTTCTTCATCACCAAGCCATGAATGTTGCAGAGAAAACTGAAGTAGTGATTTTCTCGCTCTTTTTTTAATCTAGATCCTCACATGAAAAAAGCCTAATGCACTTAGCAAAAAGATGAGGTTGAGCAAAGCCAAGTCAAGTATCAAGTATTATAACATTCACATCCAAATTAAGTCTCACTCCTCATCTTGCTTTTTACATCTGTTGAAATATGGTTTCTATTATGGTTTTGGAAGATTTCCATTTACTGTAAGTTTCAGACGGTATTGATGAGGTCACTGTTTATTTTGAATAGCTCTTTGATAGGAAAAAAGAGAGCACAATGGAACATTCAGGAAGCATGGCATGTAATACATTATTAAATTAATCATATGAGAGTTGTATTGAGACATAACCTCTCTTTAGCCCTAGGGCATAGCCTTAGGGGACAGCTGTCCCACAACTCCACATGACAGCAGGTTCTCATGTAATTGCAACAATTTTGCAATGATTGTGCTGATTATTGATAGATAACAGCCATGCGAATTCTGCCTGCTCAAGCCACCGTGTACAGCTGTATAAACCCGAGAACCAGACTGGAGAACAATGGGCTGAGGTGTGCTACCCACACACACACACCTTTCAGAGGATACTTCTGCAGCTAATACTTCAGTAGCAAAAGAC
>VZTA01009781.1:53766-213424 GCA_013398855.1 Mohoua ochrocephala
AAGCTTAGCATATGTGTTTTGTTTATTTATTTTTAATGACAAACATACTTGAGAAGATGAATTGAATGCAAGCAGAGACCCAGTGATGTCCCCTGGTAATGATAAGGAAAAAGTGTGAAGCACAGCTGTACCATATTACTCTCCTAAAGCACAGATACAAAAGGATATTCATGCAGCAAGGATATTTCATACAACTTCTAACTAATTCACGCACTGTGAGGTGTACAGTGAATCCCTTATTTTCCAGGGCTCATAACTTTTTTATTTGAAGAATCATCTTTTAACTTTAGAGATGACCTGGCAGACAGCTCATAAAGTGGCCAGTCTTGACAATCAAATGATCACAAAAAACTCTTTTCTTCGTGAGAATATAAATTTGGCTGAAGTGAGTTAGTGAGAATCTTACAAGACAGTGTCCTTTGAATTATGTGTAAATGACTATGTTATGGGGAAGAAAAAGGAGCAATTAAACCCATTTTCTCTGTATAGTATATTCTTACTACATATTAAGGCAGTTCCAGGAACATAGTTTTAGTTTGTTAAAAGATCTTTTAATTAAAATTACTGTTTAATTTGTCACTTTTGCTTGACAGAATGTTTCATGTTTAACATGAACTGCGTGTGTTAGATACTCTAAAAGAACTTTGTCTCCAACACTTCTTTCAAAATGCTGCTTAAAAATATCCTGTTGTCCTTTGTCTTTTAGGAACTGAAAATATGTAAAGCATACATAAGTACTTACACCTCAGAATTCTTTTTAGTGATGCTTCATGCACTGTTTGGGATAGCCTATGATGTGCTGTGTTTGGCAATCCTTCATAAAAAATAATTCTGTTTCTTCATAACACCAGTGACTTCCAGTTTTGTTTATGGCAAATTACAAACTGCTCAGTACTTCTGAAGAATTTAATTTAGATCCCTACATGGTAAAAACCAGGTATACTTGCTCCAAATAATAAAATTAATTTTTGTATTTGACATACATCATCATTAATGTTAATATAGAAACACACTCTTAAAATGAAGCCAAGAAAAGTATATTTAGAGGCAAATATTGAAGAAGAAGCAAAAATAAGGCAAGGATGGTTAACACAAAGCAAGGCCGTGAAGAAGCTCCATGTATAAAATTGCAACTTTTCTGGGAGACCACAGATCCCTAGGGATGTGCAGATTCTTGAAGTGGTTTGAAAGGAAGGCTGATGGATCGATTGGCATACACACAAGCACAGCTGCATGGTAGGGAGTTTTAGAGGAAGTAAGATTATTTTTATAACTTGAAACTTCAAGATATGCATTTAAATGATAGGGAATTTCCAAGAAAAAACCAGCTATATTTCCTCCAAATAATATTATTACATCCTGAATATGTGCTGTGTATGTATTCATATAAAGTCAGAAGCATACGCAGTTGTGCATACTGAGATGTAAAAGGAAATATGATCTTATGCACAAGGAAACATCACAAAAAGTTTTTAGAATACTGAACTTGATGTGAAAAATTGCAAAAGACAATGTATTTCACATGACACAAATTCAGTTTGAAATCCTTTGACAGCGATCAATACCTTTAGCAGAAGTAAAGGAGCATACAGCTTAAAAACCTGCTGGTTTGTAAAGGACAAGGATTGATTTTATTTAATAGGATGTAGTCTGTATCATAGCCTAGGTTTTTGACACTTTAATTAATTAAAAGTGCATGAAGTCTAGCTGATTCTTGCTACCAAGTTTCTCTGCTCTAGTCAGAGGAGAGGAAGAAAACTGGCATGCTTAAACATAAATTTGGCTGCATTAGTAGGAAATCTACTGTAGTCATAAATGGAAAGTATTCAAGCTAAAATGTCAGTAGAAGATGACAGGAGTCAGTGTTAGAGGTCCAGATTTTAAATATTTATGCAAATATAGTGTAACAGCGATGTGGAAAGCAAAGACATCCAAGTTTGCAGATAGCACTTAATTAGCAAGTACTGCAAATAATGAAGGAATGTACATTCAGAAATCAGAGACTGAATGGAGAAAAAGTTCGAGCTGTCAGGTGAGAGTAGCTCTAATAAAGATGGAGTTTTGAAAAGGTAACATGCAGAATATTTTTAATGTTAAAATTTTGTGAAAAACTTAACCTTTACAAATGTTGGTAATAAGTAAATATGTAGCTCTTGCTGTTTATTGTTCTAGCGTACATGTTTTTCTTAGACACTTCAGACTTCTAGCTCTGAGGAGTTAGAGAGTCGCAGTCATTCCACTGTCCCTTGCAGGGCCTTTGGCCTAGATAGACCAAAATATTTAGGCATTTACAGGAACTTTTCCAAAACAAGCCTCACCCCCTATACATCTTTTTCCCCCAAATAAGAACCTACCAGTGAAGTTCCCCCATGTTGCCTGACACTGTTCCCTTGCACCCTCAGCACAGCCTCTGCCTGGACAGTGAGTTGATAGGGAGCTGGTCTCCGGGTCTCACATAGCTCTTTGGAGCTGTGCATGTCTCTTGCACGACTGTAGAAAGTGCTGAAAATATTATCCTAGGCTTAATAGATGTATCCCAGGTAGATGAAGTTAGATGACATTAATCCCATCACAGCATTCCAATATCCACTGATAACACAACCCCAGATTCCCACTTTATAAACTGTGGAGTATTTGTAGCAGAATAGGATGCATGCAGATCCATTATTGTCCAAAAATCAGCCATGTTATAAACATGGACCACACCGATTTGTTTGTATCTGACCAATATGAAAGTAGCTGGGGAAATTTCCAGCATAAACTTTCCTGTTTATGTCTGTTTTCAAGCATACTGTACTTGCATTTTTTAGAAAACTTTGGTTAGCACAAAGGTAACAGAGTTTTAACCTATCCCATCATTTTTGCTACGGGGCCAGCTGGTAAGTCATATCAGAAACTTGTTTTTAAGCAGTGCTAACAGTTAAATGTTTTTGAAGGCTTGTATGCTATGATATTTATATTAAACTATTTGATGCTTACATACGGCTGCAAACATTCTTTTTAAACGTAAATCAGAAGTAAATAGTAGTGAAGGATTTTTAAATTGTGCAAAGGCATCTCCATATATAGAGTATTTGGATGATATGATCAACTTCTCAGAGACAGAGACCGTGTCTGTTGCAAAACTTGTCCTCTGATGTTATTTTATCATACCTTAGAAACAAATTCTTCCCTTTATTTTTTTATTTGTGCAACTGTGTGAAAGACAGCATGGGTGAACTACTGCTGCCTAACCCACCAGCTCCTTCTGTCTCTATTGCTCTCTTTGCCAATCTGACAATTTGATAGGGTCAAACATTTAACCTTGCAGGTCACAGATCAGCTAAGACTTGCCCTCATTTGACCCATGTGAACAAAAATAAGGCCCCTTTTCCATTAGTCTTTGTCCTGACCAACCCAGCTACAATGTCAATTAACTTGGCAAGGCTTAAAGCCACTTTGAAAATCATTCAGTGTCTGAGGAATGTTAATAGCAGAACAGCTGTTTTCAAGAATCTCACACTTTGTGTTTCTTGTATTAAGAATTTTACTAATTCTTCCCTCATTGTTTGCTCTCATATGACATAAGATATAAACTGATCTGCTGACCTCAAAAATGTGTTTTTCTTGCAAAGGGAGTAATTTCTTATAAGAAAAACAGTATTTAGCTAAAATGTCTGAAAAATTTTTGTTTCATTTTCTGCATAAGGACCTAATTTAGTTTCTTGTATTTCTACTAACACATGCTTCTAGTAGGAGTTTGAACCAGATGATCTCCACTGTCCATTCTAAACTAAATTCTTCCATAAATGCTGCTGAATGAAAAGTTGGTTTAGACTCTTTTCTACTCGGTTCAGCCCAGGCTGTAAAGGAACCAGTTTCCACAGTTGAATGGAACTAGCCCTGACTTACTTTTCTGTCCAGTTCTAACCTGCTGCCCACAGGAGAGGTGTATAAATCATGTATCTCAGCACTTTTAACTTCTTGCATCCAATAGGAGTCCTTTCCATATTAATGAACTGCCTCCTTCACCAGAGCAAAACACTACTCTAGCCAGGATAAAATCCTTTCAATTTAAATTAAAAAAGAATCGATTTTTTTAGCTTTTGTCTTTGGAAACAATATTAACCTGGAATTTCAGCCCAGGATAGCACTTTCTGTCATGACTGAGATGAAGTCTGATGTATTGCCACTCGAATGGGTTACGATGTGAACATTATATAAATCAGAAGGAAAGCCTACCAGTCTTCCAGTGAGGTATAAAGTTCAATGTTTCAAATCTAGAAGGTCATGAGAGCCTAACACTGGAAACTATGGAATTCATTTACATTGCACACTAAAATACAGCATTAAAAATATAATACCCATTCCAGTAATAAGCTTACACATATTAGTAAATGTCAAAATTGGACTTGTAATGCAGCAGTAACACTGTTGAGTTATGGGCATTACTACAATATTTAGTTACAGGACTGCACAGTACTATTTTCACAGGACTCATGCCTTCGAGTTCCCTTCATGGTCCTTTGGCATTCAACATCCAGTCCAAAAAGTTAGACCTATGCAGGACTCGTCTGGGTCACCCAGCTGGGTCACCCCACAGCCCTATTTTCCTATATCCTAGTTCCTGTGATCTCTATTTCCCTCCTTACAGGCAGATGCTCCAGTCAGTCTGCTCTTTGTCCTAGCAGCCTCCTCCTGCAATCACCTCTGGCCATCCATGTATTGAAAACAGAGAGCTTTGTCCCTTACCCAGCTTGAGCAAGGACACCTGGAACTGACAGTGCTGAGGTCTCAGCACATGCACTCTCTTGGCACCAGTCCCTGACTTGATCTACTCCACAGAAAAGCCCAGCTCACTTCAAGCTGAAATCTCCATCAGTACACATACCAGCCTTTTAGAGCTGTGACTTCAGAAGCCTCACAGTGCTCTAGTCAGTGTTTGCAGACTGAGATATTTTCTTTCTGGTTCTTTTTTTCATCTTTGCTTTTTTTTTTTTTTTTTTTTTTTTTGTCTTATTTTTTTCAAGNATGAGAGATGCAGTTCCACGTCAACAACAAAGAACACAGGCTGGACGCTTCAGTCACCCCTTCCAAATTTTATGTTCCTGTTTCAAATCATTAAAATTTCACACAAAAGAGGTAACCAGAACATTTTGATATGGACAGAATGATGTCTTTTCTCCTAATTTAGTTCTTGGAAATAGTAATTTTGACTGAAATTTTCCAGAAAGATTCAGCCTGAGGCAGATTAGCCAGTATGCAAAATTTCAGGCCAAATAGTTAAAGTTTGGCAAAGTCATGAGCTACAGAAAATGATTTGGTAATGGAATTTCTGGGCAATTTTAGTGGATGGTGCCACTAGTCCAATCTACCACATATACAAAAGGTATTTAAAATTTTATTAATTTTATGGACATTTTTTTCACACTAGAAATATCTTGGTACAAATTTTCTGGGTTTTCTGATGAATACTCCGAGTGACTGCTAAACACAATTTAATACATCATTTAAAGTCTGAGTTTCAAAGAAGTAGGACAAGGATGTCTTACAGGAATGAGCAGGTGAGGGACTGGGCACGTGCAAATGCATATATTCACAAGCACTCCCATGTCCTTTACTCTGTGACAAACAATTCCATAAAAGAAGAAATTACTTTTGATGCAATTCCAAAAGCAGCAGAAGTTTTAATGTTACTGCCAGAGACAACTGGACTGGAGATAGCACTGAACATTATTTCCACTCATACGAAGACGCCTGTGACAACTTTCATGCTACTTCAAGACATATTTGTATAAATATAATTTCAATATTAACAGCATTAGTTTTGAAATTACGCTTTTTATTCATACATACATACATACATACATGCACCCACTAAACAGAGCCTTTATGCCCATGTATGATTGTGTGGCAGATTCGAGAATACAATTTAATAAAATCACTCAGCTTCTCAAATGCAAGAGTTTATTCAGGTCTAAGGTTATACCTTTTCTTTGTGATGTCCTTGAAATGGAATTTTCTTGATAAACTCGTTACAGTAGTGCTTTCTTTAGTATGATCCATAGTCCTTGTATATATTTCCAGCAAACTGACTGATGCCTCTAGTGTCAGAGACTTTCGGGCATCTTTAAACTGTGCAATATAAAGTCAGTGCAGTGAAGCTAGCTTGAATAATTTTTAATTCCTTGAAAATGAAATCTGTGGTTTAAGACCAAAGCCAATGCCTACTGATTATTCCAGTTGTGAACTTTGATCAGAAAGAGCAAGCTGTGCTGATGAGAAGATTGCTTTCTCACCCTGCCCAGAAACTTCTTCTCTTCCACGGCATCGGGTCGGCTGATGCCACATTCCCCTGCTGAACAGCAACTGAATCAAGAAACTTGGTTTGGTTTGCACAGGTCAGGTGGCCCCAAAACAAAGCAAGCTTCCACTTACTGAGCATTTGCAGTGACACTTTGGCTGAATTTATTCAGTATGTTCACTAGTGGTTCATGGATCTAGCCAGTAACATATAAAGAGTTATTTTATGCATCATGTTCTACAGAGAAGGAGTTCAGGTGTTTCAAAATGTCAGTTGTTAAACAGGATGAAAAAGGCAGCAGAAGCCACACTCTGGGCATGGTTTTGTACTGTATCGTGTGAACAACTAAACCACTTCAGTTTCCATTCCCACATCTTCTTTTCTCTTGTGGAGCCACTTTAACCCATTCTTTGCTAATGCTTCCCAGCAGGAACTGTTCTCACAGCCTCAAGAGACAGAGCTATGCTTGAAGAATGCCAAGCAGCAGCGTGTCTACACACACTGGCAGCACCTGACCCAGATGCCACTGCCAAGGCTTGAGTCAATGTTGTACCATTTAAAAAATAAACAGATCTTTAACTTGCCAGTGCTACTGGGAATCAGCTTGTGTTTGTTAAAAATGGTAGGAGTTTTGTCATTTGCTCCACAGAAACAACCTGCCATAAACTTTTTAAGCTGAAGGAAAATGCTGAGGTATCCATACAGGATCAAAAGGATCAGAAAAATTACAATATGCTTTGAAGTTAAACTGACTTGTTCATGGACAAAACAGTGAAGAGTGGTCACAGGAACCTCACCTGAGAATATTTTGCCATCTACTGTTTCAGATGATAAAAAATGGGGTCCAGACAAGAGACCAGAAGCTGACGTAGATGAAGAAGGATTAGCAGTGCAGGATCTTACTTATCCCATATTTAGAAGACATGGTTTGCTGGCATAAATACACGAGCAAGCATGGATGGCACTGGAGGCTGATTGAGAGGTTCCAGTGGGTCTCTCAGGTCAAACACATGCACGAAAACCTTCCAGCAGAGAGCAGTGTGTGCACTGAAAGAGCACTGTGACAGCAATGGAGACAGCTGCATCTGAATACAGCTCCCATTCTGCTTTATAGATCAATAGGTCGAGTCCTGCAGAGGGGAAAAAGCCAGTCCCTCAAAAGAACTGCAGGACTAAACATTTCCTGCTCTTTCCAAGAAGATGAACCTTCAGAATGACAATTTTGTAATCTTTAGTCATATTTTATATATGATTATATATGATAAATTTATATATAATTTTATAATCATTAAGATTCACTTAAATAATTTAAACATCTATATTATTGAAATTATCGAAAATGGGATTTACGTTATATCTGCATTACACAAAGCAGGGTCATATTTGAGACATCCAGATTATCATCATCCACCATGCACCGTGCACTGCTGTTCTGTCCTCATACACAGCAGCTCTCTGGTCATGCTGGCTCTGATCCTTGGTCTAACAGATTCTGTCCAGACTTGGGAATCTCAGAGTAGTAGCAAATCTACTTTTTAGTGCCCTTATGCGTTCCTCACCATTAATTTAATGATAAATGAATTTTCAAAATTACATTAAAAAAGTAGTATAACAGATTTCGTCAAGGTGCTTTAGAAATTATAAAAACAAATGAGGACAGTCCAAGGCGAGGTAATACCAGACAGGAAAGGGATCGAGGGCTAAATGAGTGAGCTTTAAAGGCTTTTCCATGCCAGAAGATTACTGTTATCTTGAAAGAGTGTGTCTTGGCTTGGAGCAATTAGAATTGTATTCCCAAAAAAGTACTAGCTGCATCTGTGACCTGAAAGCCTAGTTATTTTGGGAGAATAATATATTTTTTTTAAGTTTTCAGTTTATGGTCAATAGTTCCATGACCTCAGTACTGCTGCTGTTAAACACACAACTTGCAAACAAAATTCCCACTGACTGGCATTCTTGTAGGCACTTTTAGTGAAGCAAAATTTCAGTATTGAAATGCACTTCTGAGGCTTGTGAGACTTGCTAGTTATAATCTTCTTTTTTGTGTAGATCTCAAAAGTCAATCTACGTCCAGTGATATAGCAGAGCAATCAGAGGCTGCCTACTGTAATTACTGGGGGGACCTAGAAACAGAAGCAGAAAAAAGGGGCAGTTTCCAAAGACTAGAATCAGATGGATTCCTCTTCTCTGAGAAGAGAATAGCTATGTAGCGACACGTGCTGTGAGTCATCAGTAGAAGAGAGAAAACTGCCTTTTGCAATCTCTTCTAAAGACATTATTCCTCAATGATATTTGTTTTTAAGTATCTAAAATTATCATCCATCTTATTTAACGTAGACAGTCCTTTTGGAAACAAGGAAAGGATATTATTAATGGTGTGCTTTTTGCAGAATTTATTTCATTGTCACAACCAGTGAGAGCCTAGTGAAAGGGCTGTTTGTATTGGATCTAACTTTTAATCTCTGCAGAAGTCTGTAAAAGCAAAGTCCTTAAACCACCATGAACTCTTGGCAGTTACATGCTCCTTTGAAACTGCTCATTATGACGAGCTCAGCTTCATGATTCAGTCGGTTAATATTTGCATAAGAAATGAAAAATGAACCTATATCTGAACATAGTGAGCGCCTTTCTGAAAAACCGAGAGGGAGAACATACAGGGAGAAAAAAACTTGAGGCTGAGTTTTCTGCTTTGAATTGGTGTAATGGAAAATGTTATTCCCCAGTCACCTTCTCGACTCCTATTTATTACACAATATCCTCTTGCTTTCCAGTTCAGCTCATGCACGCTTTCATGTTTCTGCTGAACAATTTCTGTGATACCGTAGGCCAAAATCTTAGATCTCCTTTTTTTATTATCTAGCCAAGTTCAGGCCAGACGCTCAGCTGGATAAAACCACAAATTCTCAGAAGAGTCAGTATCACAGAAATTGCACTTCCCATCTGCCTACCGATTAGAAAACTGCCACATCTTTAGCCATGTTCATATCTCTTTTTTTATTTTCTAACAGTGAAACACCATATCCCCAGGTTTTATTCTTGAACATTAGAAGTCTCATAAACCCTGAGTTTCTGAGGTTTGCTGGACACAATCTTTTCTCAAGCTACATTATTCCTGGCTAAAACTGAATCACTTTTTCCAGGGCAGTTGAAGGCTCTCAATAATTCTGAGGACTATTCAGCAGGAGTCACAGGAAGAAGGGGTCCATGATCTGGCTGAGCCCTACAGAAGGCTCTGTGTCACTTAAACATTTCAGATTATGAGCTGATAGACACGTTCCTTTTCTGAGATTTCAAAAAACCTAAAAGTTTTGATCGGAAGGCTTAACCAAACTGATTTTTATTTCTTAATCCAATTTTTTTCATAATAAATTTTAAATCTAATTAAAGAGAGAAAAGGTGGAGTTTCTTGGGAAAGTGGAGATTAAAGAGAAGTTAAAAGAATCTGACACCTTTTCCAAAGGGAGGTTCCTTGAAGGTTATCATACTTGCTTTAAAGTCTGAGATACCAGCACTGGAATTAATCAGAAATTATTCATGACACTGACATAAATAGGAGGCTCATACCTAAAGAGACTCTAGGAGAGCCATAGCTTGAATTTGTGACGTGTGTGTGTGTGTGTGCATGGGTGAGAGAGAGAGAATGGGAAGACACATAATGTTCAATAGTTTGTTATTAAAATAAAACTGGGAAGGATCAATGAATATATAGATTTTGGACAGTAGGAATCATATGCTTATGGCAACAGTAAACAGTATTACTTGTTTCTCTTCTTTCCAATGTTAACCTGGTGATTTTGAAAAGGCTGAGATGGCTTAATTTTCCTCAGGTAGGAAGAGGGTCATCCAGCTCCTTCTCCAGCATTAATGTTGCCATATTACTGAAAAACTAGCCAGCATACAGGCATGCCTACTATGCTATAGTCAACATTCAAAAACTCTCCCAACAACCTATGAAAGCTGACATAAAAATTTCTGACCAGAATAGAATTAAAATGTCTTGAATTTTATCAAAAGTATTGAATCTAAACATCAGTAATTGCACAGGTGCTCTCCATTCAGACCGGGAAGGGAGACAGCAGGGCACGAATAGACCTAAGAATTGATAGTGAATTACTGTCTGCTAAGAAGTCAATGGGAAAATCCTACAAAACTTCAGTAGGAGCAGAATTTCTTCCAGAAGTTATGAGGGTTCATTAGGTGAACAGCCTTATTAATATATTTCTTTGGAGAGTAATTTGCACTTTTTGTTCTAGTGTGTGTAGAACTCAGAAGCAGTTTTCCTGCTGACTCAGATTGTTGGATGTTGAGGTTGTCTAAGGTAAAATCACTTCTAGTTCCAGGTAACATAATTTCTCTTTGCAGCTCAGATTGCTGTCAAAGACATATAGCGATCTTTCTTTTATGCAAATGTTTTTCATGTTTGAGAATGCCCCACCAAGAAGAATTAAAGGGGCTCAGCTAAAAAAGGTTGGATTTTATTCTTTGTTTCTGCATTAGCTGGCACAATGGGGTTTAGAAGCAGTGTAATACAAGTCAGAAAAGCTAGTGGGAAGACAGTAGTGCAGCTGGCAAGGTGTTTGGTGCTTCTGTAGGCAAAGAAATGTAATAACACCCTCCACAGTTTGCAGTCTCCAGCTCCTCACCTTAATGAAACACCTTCGGTATGGATGGACAGTTCTCCCTTTAGAAAAACACTTCATGATGGCTTTGTTGCCAGCTACAGTAAACACAGATAATTGGCTGTGTAAATACTGGCCTCCGTAAAGGTAAAGATTTCCTCTGCTGCAGGATTCCTGAGAGCCAAGATTTAATTTGAAGGGACAGGCCTGATCTTGCATTCTGAAGCTTTCTTCGCTGTTCTCAAAAGGAACAGCATCTTCCCTTATCTAACAGACATCTTTATGAAAAAGGAACCTCCCAGTTTCAAGATGTATGTGCCCTGTCAGCCACAGTGAGACAGTAGATGCTGTACCAGAGTAGCAGAGAGAAAGATTTCAGTCTAGCTGGTTTGCTGTCCATCCACTCTGCATTCTGCACCAAATCAGAGCCACAAAGGCTATGCTATCTAAGACTTTTCGCTGAAAACATTTTCCATGGCTTTACTTTACTTCTGCCAACTTTAGGTGGAACAGAAAGAAAAAAGTTTGGAAAACAGACCTGTTACTTTGTCTGTTTTCCTATTCTTTAGAAAACACTTCTAGTAGTTCTAGGACTTCTGAGAGAAAGAGCACTTTTAAGTGAGGGGGGAAGGAAAAAATGCTTGTGACCTGTATTTTTTTCCATACAGATAAACAGTAATGCATGCTGAATTTCTGCTTAATGAAATCTGGTGCGCCACCATTATATGAACTTTGATTGATAGTTTGGCAGAAAATAAAAACTTTTTAAAAATTAAAAAATAAAAGAGAGGAAGAAAAAAAGATCTTTTCAGTTTAGAATTGAAACCATGACAATATTCCACTTCAGCGTGACTAGCACGAGTTCTGCAGGACCATACTGTACACAGGTTTTTCTCCTTTCAGTTTTGCCACATTTGAAAAGAACTAGGAATAGATGTTTACTGCACATATATTTTACAGTTGATATTAAACAGTGCTTTAAATTTCACCTGCAAATTATTCTAAAGCATTCAGTTGTCTGTGAAAACTCTAAGTCCATGCAAGCAGACAGGATTTTTAGGAAACTTCTATATAAATTAGCTCTTTAATGACCCCAGTGTGCCTAAAGACCAGCGGGAAGGAGGAAGTACAGTGAATAACTCTGTTCTGATCAAAGAATCGGTCAATTATTATTAAACAATGTTGAAACTATGATTCTTGTCAGCGAGGATGCTGTTTCAGGCAACAGAAGACACTCCTTTTCACTGCTATTGTAGGGGACGAGTTTGAGGGCAGGATGTGCCTGACACTTTCTGATACCCCAAAAGGAATAGATTTAATAGAAAGACTCAAGGGTACGCCAGCAGAACCCACCTGTATTCCATCAGCAGCTAATCTCTATTGCTCATGAAGAGCAGAAATTTTACATGCACATCTGAAATGCATCTACAAAAGAAGATTGAAGGCCATTACTGAACTGACTGATATCAGTGCTATGGCACAGCCACTGCTTTTGGAAATCTTCTTTGTCTTGTTTAAGTTTAATCGCTTCAAATTACTGGAAAAGCAATCGACTGAGCAGGCAGGAGGACACAACACAGAGCACTCTGTCCCCCTGTCCTTAACATAAACACAGAGTTATGTCCTTCTGATTGTACAGTGAATTTGAGGGAGAGCCAGGTCTCTTCATGTCTTATGAATGAAACTTTCCTTAAGGCTGATAAAAATGTTAAACCCACATGAAAGAAGATAAAGCCCTTAACCTAATAAAACCACTTCTGTCTTTCGACATTAGCAGACCTATGAGAATACTGGCCTATGAGCTCATGAAAGAAGAACTCTAGAAACAGGAGGTCAACTCAGTCTTTGTTGTTTCCCGCCTCTGAACTCTTCTGTTGCAGCTGACTATTGTCCCTTGATGGTTTCCTGACCTGCCCTAACCTAACTCCCCTGCTCACTCTCCCTGTCATTAGAAGCTGATAGAGAAGGTCTCCTACTGGAGACAGGGGACCTCCTCCTCGCTTCTTTGCCAAACTGAACTTTCTTACAAGCTTCCTCGATTTCTCCTACTACTCCCAGGGTTTAGTGAAGCCATGAATCCTGGCTGAGCAACCACCAACTCGACCCAAATCAGTTAATATATTGATTTGGTAAATTAGTGATAAGTGTGATATTCACCATCTCTTTACCTGTTTTTTTTCCTTCAAAAGTCTGCCAAGTGACTGCGATTGGGTAATGGCAGAGATGTTGATTTCTTTATCAACTATACAAGTGTCTTAACCTTTATTTTAGTTAAGTAAAACAGCGGGATTATTACATTTTTATGCGTTGTTTTCGAAATGCTCCCAGTCAATGGAAGATAATTTCAGCCGTGCAATGGCAATTTGTTGTCTATTGTAAAAACATCATGTCACAAAGTCTCATTTCTAGGTAAAAAACCATCTCACACAACTCACTGCAGGGTTGCTATACAGATAGTGCATATTGTGTGTTCTCTATGGATAGTGTATATTGTGTGTTCTCTAGGTGGGTTTAGTTTATCGAGAAAGTATGTGAGCATTCTGATTAAGTCTCAGTTTGATATCGTCTGCCTTTGGAAACAGAACTTCTGATTTCTGGCTACAGCTGCAATGTCTTTGGCTTGCTCTATATTCATTGTCTTTATAGGTCATTATACAGCTTCCGCCTCAACGTCCCTTGACTTAGGTCCTTGATATGAAACAGTCATCAACTTCATCAATTTTCCTTTTTCCAGAACCTCATCCTGGAGAACAAGGTCATGGTCGTCTGGACAAGAGGAGAAAGAGAAGTAGGGATTTTCTGTCTGCAAGATAAAAGATACCTGTGTCTCATTTTCCAAAATTGTCTCATTAATACAAACTTAGCTAAAATAAGTTTGTATTAATGAGACAATTATACTTTATTGTATTTAGCTTTGACATCTGCTACTTCTGTGTAGATCCAGTGTGTGGTTTGTGTGTCTAATATTTCTATGTGTTTCAGTTTCTCTAATAAGAGGTACTATCCCTAACTACAAATCTGGTCTTGCTTAAGGCCTTGGACTATAATAGCTACACCAATGTTGCCTTTAAATACAATAACCTGTCAGAAATTTGTTGCATCTTCTACACATATCAAACCAAAAATTTCAAAAATATGTTGTTATGGTGAAAAAATAGCTCATGAATTCACACAATCATATGTTGCATCTCCAGTTAAAATGAAAATTGCAAAGTAATCTACCAGCTTCATTCCAGAAAGAGAATTGCATGGGTGGGTCATGCCCAAAAATGCAGCACCACAACACTGACAAAAATAGGTGCATAGCAATCCCATCACTGCACTGAGACATACGTAATTTTCCGGTAGCTCACTGCCAGCCATTAGTACAAAGCTACAGCTTACCTTGTTTATGAGACATAAATGTACATAAAAAGCAGCTTCTCAGTCATCAGAATACTTCACTGTCTGCATTCAGCATCTGAGCTGCTTCATTCCCAGACAAAAAGGGTATCTGACTACACTTAGTTTCAATTAGCACTGCAGTGTTAATACAGAGATGAGGGTTCCTTTCTCATGGCATTGGTTTTGGTGTATGCAAAGTGGTGATTTAGCAGGGCTTTATAGACAGTCTCCCATAGCTCCCTTTTAGAGACATATAGATTGGATGAGTAAATTACCACCAGACATCATGGATGGCAACATGAACAGGAGCCAGCAGCAGATCAACACCATCCTGGACTTATTAGCAAGAATGTGCAACATTCAGGAAAACATTCAGGATTATTGCCCTCTATTCAACACGTGTGAAATTGTGTTTGGAGCGCTACGTCCAGTTGTGATCTTCCTTGTACATGTTAGAGTAAGTCCAGCGGAAGACCACCAAGATTATCAGGAGATCTGGGAAGTGTGGAGAGAATCAGAGACAACTTCTACTCAGCCTGGAGATCAAAGGGGAAATCTAATTGTACTCCAGTTGCAGGGGAATGGAATGGTTATAGAGAAGATGGAGCCAAATTTTTCTCAGAGGTATATACAGTGGAAAAATGAGGTGCAATGAACACAAACTGCAGCACAGGAAATTCTATACAATCAAGGAAGAAAAAAGTCTTCTCAGTGAGGGTGATAAACCACTGGAACAGGTTGCTCAAATAGGTTGTGGGATCTCCACCCTTGGATGCCTTCAAAGTTCAACTGCCTATGACACTGGACAATCTGCCCTAACAAGTTTTGAGTCGCTTTGAGAAGCAATCTCAGAGAGAGTTTCCAATGTAAATTACTAAATGATTCAACAAGTTAAGATCTATTCTTCTCTTCAGCATCTCGTATTGACTATTATAAACTACTTCTACTTAAGCTGCTGTCACCTGTGGCTTCCATTAGGAGGAAGCGATACAGATCTTACAGACCAATGCAGACATCTATGTTTTATAACATTGGGCTTCTTGAAAAATAGACCTCTAAATTTCATAGTATTCAAGGTTTCTGAGAAACAATATAAAATGTACCATAACCCCTGGCATCCTAAACCAAAGTAATTAAAACAGTTCTACTGTATTGTAGCCTAAGTACATGGATTCACAACACAAGGGTTGTAGAATCACAACCTGTACTATAATTTAATTATCAGCACCAAAGCTGAGACTAATTTGTATGTTTCTGGCCATATACCCAATGGTAACCAGAACATGGAGATTTAAAGCAGCCACAGTGGTGGAAATGGGAAGAAAGAAGAAACCTTTTAGTTTAAAAACACAACTTGAGGGTGTTTTCTGTTAATTAAGAAATCATTGTGGTTTTATCTGTGGTTTATCGTCTATTTTCTTGGTTACAAAATTTACTTGCTACAAAGTCTTGGCAACTAAAACCAAGCCTGCAGTTATCTTTAAAATGTTAAATATAACACATGAAGCCAGATTCTGGAAGTTTTAGTTATTCTGAGTAAAGTCTAGATAAAGCAACTAGAATCAAAGGCGTGCCTTGACAAGGAAGGTGCAGCTCAGTTTGAGCCAGAGGGGCAAAATGAGGCTCAAAAAGACCTACTAAGTGAAAAAAGTAAAATCTAGGCTAATCAGCTTTACACTGTATAGCAGCTCATGTTTGAGGGAACACAAGCAGTTTGTTTGTGTTTTGATTCAAGACTGCTACCTTTCACCAAAACTGCAATGTTTTAAAAGTCAGTTTCCCTTCCCACCCTTTTCTGCCTCTTTTGATTACAGGGAGCACCTAAAGGAAAACATTGCCTATCAAGATGTTACAAAATCAAAAAGAAAAGTCTTGGATTTTTTTATTAGTATTATTTTGTGCTTTTTTCTCACTAAATTGACAAAATTAATGTATTTAGATTTAATATACAAACCAGAGCACTCTAGCAAGTTAATTTTAAAAATAGGGGGGGTTTTTTGCCAGCACATATTAAACACTAAACTGAGTAGACTTCTGGCTGGGTGCCATTCAGACATGTAAAGGCAATGAGACTGAAATAAATAACCTTAACAATTTTATCAGGCATTTTATGTTGCAGCACGTTTGAAAATACTGAAGGAAAGTAGATTAATGGCTCTTTTTATCTAGCTGTTTTTAAAATAATTGCCACGTCAACAAAGTTAAATGAAGGTTCCGTCTTAGAAATAATCTGTGTAAACCCAACCAGTTATCCACTGCTATTCTTAACAAGATCAGCAGTGAGTCACAGCTGCTTTTCCTCCTCAGAAGTAGAAGTGGCATCCATGTACAACACTTGTACACAACTGGAGATCTCAGGGTCAGATTTTAAATCTTGGTTAGATTTCTCTGAGGTGCTCAGACCAATAAGGATGCATCATTTGAATCAGTACTAGGCAAACTTTAAAAGAATATCAGACTGGTTCTGGCAATCAAATGTGAAGGTGACTGTGAATCAAATGTGCATCTACTCATACAACTGGTTCATCACATATTAATACCACAGGACCAGAGATTTTGTCACGAGAATATTGAACACCAACTGGTATTTAAACTGCTGCATCTGCATTGCTTTGTAAACTGTGCCAAGGGGTGTACCAAAAACTGCAATAAATGTCTGTGTATGATGCTTACCTTACTCAAGGTAGACCATGCTTATATTCCAGAGAGAATGTAGGAAAGCCACAAACTAAATTACAACCCTGCCAAAACAGGGCTGTAAGAGCTACCCCATCAGCTTTTGCAATGATAAGCTCAAGTAGGAGTGCTAAGGATGGTTATGCCCCAGACAGAACACTTGAAGTCCATTCTAAACTCAGGCATTACCTAAATTTTAGACAATCTGAGCTGAAGCTAAATGCAGACTGTTGTCCCAGACAGCAGGCTATAGGAATACCAAGCATCCTAAAATTCATACTGCAGCTGTGGTGTAGACACAACATCTGAAGTTTGAATATGGGCCAAAAAAGAGAGAAGAAAACCATTTATTTGCCCAAAATGTATTGAAACATCACAGAAAAAAATAAAGACAACTTGGTCCTTCATTTTTCATGCTTTCTTCTCTCTTCATTCTTGCGCACTTGGGTTTTTTTAATGCTTTCCCTTCAGTTGACAATATCATTTTGTTTAAGCTCATACAGCTCTTTATTCTGCATAGTAAATCAAAAGTAACTTAATGGACTCATTCTACTCTCATTTAGTTTGGCTTGACATTAATGACTCAATAAGTACAGAGCAGTGAAAGCTAAGTAAAGATGATGCCTGGACATTTGCATTTGCTTTAAATTGCACAATGGATTTGAATTTGCACCCAGACAAAATAAACTTCCATTTTCTTTTGGTAGCTTGCTACATCCACTTTCACTCATGCAAATGACTCTGTCAGATGACAACATCATGGACTCACTCAGGCTGGGAACGACAAGAGAGAGTGCTCTTGGGCAGTCTCCTGCTCAAAGCAGGTCAACGTAGGATTCAAATCAGGTTGTTCAGTTCCTCAGTCTCTCTAGTTTACCATTTCCAATAAAAAGTTATCCCAATGGAGACAATATTTCCTTATATCTAATTGGAATTTCCCTACTTTGGTCTGTGACCATTGTTTCTTGTTCTCCCCGTGTGCAGCTCGGCCTTGCTTTGTCTTCTCAGTAACTTCCTTGCAGGTTAGAAGGCAGCCGTGCGGGCTGAACCAGCCCAGATCCCTCAGCCTTGGTAGCTCTCTGCTGAACTTGCTGCCACTTATCAATGTCTTTCTTGCATTGGAGGCATGTAATGGGATGAAGTGTTCCAGATGTGAGCTAGTGAGTGTTGACTAAAGGAGTGTCATCCATTGCTGTGGCTCTGCTCCTATTCGTAAGGACAGTACATGGTTAGTTTTCAGCTGACAAACAGGACAAGCCTCTAACTCACAAAGGCTAAATCTATGTAAGATCTTGTGTGCACAGCTCCATCATGTGCAATCTTTCTTGTGCATATACCTGTTCTCTGATTAACCAGAAGGAATTGAAACTTTCAACATGATATTACACTAAATTTTTTCCATTGATAAGAGTAAATGAAAACTTTTTCAAACTTAATATTCTAAGAAGCAGCACAAATGTACTGCAATTGGCTATGTTTTAACGCATTTTCTAATTTTTTCCTAATTGAAGTCATAGGTTTCCAGACATGCTACAATATAAGTCATTAATACGGAGGAGACATGGACTTTGTTTGGCAAGTCTCAGAGTGTAAAACTCCTTAACTGTATTTTACACCTACGGTCTTCAAGCCTTGGCAAACAGTTGGAAATGGAGAGATCTGAAAGCAGGTAAAATTTCTGGCATTAGAGTAGAGTGTAGTGTTTAAAGCTCAGATCCACCAGCAAGCTGAAACATGGTTTAAGAAGGATAACTTTGTTGTTTTTTCTTACAATGTCCTATAGAGCACATGCCAACACATATAGAGTCTGATTCTGCTGTCAGCTATACTAAAGCAAATCCAGAAGTACTTCAATGAAGTTCACTGAATTGCACTATATTCTTATTTATGTTCAGAGGAAAAATGCTCCTTAATTTCTAAGACAAGCGAGTCACAAGGTGTTATGAACACACAGCCTTTCAAAGCCTAGAGATTTATCAAAAAGGTAGGTCCTGCAGAGTGCTGCGAGAGTTCCTTGGTCAGGGCCTAGACTGTACATTATCCAGCTCCCATCTGTGAGTTAAGGGAAAACAATTACTCCTGTTCAGAAACTCAGACAGCTTTGGCTGTAGCATGGTGTACCACAGTTTGAGCCTTTCTCATGTAGGGTCTGACATGTGAGGAGGTGGCTGGGAGCATTCACAGAGACAGACACCAGCAGCTGCAGGTACTAACTTACGTCAAGGTGACTTTATCATGACTCTGATTCCCGAATTTTCTCCTCGATAGAGAGAAATTGTCCTGATTGTGCTGTGTTTCTGTCTCTGTATCTCCCATAAGCAGGTTTGTAACCACAGTGCTCAGCAGGTTGTGGGTATATCAGTGTGTAACTACATTCACTGTAAAAAGGTGAGGTAGAATGGATGCTGTTAAATTGAACACCCAGAGACAAAAATAACCCCAAGTTTTAGGAAGAATGAAGGGCCTTTGACTCAGCTGACTGTAGCTGCTTTCCCTGCATGGATTTGTTCTGTTTCCTGCTCAGATCTGATCCATCAGCACTCAGTAAAGTTTTGTGCTGTCTCACATCCACTGCTCATGAGCCCCTGTGTGATTTATTGGCACTCCTAGACAAGCTGGGGGCTCCTTGCTCTCTTTGCCTATCACTTTCTATTTCTTCCTACCCATGAGGAGGTTGTGCCACACTAATCCACCCCACCCTGAGATGTCCCACTATCCTTATCCCACTACTGAGCATCATATACAGAGCATATAGAGAGATGAGGCCAATCATAAATGGGTGTCTCTTTTGAACCTGTTCCGGGCAATGCACTGTCATGATTATTGTTACAAAAGTTTCAGATCAGGAAAAGAGGACAGCTAGGGAATCACAAAAAGATGATAAGAGAGAAGGCAGGGATGCCAGGATGAAGCAGATTGATGCAGTCTTTGTCAGAGACATTTTGCACTGAATCCACTTTGTCCCAAATATTGTTCACTGCCTTGCAACAACCCAGGTGGCAAACACCAGAATCTTTCACTCAAGGGCACCCAAGCCTACGCTGCCTGGATAGTGCACTCATCCTCAGACAGTAGGCTGAGCTGGGCTGGGCCAGGGAAAGTGAGGACTCTCCAAATATACTAATGAACTTGGGCTTGTAGGCAGCCAAGAATGAAGAATTTGCCATTCAGCCCAGCCATTGACAAGGTTGGGGAATTTGGTGTCCAAGTCTCTGTGCCTGAGACTTCTATCTGCAGCTGATCCTCAGTATCCCTCTGCATCAGCAGACCTGCAAGAAGGAACCAGAGCCCAGATGGATACTCTCTTCGATGAGTAGCCAAACCACTAGCCTACAGAAATTTTAGTGCTTTCTTTCTCTCTGTCTACATTGTTTTCCTACACAGCAGAAACGGGGCAACAAATGGGGCAGAGCTCACTACCGGAGTGATTCACTACCCTTTCCAGGCAATATTCTCATGGATCTTTCCATTTAGATGGAGTCCCAAAAATGCAACCAATGTAATACACTACTTACAGCTATATCACATTGAGTTACTTTCTTAGCACATCTTATTGATAGATTTGACGATAACAGCAAAAACCATATTTTTTTAAACATACTGATGCAGAAGGGGCTGGTTTTGATAACTTCTCATTTAAGCCAAGGTGTTAAACTGGCCTGGAGGCTTTAACAAGGAGCAGCATTAGTGAACCTGCCTTACTTTGAAGAACAGGCAGAAGCTGCACACGTGGCTGCTTGCATTAAAGGGCATATGTCTCTGAACTCTGGTCCAAGACAAGTCCAGCTCAGACAATTGCCATTAATTAACCTCTGTCTGCTGTTAGACAGCTGAGCTCATCCAAAATACTCATGCAATCAAAACACCTCCAGAGGGGTGGTTCAGCTTCTTCATCTCCCTTCATCAGGTTAGGACCTGTTTGTAGGCACAGTGTCCTGTCCTATTCTTTGTGCCAGCTCTGACTTATTGTTGAGTCAGTTCAGCTTACAAAACCAGATGAAAAAATTTTCATTCTTTTGCTGGATGAGTTTTATGTCCTTTCAGAAGGTGAATTAACTTTTCACTGGCCAGAGCTGACAGAAATGAGAAAATGTCCATGTGGCTGGGTACAGAGGAAGGAGCAGTGGAGCAAAGGGAATACATAATCCAGTGCTTTGGAATACTCTCAGCATTCAGTAAAAGGCTGCATTCAAATGGGTGCTTAAACTGAGAGCTTTAACATAAATAAAATAGTTCATTGCAGTCTTTCTGAATGAAAGGTGTATAATCAATCATCAACAAAAACATCAGGCCAGAATAAGCAACAAAGATGTTATGGGAAGATCTAATGTAACAACTTCAGTGATGTAGGGATTTATGTAAAAGAGAGACCTAAGTGAGTTTGTACACACCCCATGCCTCCAGACTTCTTTCATCTTATCCTGGTGGGACATAAAAATAATAGAGAGAAAACCTCAACCTGTTCAAGATGAAATAAAATAACTGATTAACAGCTACACAGTTACTTGCACTTTTGTCGGCTGGCTGGAAGTAACCCTATGAATTAGATAAAGGCACATTTACACTGTAAAAGCCTCTATTCAGTGCAAAAGAATGCAGTAGTGAGCTTCTGTCTGAAGCCAAAAAGCTAATGTGTATCGCTTTTTGAGTCCGGAGAGTCCTCTGTTACAAATAGGATCTGCAAAATGCATGAGACAAGTGTCTTAAATTCTTGAGGTATCCAAAAGATCACTCTGCACAGCAGCGGTGTTACAGCTGTTACAATGAGAGCCTGTGCTGAACTGAAAACCATCAGGTTGACTCAGCACCCATGTCATTCTATCTTAGATGTGCTATCTTCTGGAGAAGACAAAACCTTTTAAGGTAAATCAACTGGGGTTTGTCTCAAATAACCTTTTTTTTTTTTAACCTCCTTGTTGTGCCTGGGAGAAACCTGAGCTCAGTGTGCAACTGAAGCTACAAAAGGTCTTGCAGAATTGCATAGAGATGAAGGATTACACTTTAGACATGGCTGCCACGTAAAACCCTGCTGAAGGTAGTCACAAAACTGTAACTGTCCAATAAAATTGTTGCAAAAGGAAAGGGCTGCAAATGGCAAGCAATGTCAACACATTTCATCTTTAGGAATTTGTCACTGAGTCCACTGTTCAGGGATTTGCTGAGCAGCATTTGGCACACTTCCCCATCCTCTCATTCCCAGAGGGGAATGCTGCCAGTCTGCCTGCATCTGCCAGAGTTGTAGGCAGCATCTTTGATTCAGGTCTCAGTCAGGACCCTAAGTCCAGTCAGTGTCTTAAAAATCCCCCAAAATACCTTAAAAAAAATTGCACAACATCCCCATTTTATGTAGGCCATACCCTTTTATATGGGGTTGGGTTGGAAGGGACTTCAAAGGTCATCCAGTTCCAACCCTCCTACCGTGGGCAGGGACACCTTTTTCTAGACCAGGTTGTTCAGAGTCCCATCCAGCCTGGCCTTGAACACTTCCAGGGATTGGACATCCACAATTTCTCTGGGCAACCTGGTCCAGTGCCTCAGCACCCTCACAGTAAAGTATTTATTCTCATAATCTAATCTAAATATACTCTCTTTTTGTAACCATTCCCCCTTGTCCCAGGAGTACATGGGGCTGTCCCAGTAGCCCTTGTAAATAGTCTCTCTCCATCTCTTTTGCAGACTCCCTTCAGGTACTCGAAGACCACAATTAGGTCACCCTGGAGCCTTCTCTTCTCTAGGATGGACAATCCCAATTCTCTGAGCTTTTCCTCACAGGAGAGGTGCTCCATTCTTTTAATCATCTTGGTGGCCCTCCCCTGGACTCACTCCAACAGGTCCATGTCCTTCCTGTGCTGGGACCCCAGAGCTGGATGCAGCACTGCAGGTGGGGTCTCACCAGAGCAGAGCAGAGGGGCAGAATCTCCTCCCTCTCCCTGCTGCCCACGCTGCTGTGGATGCAGCCCAGGACACACTTGGCTCTCTGGGCTGGGAGTGCCCATGGCTGGGTCATGTCCAGCCTCTCATCCAGCAGCACCCCCAAGTCCTTCTGGGCAGGGCTGCTCTCCATCTGTTCATCCCCAGCCTGTGTTGATAGGGGGGTTTGCCCTGAACCAGTCAAAGGACCTTGCACTTGTTTGTGTTAAAACCTCACAAGGTTCCTGTGACACCACTCCTCGAGCTTGTCCAGGTCCCTCTGGGTGACATCCCATCCTTCAGATGTGACAACTGCACCCTCATCTTGGAGTTGTCTGCAAACCTGCTGAGGGTGCACTTGATCCCACTATGTCATTAATGAAGATATTAAATAACACTGGTCCCAGTATGGACCCCAAGGGATACCACTTGTCCCTGATGTCCATCAGGACTCTGAGCTGTTGACCACTACTCTCTGGATGTGACCATCCAACCAATTCCTTATCCACCCATCAAGTTCCATGTCTCTGCAGTTCAGAGAGAAGGATGCTGGGGGGGACCACATCAAAGGCTTTACAGAAGTCCAGATAAATGACACCTGCACCCTTCTCTTGTCCCCTGGAGTCACTCCATCATAGAAGGTTGCTGGACTGGTCAGGTAGGACTTGTCCTTGTGGAAACCATGCTGGCTGTCCTGAATCACCTCCCTGTGCTCCACGTACCTTAACATAGCTCCCAGGAGGATCTCTTCCATGACTTCCTGGGCACAGAGCTGAAGCTGACAGGTCAGTAGTTCCCAAGTAGTTCCCTCCTTTCCACCCTTTTTAAAGATGAGTGCAATGTTTCCCCTTTTCCAGTTACCTGGGATTTTACCTGATTGCCATCGCTTTTCAAATACCACAGAGAGTGGCTTGGCAACTACAGCAGCCAATTCCCTCAGGATTCTGGGACGCATCTCATCAGGCTCATGTATATTCAGGTTCCTCGGGTGATCATGAACCTGATCTATACTTGCAGAGGCAAACACTTTGTTGCCCCAGTCCCCATCCTGCTGTCCATTCACTCAAGAGGTTTGGGAAGAGAGGTTGTCATTGAAGAGTGAGGCAAAAAATTTGAGTACCTCAGCCTTCTCCTCATCCTTGTTACCAGCTTTCCAGCACTGTTAATGAGGTGGGTAAACCTTCTTTGACCTTCCTTTTCTGGTTAACATACCTGTAGAAGCCCTTCCCGTTATTTGTTGCATCCCTTGCCAGGTTCCATTTGCGCTTCACCTCAGCCTTTCTCACCCCATCCCTTCACAGCCAAACTTCATCTTTATTGTCTTCCAAGGTTACCTGTCCTAATTTCCACTGCCTGTGCACTTGCTTCTTGCACTTTTGTTTGACTATCAGTTCCCCTCTTGGCTATGCTGGTTCGTTGTCTCCCTTGCCCGATCTCTTGCTCCTGGCGATTGCTAGCTCTTGCACTCTATGGAAGACTTCCTTAAAAATCTGCCTGCTCTGTTACACACGCTTGTCATCGAGGGTAGTCTGCCAAGAGATCCTATAGATTATCTCCTTGAAGAGCTCAAAGTCTGTTTTACTACATTTCAGGGGCCTAATTTTACTCCTTACCTGACCCATGTTCCTCAGGACTGTGAACTCCACCGGCATGTGATCATTGCGGCCCTGGCTGCCTCCAGTCTTGACATCCCCAATTAGCTCGCTCGTGTTTGTGACCAACGGATCCAATATTGCACACCCTCTGGTAGGGCTGTCTATTATCTGGCTCAAAAAGTTATGCATTCCAGGAGCCTCCTGGATGGCCTAAAGCTCACCATGCTTCTTTCTCATCAGATGTCAAAGCTGTTGAAGTCCCTCAGCAGGATGAGAGCCTGAGAGCACAATGCCTCCTGTAGCTGGAGCAAGAAGGCTTGGTCAGTTGGCTCCCCTTGATCAAGCATGACCATTTTTGCACTATATTATAGCTAAGTGTTTTATTGACAAGGAAAACAAGCAGTGTAAGAGTATTCGAACAATTGTTTAAAGAAAATAACCTCTAAATGTGAACATGTGAATTTGGAATTAAAACCTGGTTTTAGGAATTAAAATAATTTAGCCATAATTCAATCAGAAGCTATAAAAGCTTTACTTTTCCAAGCAAAGAAATTGAAAATGCAAACTAATAGCAGTGCACTGAAATTTACAGGTTTTTCACCTACTTTGTAATCAAACACTCTTTGAAGCCTAATTGCAGCATGTTTGATGTAGGAATTGATTTTGTTGAAACTGTATGTACAGCCAGTGCAAACAGTCCAATAATCCTGAGTCTTTATTTGGTTCCATAACCATTTTAATGGCTTTTTCCACATTTATTACTGGCAACAGAATACCTTCACAGAAGCTGAGTTGTGCTTTTTGTGTTGGTTTTGTTCTTGATTTACAGGCAAGCTCTTTAATTGAACTCTTAAGAACACACTCTGCATTCAGAACCTTTGCAAATAGAAGATGCATTTAAAGAAGTTGTTAATATAGTCTGCATGTTGGAACAGGGGTGATCATTCTCTGGTATATAGAGCACTAAATTAAAATAATGAAAATAATCAGGATATTTGCAACTCTCTGTGATATGTTCAGATAATTCAAACACCGAGACTATTAAAGAATGTCTTACAGTCTCAGAACGAGTCCCTTTGATTTCCTTTCTTTTTAAGTATTCAGGGGTTTGCCTCACTACTGCTTCATTCACCTCACAGATATATTTCATCTTTCCATACCAGAACATATTAATGGAGTTTTCCTGAAGGTGAGCCAAAGACACAGACTCTGACACAGATTTCCAGTATACTGCAGGAAGATGAGAAGGGGACATGTGTGAAAACAGTACAACATCCTTCTTGTATTTTCCAAGTTGTACTACAAACTAGATGATAAGCAGAATGTTTGTTTTAATGGTTTTTTAATGGAAAAGTTAATACATTAGAAAGAAAAAAAATTCTGGGTAATAAAAATATTTTAAAGGAATATAAATATTGTCAAAGGGATGTCATAAAAAAAACAAACTCAGAATTAAAGCTACCAGTGTTGACAACAAACATTTTTCTGTAAATAGTTACTTTTTTGCATATCGATTTAAACTGCACATGCAATCGTATCTTTCCACACTTAGCATTTTGCCTTTTCACACTATCAACACCAGATAAGCCCCACCAGGGAAGGAGTGGTTTGAAGAATTAAGGATGTAGTCCTCTGTAGTAAAATGCTGAAGGAAATTTTGTGTCACTAGTATTTTTATATGTTCAAGGTAGTTGTTTGGTTGTGATGGTTCTTCTTCTCATTCTTACAACACAGGTGCAAGTCAACACATAAATGGACACAAGTATTTAGATTCAATATGAAGTATGTAGTAGGGCTTGCATCAGCATTTTGAGGGTCCTCACCAAATCCCAGCCCTTTTGCACACATAACGTAGGTTAAGATCACTTAATTCAAGTTGTAAACTTATATTTAAAAAAAATAAAATTAAAATTTAAAATCTGACTGTACAATTTTAATTTGATCCCGTTTATTAGGATTCAGACTTTGCTTACAAGATCACACAATTTTTCCCTAATCTAAGTTAGATCCCCATTTTTACTCCCACATCTGTAGAATGGAGGGCCTGAGGCAGCTGGGAGCAGGTGTCAAAACACCAGGCAAGCAGAATGACATTTCTTCCCCCGCAACTCAAATCCGACTTTCATTTATTTTGTCCTCTTTTTCTCCCACTTCTTCCCATTGAAATTGCAAGATTTCAATGAGGATCAATTGGGCAAGCTTCAGTCCATTTCCCTGCACTTCATGTCATCCCATTCACTTCTATTGTTTTCACTTCGGTTCAGAATTATCTCTTTTTTTTTTTTTTTTTTTTTTTTTTTTTAACACTTCATTGCTTCAATTTCTTCTCTTGTCTCTTTGTTTACCTTTCTTTCCTGATTGACTTCACCCTCATCCCAGGTGGGTTTGCCCAGTCAATTCTAGGTTCCAGGACCAATATCATTCCATTCTTTCATTTCATCAGTAATTCATAGGTCCAGACTTCTTGGCCAGCTACCACCCAGGCATCGATTTGCTGCTAAATCTTTACCAGTCTCTGCTCGCTTCAGCTTCTGCAACATACATTTCCTTCTCCATGTTGTCTGTGCCTAACTTAGAGGGGACTTAAGAAGGAAAAAAGAGACATCCTCTGAGTTCCCATGGACAAATACTTCCTTATAAGTATTTGGAAATACTGTGGACATTTTTTGGTAGTATTTTAGACTGTTCAATTTTCAGCAGCCTGAAATTCCTGTCTCTGTGGCTTTAAAGAATTTTTTTCAATTTCTTCAAGAATATGTTGGATTTGGGGGTTTTGGGAGGAGAAAGATGTGTTAGTGTCTTCCCAGAACAAGGAATTTATTCACTGTAAGCATACGAGTGAATGGGAGCCACAAACAAATAGAAAATAAACACTACAACTCATGCTGCAGTTTTTCTAAAATAACCATGTCATGGTGAAAAAATTCCATGTATTCTCACCCACTAAATGTGTGTTGCTTTGCCTATGATTTTCAATCATGGCTATTGTCAAGCAACCATAGAGTCAACATCTATGTGAGGTACATAGCGACAGAGTTCAGGGAAATCCATACGCGAGAAAATTTGTGTAGTTAGGCATCAGTAATTCCAAAGTGTCACTGCACCTGCAGTGACTGACATTGTCAACTTCACTGATATGAACACAGAACAAGATAATGCATGTAGAACAAGAAATTATATGTGATTATCATAGGCAGTAATTTCCAAAATCAATGTGTCATACGTTGTGTTGTCATGCTTTTACAACTCAGTGCTCATGGCCAGACAAAATGTCTGAGATCAGGAGAAAGTCAGAAAGGACGGTATATTTCTGTCACAGACTAGCAAACCACACTGCAGTAATTATAAGGAACAAAACAGGCAATCCTCTGCTGTCTCACTTGCCTCAACTGCTTCTAAGTTAGGCTGAGGGAAGAAAGCTACAAGACAGGACCTGCCCAGTATTGAACATTATTTCTAGGAGCATGCTTTCTTTATCCTTTCATCCTTGGTTGACCTGAAAACATACTGCTATAAAGTTTTGCTTCTGGGTGTTCAGCTCAAAGTGAGCTTCTAGCATTACTTTATACCTTGTAAATTATATTACAGGAAATGTAAATTATTTCTGCAGCCTGATCTTTTAAGTGTTCTCAAAAAGGAAAGAGTTCAATGGATACTAGTTTAACATCTGGCATGTTTGATCTTTCTGAGAAAACATTGTGTAAAGCAATATGCTACAGAGCCTTGCTATTTCTTATCTTTCACTGACTGCCTGCTGCTGGAACTATTGGAAGCACCATTGCAACGAGAGATCAAATGATATTTCATACGTATAGAATTGGATCATTAAATTAATGTAATTCTGCTCTTCATGTGTGAAAACTGGGTTGCTCTGCAATTCATAGATGGAAACAGAATGGGGAAGAAATCTCAGTTAACTGAGATGTAATAAATTTAAAGTACAAAGCTGGTATGAAAACCATTTTGTCTTACTTCAATGGCAGCATGTGATGCTTTTCTAAAGTCGGACTGCAGTTTCCATTTTACAATTCATTTACAGAGGACCATCATTACATAAACCACATGTTTCTTACTGTACCACTAAGTAATTAGTTGTGGAAAACTCAATTGTGCCAGCCCTGAATTACATTTATAAACACCAAAAATGCAGGTACCCACCTAAACAAAAGAAAACTAACTGTTCAGCTGTGCAAATAATTCAGGAAAGAGATTTCTAATAGATGTCCAGATTGATGGTCTTTTCAAGGGAGACAGTATGCACTGGCACTGTGCCAAAGAAATGTTAGATGTATAATATGAAAATTATTATTTTTATACAATCCATTTCAAAGAAAAAACTTTAACCTGGGTCCTTGAAAAATGATGCTTTTTTCTTTTATAACTATTTACCTGCTCCAGAAAAGCAGACCGATTTCAAGCTGTACACAAGAACACAAATGATTAACTTTATGCTTGTGATTATTCTAGTTCTGATATTTTTACTACAGGGCTTAGAAAGCACAGTCATATATCTCTTGTGTTCTGTGGCTGGTTTTGCACATGAGAACAGTGCAAAGTCCATTAAATTTTAAGATCATCTTAGGCCTGCAGTAGCAAGAGTGTCATCAATTAACATTCCAGGGAGATTATCAGTTTGGAAATCAAAACAGTAATAATTGGTATGTAAACACCTATATCTATACACATAAAATCTTGAGGTACAGCTTGATCTTAAGGTGTGAAATTAGATTTGCACACAGATGTGGAAACTCCATAGGGTTGTCTGTTCTCTGCTTAAGGAGTGCAAATTCTTACACAAAATTTGCCTCCTAATCACTGTTTATCTGCCTTATGTTACGCTCTATCTCTGAAAAGAGAAATAAATTAGTAATTTTTAAAAAGTGTGCACATCTGCTCAAGGAACAGGCACTCTATGTGCTCCTTAGCTATGCTGGTAATTTCAATAAACTGCATTTGGAAAAAGACAGCAATTAGTCTTTAAGGTTCATCTCTGCAAGTCATATGGTTTTAGCATAATTTTAGAGGCCTTTAAAAAGAAGATAAAAATAACAACTCAGCTATTTCTGGTAATATTATTAGAAAAAAATACTTTTGTGTTGTCATCCTAGTAAGGAATCTCTGTTATAGTGCTTGAACTTTATTTTACCAGTGCCTGTGGAATGATGGCCAGAGCAGCATTAATGATTTAGTGGACTGTCCCCATTCAGTGCTTAATGTCTCAGTGGATGCTTCTTGGACAGTAGCTCCTGATCATATTAAAACTTTTGATTTGCAAGCAGCAATTCTACCTGACACAAAAGAAATCCTCCCTCCTGATTGAATCAGTGAGATCTGTGTTTAGTGACAGCTGGTCTTATCTGGCAGTTTCTCCTTGAATATCTTGCCGGTCCCTCCCAGAAAACATAGAAATATTCTGGCAAAGGCATGGGACTGAAGAGAGGGTTCTTTGTTCCCTGGGATTGTGTATGCCTTGACAAGAAAGATTTAAAGATGTCTGTAGGTCACTGAAGGTTAGTATTTCCTGACATTATTACTTTGACAAATGAAGAGAAAACAAACACCCTAACCATAGGAACAGAATGTCAGGATCATTGCAAATCCAGAAGCAGGCAACACTAACAAACAACTGAAGGTAAGATTTCTGTGGCATCCAAAGCAACATCCGACTGAGGATCTGGATGAAACTTGCTCTGGAGATTTATGTAGGACAAAGAATTTTTCTCTTCTTTCTTTGGGCACCTGATGCAAAATCCAGATGGCTGACTCCTGGTATTGCACGCAGTGGCTTACCACTAATTCTTTCTGCAAATACTTTCCCTCAGCCAAAAGTAAGCCCACTTTGGCCCATTCCTGAAGACAGTTTGAGAAAGTAAGGAACCATGTTACTTGTTCACTCCTTGACTTACCCATCTGAGTAAATTAAGAAAACAAACTCATCAAATTTTTCTCTTTCTAATCAATAGACATGCAAGCTAATAAATTGGTTTTAAATAAGATAAAAGCTATGTCCATATTAAATATAACACTTTTAAAAGCTTTACTTTTTCCTGTTTCTTTGGTTTCTTGGTGTTGGTTTGTGATGGGATTCTTTTCCCCAAAAGAATGTGCTGTATAGACTGTACTTTGTATGAAATGATTAGATGGAGTTATTATTCTTATCTGAAACCCATAAAAACAACTTTCCTCTAAGGAGTTAATAGCTGCTTCATCAGGTTTCATTCTTGTAAAATAATTGCAAGAAGGTGAACTTTTTTAAATTGCCACTTGTCATAATGAGAAGAACAAAGATTGGATATAGGTCCTGTTCCTATCTCAGGACTGCTTGGCCCATACATGATGGACACTGTATAATCCTACCTCCCACAGATTCAAGGTTAAAAGACAGAAAAGAATAAATCTTCCACTATGCAGAGCCAGCATGTGTAGGGAAGAGACACTTAGACACTTATCAGGAAGAAAGGGTCTCCCATGGCTTCAGGTAGAAGTGGGGGACAATATTGCCTGCTTCATCATCCTCCTTATTTTGCTTGACTCTGCTCTTCATAAAATCTGTTCATTTTGCCTCTTCTTTTGCTGCAGTTCACAAGTCTTCCTTTAGTATCTCTTGTTCTTTTTTCTTGCACTTGTTATCTGCTCTCTGTCATGAATATTTGTCTCACACAATTATGGAGATGTGAATAGAGTTAGATTTGAAGTACCTACCCAGGACACAGCTCCAGAAGGTCATTTTAAGTGTCACTTTAGCGGTCATTGTATGAAGTTAGGGAAGAATTAAGAGCAGTGAAAGCTGGTCACAATAAAGTATTTCAGTGTGGACATCTAATGACATAATAACAACCTTCTGCTGCCCTAGTGGAAGGTGTCCCTACCCATGGCAGAGGAGTTGGAACCAGATGATCTTTAAGGTGCCTGCCAACCCTGACCATTCTATCATTCTATGATGTTCTGCCAGTGCTACATGTGTGCACACTCCTTTTGACTTCCCTGATGAGTTTAAATCCAGACGATGGACCTGAAGTTTTCAGATTAATTGTAGTGGGAAAGAGTTAAGGAAAGGAATCGAAGCATCAGCATAAGAAGTGCCCTGTTGGACAAAGCACAGAAGTCTCCCCCCAGCCGTGGCTGAAGGAGTGAGTATGCATGGAAGGGATGTGACCATGCCATATTGTGAGGTGCATTTCCCTTGCAATGTCCCAACATCCAGAGCAGATAAAGCAGGGATCAATCCTCTGTCGCTCCTCCCCGTATTCCACATATGCACTGGTTGTTTACAGAACCAGCTGATGCTCTCTGTATCCGCACAACAGTCTGTGGTGCCAGTGGCCAGTAGTTTAGTGCCTACAGTGTAAGGAAGTAATTTTTATTCTTTTTGTTTACTTGAAACCAGTCTCCTACTGTTCCTTTGAGAGACCTCTACTTTGTACATATAAGTGACCAGGTCTGTCACAACTTAAATATTTTCATAATTCTGGGAAACTTTTCCAGATGATCCTCTCATCTGTCTCTTCTCCAAACGGAACAGACAGGTTTTCTACTCATTTGATCTGTTATTAAACACTGGACAATGAGAAAACCTTATGGCAAACTTGGGTGGCAAAGATATCAGAGTTCCTATGAGGTCCTGAGAAAGGAAAGGGTTTGGAAAAATCCTTACTTATTTCCCTGAACTGGGCTTCTTTTCCAAGCTTAGTGAGCAAGGAATGCTTAGTCACTAACTGTCAAAAAACTAGGTGTTCTTTCTTGCCTTTATAGGACATTTACAGAATTGTCTGATTCTTTAGACTTTTCATTCCTCTTTTTACCATACTCTGTTAAAGCAAGTGATGTCAGTGTCTGGAGGACACCAGTACACCTTACCTGCACTGACCGGATGCCTGGGGCTGCCCCTACCCGGCCCACAGCCCAGGATACCTTTTAACCCCTTTGGGACCATCAGTCCCTGCTCCAGGGATGCCTCAGCAGTGCTGGGCTCCAGCTTCTCACAGCCCTGCCTTGCTCAGCCCTGGACTCACTGATCTGACCCACAGGCTGGCACACAGCTTGACTTCAGACTCACCTCCTCACCGTGACTCCACCTGGTGACCACCAGTCCTGATTCTCACCCTGACCTGCTGCTTGCCTTCCTGGCTTACAGACTTCAGACCTGCCCCATCATCACACATTTGCTGGATGAGATGACCCAGGCTCTGGACTGGAACTGTCTGCCACCTCCAGGTCTATCCTGCTCTCTTGCCAGGGGTGGTGGGACTGGCACTGCCTCACTGAATTCTGCCCAGCTGGCCGTGGTACTGCTCTCAGCTGCCAGCTCTCCAGCTCTCAAAGAGCAGACAGCCCTTGCTACACCCTGATGTGAAATGTAGAAAGGCCCATAATTAGCTTCCCAAGCTTGATAAAGTGTGCAAAGCACTGAAATTATCTTTAATCTGTCTTTGTGCTCCTGAACATGAAAATCAAGCTGAAGGTCAAAGGAATACAAACAAGAGGGACAGGAGATGCCAGGGAGAAAAAAGATGGGCAAGAAATGCTATGCTCTCTCTTTGCCTGAAAGACTTCAGAAATACTTTAAATTGCATGTACCAAATTTAGGTAAATACGGTTATTTCAAACTTAACAAAATATATTATAGAAATGTTTTCAACACTTTTTACTCTGCCTTCAGTATCCCTATATTCTAACATTTTTAATTAGGCTGGGAAAAAAAAAGAATAATTAATAGGGACCAAAAAATCACGTGTTATTGCTTAGTATCAGGATGAATAGAAGTGTCTTTTAAAACAGCCAATAGCAGACATGAAAACAACTAAACAACTAGTCCCGCTAAAACTCTCTCAGAAACCTACATTCTCATCAGCTCCAGGACTGTCAGGATGTCCAGTCCATTCAGTAAATTATGCCTTTGAAAAAAATCCTAAATTTTTGAGTGCTTTACAGTTATCAATGCTATCATGGCACTAAGACACTAGTTTTTATGTCAGTAACTAAAGCCATTATTATAGGTTGCTATTGGGCCATTGTAATCAAAGGAAATACAAAAACTTCAAAATGAATCCCAAATGAATGGATTCATTAATTTGAGAAAAAAAAATCCAAATCAAACATCCCAGATGTTTGTATTCAAAATATTTCCTGAGATACATGGTTAATGGAAGCACTTGAAAGTTTTAAGTAAAACTTAATTTACAGAATGGATCCTGATTATTAGAACTGCTGCCTACAGTCAACAAACTACCTGGGCTGATGAGGCAAAACAGAAAGCTAGAGAAATCATCTGGATCAAGCGTTTTTAATATTTCTGTGAAGAGTGAGGATTTTCCAAACAAACATATTTGAGAATGCTGTTTAAAAAGGCTAGTGAGGTTAACAAAGTTATGGGAATATTAGGTCACAGCTAAATAGATGAAAAAATGTCCATTGGCACATGTACCGAGAGCTGCAACACGTGACAGACTCAGGAAAGTACGGCTGTATCAGTTACAGCCATTCCATACTCTTTGCAAATATAAGGGTTTAAAACCGCGTGGGGTTTTTTTATGGTTTTTGGTTGGTTGGCTGGTTAGTTTATTTTGTATGGTTGATTGCTTTGGTTTGGGGTTTGTTTTTCAGAAGGCTTCATTTCTAAAATATTCAGCTAATGTTAGATAAAGTTGAAAGAAGTCATCGGTGAAAAAAAATCTAATCACAGTAATTCAATAGAAATTTCTTAAAGATGTGGCTGGCAGTCACTCTCATGGTTGTCTCCATTCTGTCTCACCAGCTCTGCTTCGGGCAGTCTCTCCAACTGATGTGAGCCTTCTGTGCTAACACTGGATGGTCACAATGCCAGCATATCCAACTGTACTGTGAGCTGGATCAATTTGTTCCCTTATTACAGGAAATCAGTCTAATAACTGATCCAAGAAGGAAAAATCTATTATTTTCACCAATGTAGAACATTCATTTATACAGGACCAAACAACTCATAAATATATTTTCTTCCATTCAAAAGATTACAAATCTCCAAGTTAAAATGACAAGGTGAAAATAACAAAAATTTCAACGGGACTAAATCTAAGTATTTTTGAACAATTTGCTTAAGACACAAGAAGCTCAAATTCATTCATTCATTCTTACTTGGCGGGTAACAAAATACAGAAGGCTCAGGATTGTCTGGTACCGAATCCAACATTTCATACAATACTGTGTAGCAAGGAGACTGTCAGGAGGGTTGTTTAGTCTTTGGTATGCCGTGGTTTTGACAGGGGATAGGATTCACTTCTGTGACTACAATTAGGTGTATCTTTGGCTAACTTTGTTTTCCTTACCAAGTAATTGTAGGCATCAGCAACATCAAATCTAGGACATCTTCACTTTCCCAGCTGCTTTGAAACATTTGGTTTGTGTCCAGGCTCTATCAAATCTGTAAGCATCAGAAGACAAAGATGTGAGTCATCAGAAGTGGAAAGAACACAAGCAATGTGCCATCCTGGGAAACAGAAGGTTTTTCTGGGCCCTTGACATTAATAGCTGCAGCTGTCAACCCCACTTGCTGGCCCTTTTGTTTCATACTGATCCTTGGAAAGTGAGTCATGACTCACTTCCTCTGGTCCTGGTGCTTCTGCTGGGCAGGGAGGTGCCGCTCACTGCCTGGTGAACATGTTTGTATACGGGATGTCTGGTCATGCTTGTCACTGAGGGATTTTCTGCCATGAATCCTAAGACAATGTTTGAAAATAACAAGCACGTCAGATCTACCATTCTCTGGCATTGCTTTTATGTCTTAATTATGGAGTGATTGTTAATTAGACCCTATCTTACTGGAAAATTTTCAATCTTTCCCCTTACTCAACTCTGTATTTCAGTAAAAAAATTAGAAACCACATCAAGAGGCTTCATTTTTCCTTTCCTAAACAAAATTAGGCTGCCAATGACTCAAAAGTCTCAAAGAGAGGCATAGTGGTCCAAAGTTGTTGTTTGTTTGTTTTATCTTGTGATGCTAAACTCAAGGGCACAGTATTGCAGGAACACAATCTGCTTCAAGTTTAAGCATGAACGACAGTTTTCAATTCAAGCAATACTTCTTCAGAACACCACGCTCATTAAAATAATATTTTAACAGTTGTTCAAAATCAAATACGGATTCAAAAAGTTTTCCAGCTCAATTTGCTATTGGCCAAGCAGATACATTTCATATAACAGTAGATTCAGAAAATCAGAATAGTTTGGGTTGGAAGAGACCTTTAAAGGCCATCTAGTCCAACTTCCCTGCGAAGAACAGGGACACCTTCATTTAGATCAGGCTTCTTAGAGACCCATCCAACCTGACCTTGAACGCTTCCAGGGATGGGGCTTCCACCACCTCTCTGGGAATCCCATTCTAGTGTTTTAACACCCTCATGGAAAAAATTTCTGCCTTTTATTTAGTCTGAATGTACTGCCTTTTAGTTTAAAACCCTTCTCCTCTCCCAACAGGCCGAGCTAAAAAGTCTATCCCCACCTTTCTTATAGGAATCCTTTAATACCAAAAGGCCACAATGAGGCGTCCCCAGAGCCTTCTCTTCTCCAAGATGAGTGACTCCAACTCTCTCAGCCTTTCCTTATAGGAGACATGCTCCAGCCCTCTGATCCTCTTCGAGGCCCTCCTCTGGACTCATTCCAGCAGGTCCATGTCCTTCCTGTGCTGGCACCCCAGAGCTGGATGCAGCACTGCAGGTGGGGTCTCACCAGAGCAGAGCAGAGGGGCAGAATCCCCTCCCTGCCCTGCTGCCCACGCTGCTGTGGATGCAGCCCAGGACACACTTGGCTCTCTGGGCTGGGAGTGCCCATGGCTGGGTCATGTCCAGCCTCTCATCCATCGGCACCTCCAAGTCCTTCTGGGCAGGGCTGCTCTCCATCTGTTCATCCCCAGCCTGTGTTGATAGGGGGGTTTGCCCTGACCCAATCACAGGACATATTCCTTGAGACAAATCCTTGGCCATTGACCACAGATGGGGCTGACCAGCTGCAAAAGACAGAGCAGAGAGAGCTGTCGCACTCTGGTGCAAATAAAATGTGCACAGTAGATGTGTGTCAAGCAGCATGCAGCAAACTTGATAAGGCTGGCATTCCCAAATCACATTTTGGTTAAGAATTTTAGCACTTGTAATCTGAAACAGTGAAATTATTTCCTTGGCAGAAAGCTACTTGGACCTGTGGAACCAGTATCACTTTACAAATCTGCCAACAAATGGTTCATTAAACTAAAGGAGTTGACTGATCTTGTAGGAAAACATGGATTTTGTACAGCAGCATGACCTTTAGTTAGGCAAGTATTTTATAAATATTATTTCCATTTATAATTGCCTGAAATTATGTCTTAATATGGTTGGCCACGATTTCAATAAAGAACCCTGATACTTAACTTATTCCGGCGTGTGAGAAACAGGATGCATGTACGGAACACCTGGGTGCTGGAACGGGTGGCTGTTAAAACATCATTTTATTGATGTGTTCTGCAGAAAACCTCCAGCTCCAAGGTGAACACATTCTGTGCCAGTAGCCAACAGTACTGAAATACATCATAGTTCACAAGAACGTCTCTCACATCCTATAAGTCTGCAGAGTGGAAAATCATTGCCACATAATAGACTTTATTTTCATGACTATACATGAAGAAGTAATTCCAGAAAAGAGAAAAGGCAATAATACATATTTACTGAAGAATGCCAAGCAATGCATTTTGGGCAAAATGTACACACAGCCTTGAAGGATAATTTTGTAAAACACATGGGCTCTTGTAACTCAGCAAATATATAATTTTTTTCTTTAGAAGTAGTGATGTCGAAAAAATTTACAGACATCTTCCAATAAGATGTCATATGACTGGAAACAGTTAAGTACCACTAGGATTTTTCAGTGTAGCTCTATTATCATAAGTCAGGTAATACATCTCCTCACAATTAAACAAAAAAGAAGGATGGGACTGCAGAAAGCTTTGCTGTGTCCAGACAGAGCAGATACCTAAATGATACCCAGGCAGCAGGCAGCAGTCACTGTGCTCCCAGATGACAGTGCTGTGTGCTACACAAAACACAGCTTTCAAGACCAAACTCAAAGACTTTGAAACAAGTTCTGAATATATTTAGAAAGCAGTCAATAGCACATACTTTAGATAGCCAATAAAGGATGAATCCAAGCATAAATGCACAAAGGTAATTTTAGAACTCAGTCATCTTCACATTTTAAAAATGCTCCACTCCATTATGGATAAAAGTTTACATATTTAGCATTAAGGGTTGAACATGATGATGTCTAAATTTATTGTGTTATTAATGATACATTTACAATGTACTTTTTCAGATGTAAGACTCAAGTTATCTTGTACTATTTTAGGATTTGCAGAATTACAGTTTTACCCCTGCATCTCAGCCTCAATAAAACAGCAAAAACTTTTACTTTTTCCAGAATACTTGCTAGTCTGTTAGAAATTATTCAGTTTATTCTCTTTAAGTTATCTTGCCATTATCACTTCTACATCATATAGAAAATTTCTGGTTTCTAACAGTGTAAATGAAAGAAAACTCCAATCTTCTGCATCCCACCGTACAGCCAAAGAAATGTCCTGTCACTGCCTCCGATATCTATCTGGACATTCATGATTTCATTGCACATTCTACAGAAATGTTGGAATAACCCTTACGTCCTGGTTTAAATTACTTTTTAAAAACTGCATTGAAATTAAAGCTTCTCTGGGACAGTTTTGCTGGAAACCTACAAATTATATTAGCAAAGACCTTTACTTTAAGCTAAGGATGCTTAAGGTGTGTATTTTAACTGTAGATCAAGGTGTTGATGCTCCACTGCCTCAGAGAGGAGTTCCTCAGTTCTGATCAGTACTATTCATGTTTTATATTGTTCCTCTATAGGCAAAGTCAGATAGCTTAAGTATTTTTAGGAAGCAGTTTGAATGCATTTCAATTTATATGAATTTGAACAATTTGAATTATCTTTTGTGAACTCCAGGAACCTGAGACTCAGGACTGTACAGAGAGCACACAGAATGACAGAAGTAGTGTTAGTAGTCTAGGAGTTATCTGGAAGTAAATAAAGGAAAAGTTTGATATGTCCTACTCTTCTGGGGATGATGATATTTAATGTGATAGTTAAAAGTAATGCTCTTAATTCCGAAATAAGAGGCATACCTGAAAAGTTAGTCTATTGCTGTCAGCCTAATTTGAAATCCCATCTAGCAAGTCTTGGGCAGTGAAGGAGAATAATCTCTGCTCATATCTGAGGCAAATCAAGCTGTGAAAAAAAAATCACCCTTCACAAGGTGTTAGAGAAGTTCTATAGTTTGCTGAGCTTTTGAGGAATGAGTTTCCACATGATCCCAGAGACACAAGCTTAAGCAGAGTGCAATTACTTAGACAAGGAATTTGTGTATGAGCAAAGGTTATCTTTTATTGACCCTATCACCAACTGAAATATTTTCATTCTGTAGTGCAACTGAAACGGACCTATTCTCTTAATGCATTTATTGTACCACAGACTGGTCTTTCATATACTTTATTTTACACAGAATTATTTTAATACAGTTTAGAAAACATTTTTCCTAACTTTTGCTTCCTCAACAGGCATTTTGTCAGGTGAGCCAGCTGAAAGACAAGAAATCTCTAAGGCCATATTAGCATAACATTGCCAAGGAAAGAAATGGAAGTCAAGCCTAACCTCTGATTCAACAAGGAGAAGAGGATCCAATGATTAGATATATCCATCTATATATTTTCATAAATTTACTTCCTTGTTTTGGAGAGATTTGCTAGTATATGCATTAAAAACAATAATGAAATTATGCCAGAAGTTCTGTATTATATCCCCAATTTAGCTTTTAATTCATGGATGTGATATAGCAAATTTCTTAATGACTAGGAAGCGTTATTCCTTTTTAGGAATGACTGAAAATAGCTTAGAAAAATAAGAAATATCTGAGAAGAAGTTCATAAAAGTAAAATCAACTACTTTGCAGGGATATGAATTCCAGACACTTCTATAAATTCATTTGTTCATTTATTGGTTTTCAAAGAGAATAATTTTCTTCCTTCTCACTCTCATGTATGGCAGAGAACAGAAATTTTTCCATTTCCATGAGAAAAGCTATTCTTGAAAGTCCCTATGTACTCATCAAAAAGGTTAGCAAAATACCAAAATTTAACAAAAGCAAAAAAAAAAGAATATCTCAGTTTTCCTGGAAACAAGTCCAAACCTCCTACTCAGAAAGAACCTCTGCCAAATTACAGCACAAAATGGTCCCATGGTGAGAATCTTCAAAAGCAGAAGTGAAGTTTTAGCTTGCACATAGAAAAAAAAAGAGTCAGAGAAAACTTTCACATGATAATCTGGAAAAATAAAAGTAATTTAAACCTGAAGGTACATAAATCATAACGAGTTTCCTTGTCCTAGGGCTCAAGTTACTATGATGTACTTTAATAATGCTATGTTTAATAATGCACCTTAATTAATAACTCGACCTGAATGCATAAGAAATCTGATTCAGATCCAGTGTGAGGACGTGCAAACGCCATGTCATAATGCAAAATAAATTAAAATTAAAAAGTGTGGATCTATCAAGATCATTAACTTTGTCCTAAGCTACTTATATTGTCACAGAAGATTCTGCATAGAACTTAGTTGTTTCCTTAGAGCACTTCTCATTTAACCATTCTAAGAGAACAAAACACATAATTTTCTATCAAGAGGAAAATGTACTTAGACAAAATCAGCAGAAAATTTGTCAAGGGAATTCTAAGGACATGAAGACCAAATATGATATGAACTCTCAGATTTCCACAAGCAATAACTTTTCCTTGTATCAGTCTCTCAAGAGACTTTGGTAATTCCCTATTTCTGACCTATCTCATTCTGACCACAAATAACATCCAGATTTTTTCTAATTGATTGGTCCAGTAATAAAGTACTCCCATAACTAAATTAAACTCAGAGCAATTATTACCAGCTTGTACGTAATTTTAGGTCTGTTCCTTCTATTGTGGATCAGAAGTGAGGCTTGTGTGCTCTTAGTATTTTGGTTTCTTTACAGTACAAATGGATCTTGTAAAACATATTGGCCTTCCCTACAAACCCTGTCCCACTCGTATCCCTTTATGATGGATACAACATTGCATAAGGACTTTTTTTTACAGTTTTGCTAGATGCAGCCCCATGGTTATCTGTTTGTGGTCTTGGACTGTTCCTGAGAGTCTGTGAAGATGAAGTAAAAAAGAAGTCTTTTTGAGGAGGTTTGAATTCTTGATGCACAGTCTGTGTTTCTACCATCTCAGGAAGAGCAAACCATAAAAAAGTTGAACACTTGGGGCTGGCTAATGCCTGTCCATTGCCAGCTGCAACCTGCACACTTGGTGTACTCATGGCAAGTGGCCAGAGCAAGAAGTTTATGCATGTGCACACAGAGACACACAAATACAGATGGAGAAAGGCAACAGCGAGCAATAAGGAAGGTCAAAGGCACAAACACAAGATCTGGAAAGACAACTCTCTTCGGGAACCTTCAGGAATTTCCTAAGGCTGGGTGCAGATCTGTGAGTGACTCACAGAGGAGAGGCAGAATGCAGATACTTAAAGCAAGAGAAGCACTGTGACAGCATTGTTACCTGAAAACACAACTGGGCACGTCTCAGAGCCTGTCTTTGTATGGGTTTTGGACATGCCGTCCTTATGAACTTCACTTATTTCCAGTATTGCCAGCAGTTCAAAGAATTTCAGTTTTATTTTGGAACATGACAAGTTTCATTCTTTCACTTACTGAAGTTGGCTAAAGTGACCCATTAATACCTAAAGCATTATTATGTTATTTTAGTGAAAGTATTAATCCAAAGCCGCTGAGGAGCACAGCCTGCTGGTATGCACACTGTGTGCCCAAGCAAGGGAGCAGACAGATGTCTCCCTGAGGACAGGCTAGTTTGAATTCCACATGGAATTTTTATGTATTGTAGACTTTTTTCACTGACAAACCAAAGTTAGGATTTATACTCTCTTTCCTGAATTGGTCAGCTAATAAAAAAATGAATTTAAAAAAAAAAAAAACAACCAACAAACTAACAAACAAACAAAAATTTTTGCTAATAATATCGTCTTCAGGACACTCTCAAAGGACACCACTAAATTTTGCTGTATTTTCATGTCAACTCTTTTTTTTTTTTTTTTTGCTATTTTGTACTGAACTGTAACACACAAGGTTGCTGAAGCCCTGTGTATGTCTCTCCTTGCTTTTGGCTAGATGACAAGGCACTGTTCTGGATTCGGTCTAAATTGGCTTCTTCTGCATGGTAAAATGTAGGTTTTGTAATTCTATAGGTTAAATGTAATTCTTTAGCTGCTAAACCAAAGAGCAAAGCAGTTTCTATCTGAGAGTGTTAACAAGACACACAAGACACTGACTGCTTAAACTCAAGCTGAATTCAGGCTCCCTGCAGATGCCGACTGCCTAGAACAGGATTCCTTTTAAGGTCTCGAGGTGTTCCCTGCTGCCTCCTCCTGGTTCAACCAGAAGGCTGGAGGCTGCTGGGCTTCACCTGTACTGTGAGGGGCAGCTCCTTGGATCGTGTTCACTGGGTGGATTTTCCATTTCCCTGGGGAAAATCTTCAGACTTATGACCAAGTCAGCTCCAGGGTCACTCAGGCTTGGTGGTGCTGTACATGAACAAACAATTTTGGCATCTGTGCCACCCTGTCAGCTGCTGTCCAGCCCGGTGTAGGTGCTTGCCTAATGATCACTAACGAGAGATTCAGTCTTATATCTCACCTAGAAGATGGCTGGAGCCCTGAGAGCCTGACGATCCTCACTTCTTCATTCACACATTGCTTTTGTTGACTTTGATTGTCCCTGACATTGGAAAGAACATTGACCAGACTTCGGTCCTCTGGATGGTGCTTTCCCAGGGTCTGGACTCCTTGAAACAGTTACTGATAAGACTTTATAGCTGTGTTTGACTCTATTCTCAGCAAATGTAATAAGAGGGACCTTAGTGCCAAGGGATATCAGGTTAGCTCGCTCTGGTGTGTGACAGCCCAGATGTGTAAAAATGGCAGTGATGGATAGGATGGATGAAAGCAGCATCTGAGAATGATAATGCAGATACCTCAAAAGTGTCTTGCTTTCTCTTTATCATGCAGGAGTGGTGAGAGACACAGCATATATATCCAAAAGGCTTTTGGCATGAATTCTCTCGAAGTGTAATGAAGTTACAGACATTTTAAGTATCACTTTAACCACAGAGCTGATATAAAATACTTGAGAAGGAGAACAAAGAACTGGTGTTCTCATAACTAAACTAAGCATTTAAAAATAAATACAAAAACATGAAACCCTTTCTGTGTGGTATTTGGTCCCTGAGAGGTTGCAAACAGGCTGGTTTTGTCTTTATTTTCTGGTTCTGCAGACTGTGCTCTAAAAAAAGAACTTGTCTCAGAGTCCAAGAGCAAGTCATCTGTAAAGTTCATTTGAATGATGGAATGTAGATTGTTGTTCATTCATTTTTTGTATATGTTCTGCTTATCTTCACAAAGGTAAACATCTCTGGAATGTCACTATTAAAATACTTGGAATGCTATTTCTAGCCATCATTGCCTATGATCTGACTGCTTTATTTGCATTAAATTTCCATTTGCTAAGGAAATCAGAAGTTTCTAAAGTGAATGTCATGTGCATCAAATGTGCTGGAGTAGTGATTTAAGCATTCTCATATTTGAGGAAGTCCTGTGAAAAAAAAAAATTCTAAATTTTCCATTACTCAGAAATTTTCTACTACTCCTCTTTTAGTTTTCCTGCGTTGTGACTCATAATTTTTTATAAACAATGCTTTCATATCACAATCATAATTTTATTTTATTGGACAATGTTTCTATTGGAAAAGGGGTAAATGAAATCATGTCATTTTAAAGAGTCTTTTAATCACTCACTCCATGCTCTGGGTACATAGTTATCATTATAAATCATACCTTTCATAAGTGAAAAATAGCCACACAATAACAAATTGATTCCCCATCCTTTAAAAAGTACCTCTCGCCTCTCAACCCCCAAAGCTCAAAAACTGATGAGTTTTGCAGGAGGCTGCCCTCCTTTAATAAAATTGATAGAATAGCTCCCTTTAGTCCACGGCACCTGGATGCATGGCTGGATGAAATGAGTGATGTCTGCTAGTTCCTTTCTTTTTGTTGTCAGCTCTTCTCGGTGTTCTGCAACATTTCAACAAATGAGGAAATCCTGGAATCTCTTCACCTGACCGTGGATTTCTATTATTGAAATAGACAGACTGTCCCACACACTGTTACCAACCCTTTCCTTTCTCTTCTGAGAATGTTCACCGTTTAAGCCAGCAACGATCAAGATCAACAGAGAGGAGAGGAAACACTTTGTGCTGTCCTGTGCCCTCCTGGTTACCCACTGAATGCAGCACTAACAGTCTTCATGCTAGATTCCCATTTTTTCCCTTTAATTTTCCGCTTACAATATTGAGAGTCTTTCTGTTTTAACTAGGCTCACAGCCCATAGATGTCTCTCCAGGTATACAAGAATGTGTACACCCACGTAGTTCACTGGTATTCCTCCAGGAAAACCCTGGTCTGAATACCTTGCACTTTGAAATCTGCTCAGGTATGCTCACAAAAGCATGCATATCTTCCCAATCAATGCGGTTGTGCGCCACTTAAGATACCCTAAAGGTCTTCTACAAATTATTTCTGACTGAGTGAAGCAACCACAAAGAACAAAATCTGTTCTGGGCTTTGATCTGGCAACTCAATCCCCACAGGTGTCAGAAGGACTGATATGCAATTGTTTTTGAACTAAGTGATATACAGGAATGCCCTTTGCCTCACTGGGATTATCGGTAAACCTCAGGATACAAATATAAAAGTTTTCCTTTACCTGCAAGCAAACAAGAATACTGTGATATACCATAAGGATATCATAGCTTGCGCATAGAAGGCTGCAATGGAACAGCTTTTCTGAGCCTGAGCAGAGGCACACAGAATTCACCACCACTATTTAATATGATCAGGCAGTCATGAGGCAGGCAGAGTAGCAGAATTCACTCTATCAAAAATTGAGGAAGGATACAAATAGCACAAGCACTTGAATTTTGAGAGATACGAAGGAGAGAAACCTGAAGTATTTCAGAATTGCTTTTACTGGTTGGATTCACTCTGGGAGTTTCTAAATTACAAGGAAACTTTACCTTTAAATACTCCTCAGTTGAGCAATACTCTGTCTTGGTTATCTGTCTTAGCTATTCATAGAGCCCTCAGCAACACAGCACCTTATTAATCCTGCAGGACTACTGTAACAGAAGATTTTACTGATAACCCATTCAACAGAGTTGGCACTGGGCACACAGGCATCTCGGTCAGATTTTTCAAAGCCATTTAGTTACACCCCCAAAATCGGTGATGTGTACATCAGAGGACCTGAGAAAAACACTGCCTATGACCACTGCAGGTGTTAGAGAGTCCTGGGTTTCCCAAATCAAAGTTGGTGCCTAAGAAATGGATCTTCTTTATCGTCATCGGACTATTACTTGGAAGTAGCCTATCAGCTCCTGTAAAAATAGTTTTATGTTTATTTCAGTCAAACTCCAAATGAACAGGTAACAATTGCAATTCTGAGTGTATGAACCAGTTACTGTGTGTCAGCAGCTTTCCAGCAGCCATCCAACTGTGTTTCTTAGCCTCAGGTGAGTATCAGGCAATTCCAGGTATCTTACCTGCCCAGCAAAGGAAGTAATTTCAAATGTAACCTAGAATAAGTCTTGACAAAGAAAACCTTTTCCTTCGATAACTGCCTAAATTCACAGCCTGTCCTACAGTTTTGTAACCAATCCATATGGTCAGGCTGTAACTGCAGTTTCTACAGTCTTGGAGATCCTGATGAGGGGAACTGACTTTCAGTTTGGGGTAATAGCCTGCATTTGTCAGGGACTTCTTAAGCACTTGCCAGCCCTGTTTTGTGATTTCAGTCAGATGAGTGCGATGCTTGTGTGTGCATTGGCCTGCTCACTGGAGGTATGAGGTGCCAAACTCCCAGCGGTGATTAGTCTCTAGAGAAGAGTCAAGCAGCTAAATACTCTTTTGTCAATGCAAACCTGAGCTACCAAATGGAGTCGTTGTGGTCTACCCCCTAGCTTAAACAAACACCAACTGAAACTTGTCACATATAACACCTAATTTTGTCAAAGTCTGCCTCAAACATACTCAGCCTTCACTTTATCAAAAAGGCTTTTGCCAGAAACAGCAGGTTAGAAACTGGAATAAAATGAATTAGAATATCAAGAAAGAAGTGGTGCTTTTTTCACAGTGAATTAATAATTGCCATTTTCGGAGCTGTTGGAACATTACCAGGGATAAAAGACTAACACAAAGACTTCTACAGAGAGACCTTCTTTCATAACCCTAGTAGGAGCAAGCATCTAAAGGAGAGGTTGGATGCATTTACTGAATGTAGTTTAGCAAGTTTAAATAGAGAAACAGTGAAAGAACTTTTATAACAATTTATATGAGCTCAACAGTGATTGCATTTTAACAGCTGCTCTTGGTCCTCTGGACCACTGCAATCTAATGGAGTCAGTTTTCTGCTGAAAGAAACGATTAAATTGTTCTCATAGAGTCCTTGAAAAGGTGTCAGTATGGGCAGCTGGAAATTTAGGATCTAACAACTTCAGCACTGGAAAAAAAAATCATCACTCTTTTACACCCCCCTACGGAGATCAAAAATGAAAAGTTAAATTCTGGCAGAATCCAGGCATTTTCTACAACCAGACACACATTTAACTTTAACAAATTGGAATGTGTATCTAGTCTCATTATTTTCCACGTGAACTTTGACTGATGGTATGTGATGTTTATACCATGTACAGAGCCATGGTCCCTGATGATCAATAGTGACCTTTATTCAGCATAGTATCACATTGTTCTCTAGAGGTTGTACACTGCTCGCTACTGAAACACAGCCACTCCTGTGGGGAGGTGAAGAGACTGGGCTATGTTTTGGAGGGTTCTGTGGAGCAGGAAAGGGACCCAAATTCTACTTTTAACTGAAACCCCTGGAGACATTTAAGTGATAACTGACTACATTGCATTGTAGCTCAGTTTTGAAGGCTAATGCTTGTGTTATAGCAAAGAGTACCTTGCGGCCTCTGCTAATCCCTTGGGACTCTCCCTCTCCTATCTCCCACAAAGGGTTTGTGACACCACACAGCATGCCAAAAGCACACTGAGATGACAGATTACCCCACAGAATTTGCCATTTAGGAAGTTATTTCATCTCTGCCTAGGGTCTTGGACTTTCTTTAGCAAAATCACAATTTGACGGAAGAGACTATCCCTTCACAGGCAGAAGTTATTTACAGCGACAGAAGAAACCCCAGCAATTCTAAAACTTTTGTGATAGGTAATCATATTTACAGGACTAGATAATATAGTGTCTGTGTTTTATTAACAAAAATTTTATTTAGTTTCAGTCATGACCAAAGCTACAAATTCTGATAGATTATGTAAATACATGTGATGAAAAAAGAAGATAGAATAAACTGAAATACGTCATCGGCAAAGGTAGAATAGACCTAACTTAATACAGAGCCTTTCTTTGAAATTATTTTCTCTACAAATAAAGTAGATCACATATCATTAGAACTCAGTATAGCGTTGGATAGCAGCTCAATTATTAGCTCAGATGGAAAACTCTGTATTTCATTTTCTAGGCAAATGGAGTAGACCTTATGCCTTCAGGTTTAGATAAGTTAGGCGAAAAACTAACTACTTAAGAGAGGAGGGAGGAGTAGTGGACAGTACAAGGGAGTTTCCTAAAGTAGCTCCTTAGGGACTGTTTAAGTACATTATCTCATCTGTGCTGTTGGCAGGAAAAGCCTGGCACAAGGTTATGAGCCATCATAAATGCAGAGTAAGGGATGACTGCTGGGACTGGAATAACAGAAATGGTGTAAAGTCAACAGCAAAAAATGGAAGGTTCTGAACACAAACAGAAATAAAAGGAATTCATTCTATAAGCTAAGAAATCACCAGTTGCTAAAGACCTAAAAAAACAGTGCACTGTTCAATAACAGAGTGAGTAAGACTCTTTGTGTGATGGAAAAGGCAGATCAATCCGAGTGTTCTCTGGGAAAATGTTTCCAGAGCTGAAAGAAGTGTACCTGAGCTGAAATCCTGCATACTTCTGCTATCCTCCTTTAAGAAAAATGTATTTTAAGTACAAAAGGAAAAGAAAGAAGAAATGATCAGAGAGTATCAGAGGATGATCAGAGAGTGTATCCTGAGCTGACAGAATGAGCATTGAAGGAGGAATAGTTACATGGGACTTGGTTCCACTCAGTCCAAGTGAACACATGCTTGTGCAATGAATACAAATACTAAGAATACTTTCTGTTGTTCCTGTAAATTCAAAAATCTATACAGAAAGGCAAAGAGATCAGGTTTTTTTGTTGCAGAAAGGATACAAAATCTGAAGAGAAAACAAATATAAAATTTTCATTAAAGAGCTGCTGAGGCCTCTAGCTGTTCACTGTGGTGATCCTTCTTTTCTGATGCACATTACCAAGTGAAAACTTGATAGGTGCCTGTCTATGCCACCCACAGAACATGTTTTGAAATATTTGTTACTAATTTTTTTTCTGCGAGTTTATATACTGCAAACAATGTTACAATCCAGTTTGGATTGTCTTTAAATGCAAAGTGACAAGAAGAGAGGTGATTGTGAAATATGTAAATGGAAAGAAAAAATTTTGCTATTCCTTCAGCTCCTGTTGCATGTACTCTGATTATCAAATTAAGAAAGAACTTTGATTTAACTTTGGAATCGGTGGTAAAGCAAACAACCATTGCATAAAAAGATGATGCTTGGGTTGCTAATAAGCAGTATGATAGGCTGCAAGAATTTTTTTCAAGAAGGCAAGAAGATGAGTTTCTTTTTGGTAGAGTACAATGTCTTGTAAGTCAAACATAAAACAGCAGTATAGCAAAGCACCTTATTTCAATTGTGCAAGGAAAAATTTTGGAAGACAAATGAAATCTGTAACAACGTTGTCATACTTTGTCACCATTTTTGATGATTTTTTTCTCCTTTTTTTTTTAGAAATAATTTTTATTTGAGAACTCGTTCATAAACACCAACTAATATCAGCATACTCTAAAAACTATATCCTTATCCAAAGTACCTCTGTATAATAATTAATTTTGCAACATTGCAAATCCTAATCTGATTTCTTTACAGATTTCAAACTGAATGCAAGTTCACTCATATACAAATAATGTATGTTTCCTCTATCTATAAATAATATTTTACGTGTATAAACTGTTACTAAATATGGAATAAGTATATACCGCATATTAAAATTACTTTAGCATTTTTTCAAAAATTGATGGAGAACAGGAAATGATACAATTTTTTTGATTGGCAAATAGCTTCTAAATGAATGTGTAGAGATATGTAATCACAATGTCTAGAGGAAAAGAAGTCTATTTTCCTACTATTTTGAGGAATTCTAAGAGTAGAATTCCTCTAAGACTAACTTCCTCAGCAAGAGGAGGACTGAGGCACTATGCAGAAGCACGGATTCTGGCATGAATCCTAGACACATGGATTCCTTGAATCACAGTGTACTCAGTAAAGATCAGGTGTCAGTCCTGGATCAGCTTCTGGTCTTAAGAGTTCTCAGGAAACTTGAAGAGGTTCTGAGAATTCTAGCTAACAGATAAAAGCAGATTTCACAAATGGTCTCTGATGTCTGGACCTTCTCGTCCTTTACATGATACCTGGTTGGCTATTGCAAGAAAGATTTATATTTTGGAAATTTTTTGAGGATGTGGTACATGTCTAAAACTGGTGAACCAATGAAAAAAAATTGCCTAGAAATTTATTTTAAGACTCTTTAGGTAGAAGCTAAAAATAATAATAAAGTACTTCAGAACAAACTCCTCTGGATATCACTGTTATAAAGAAAGAGAAAAAGCGTCACTTCTTTTGAAAACAAAACAAATCAAGAAAAGGTCTTGGAAAAATGTTTCTTTCTTTAGGTAAAAATAGTGTAGCCAAGTAACAAAAAGCAAACAGGCAAAGTCAGAAGGCCTACGAGTGATTCCTTCTGGTTCTCCAATGATTTAACAGTTGAGACATTTGTTCAAAAATCTCCAGGGAAAAAAAGCTTCTCTGTAACCACATTCCATGTTTCAAATTATGCACTGGACGTATAGTTTAAACGAACAATACAGCCATAGAAGTCACACAAGTCACTAATGTTATCACTTTCTATTATTTGTGTATCCTGAAATTATATATATAAAAATCCTACTCTTAGAAAGATCTGACTTTTTATCTGCTCTTTGTAAATAGATAATTAACCCAGTAATACTTTCCCTTTCATATTTACCTAAATAAGCGCATAATTGCACCAAGTGTTTCTAAATTCACTGCAACTTCTGGTGAGCAAATGAACAAAGCAATTCTGACAGTATTTAATGTTCAGTCGTTCCTTTATATTTCCACCATGCTTTATAAGGATTCGCTCTTTCATCTGCATGCAGAAATGTTCTTTCATTAGCCTGCTTTCCATTAGAAAGTCATCTACCTTTATACAAGGTCTCTAGGCCCAAACTAGAACAGTTTGTCTGCCCAACAACTGAAATATCTCATAGCATCAACTCATTTGGAAGCATAGCCCACTATAAGTGCTGTATACTTCAGGGCTGAAGCAGCTCACACTGAAAGACTTTAACGTCTACTTGGCAAGTGAAACGTTTTCTTGGCTCTCCATCTGTGAGGCAAAACTGAATGAAAGGTGGTAAGCCATGGTCCATAGTTCTCCATAAAAGCAGATCATTGTTGGCTTACTATTTTCCATTAGTAGTATTTGACAAATACCAGTCACCACAGACGCAACTGGTACCATACCCATTCCTGAGATTACCTGAACTTTTTCAGCAATCTTCTATGGCCCAATGCATTTCTGAGTTTTTTGCATTTTTGATCTCTTCATCAAGACTTGCCCTAGGTCATTACATAATAGCGCTCAGTGGATCTCTCCACAGACAGTGTTACATTGTAAAACAGGGACGGATTTCACAAGGGGAGACTCGTCTTACCAATTTTTACGAGGTTATGCTATATGAGAATACTGAGAATATTCTCTGATACCAAAAAAATCCAAATATAAATTATTCAGAATGAAAAATTTTATAATTTCCAGTGAAATTTTGCCTGCTGAACTCTTTGAAAACTACTTTGAGCAGCATGGAATTTTATTTTATTTTATTTTATTTTATTTTATTTTATTTTATTTTATTTGGAAGTGTATTAATTTGAGGATGATTTTCACATTACAGATGTGGGGTCACATCTCTCCAGCTTTACGTGTCCACCCAGCCCATGAATTCATACAACTTTTTCCAGCTCAGGCAAGCCAGGAATTAGGAAAAGACCTTCAACGCCTGTAGACAGCCTGAATTTGTCTACAGCTAATGGAAGTGTCATTCCAGAAGACTGTTTGTGCAGGGAGATAGTGTAACACTACCTCAGTTAATTGACATTCTACCATTTCTCTGCTCTCATTCTGGTACTGGTCACCAAGGCACAAGCTGTTCTTGGCTATGGGATCCCATACTGTTGCGTTTTGACACATGCCAGCCCAGATTTACACAAGGAAATCTTTGTGGTTAGAACCTGAGTTTCTGAGGATTAACCTACCACTATATTTATATCAGTGAAAACCAAAACCGTAGTCCTCATGCCTGTGGGAAGAGAATAACACACATCTTGATTTGGTTGCCTTTGTAATAACCATAGTTCCTTTCAGGCTTGCAAAGAAAAACAATCACCTCATAATCTTGCAGACTAAAAGCAGAAGCCTATGCTAATGAGCAGGGAGAGCCAAATTCTACTTACATTCTTAACCGTGCCTCAGAAAACAACCGAAGGTGTGATTCATCTCACCTAATTTAACCATCCAGAAGCTAGGCATCTATTTTGTAACTATCGACTAGACTAGCTCTAGAGCAGATAGAGAGAACAAAAAGGATCTTCTAAGATAGTATCTAAAATAGGCATGGTAAGGGCTGTCTAGATGTGCATCTCTATTTACACTAGTGAGTGGGATTAGAGGCTCAATAACTTTTATTCTCTCTTTACCGGTTTCTCTGGGTCTAGGTCTTCTCAACAGTCAGCAGAGAAAGATAAGAATCTTCAGCATCTAACTCATCCCAATTTTTTCCTTCAAAACTGGTTTTGGAATAGGATAAATCACTTCTGAAGTTGCTTCTGTGTCTCCATTGACTAAAAGAACCAACATGGAAAAATTCCCATCAAAAAAGTAACTCAAGCTGTCTAGGATAAAAGTCACCTGTGGACACATCTTTTGGAATTGGTTAAAGCAAACAACTGTGAATTCATTTTTAGCTGAATTTTAGCTTTCAGTTTGATCAGTATTAAGTAGCAGTAATGCAGGAACATTGATGAGGTATTATCAATTTTAAAGCCAAATGAATAAAGACTGTCCAATCTGTTTAGGTAAGACCACCATAAGCATCGCGTTAAAATGCCTGCTAGCATGTGATTATTAGTTCAGATGGGGTGTCTGGGTGAAATATTTACAATTTGCATTGTAACAACTTTGTTGGTAGTTTTTACGTCTTCACTAGTTCCATCAGAATAAACAGACTCCTGCTTGGCCTATGTTCTTATGGAAATAAGGCTCCTCCACACAGCAGTAAATTTAAATTGGACAACACCCAGGTTGAATTGCAGCAGCACGACATTTTTACGTTACATTGCTGTAATTCCATGATTTATCAAGACACATTCTGTGTCTCTAAACAACTCTTTCCAAGATCTCTGGTCTTAAATTTTGGCATGAACACTGAAGTTTACATACATGAGCAAAATGAACACACACACACACACAGTGCAAAGAAAGCTCATTCTGCTAAGAATAGAGGTTAAGGGGGTACACACTGTCTCTACACTGCATACTTGCCTTTCAAGAGAAGGGACAAATTGTTCATAAGCATAGTGAAATGGAGCCATTAAAACAAAAGAAAATTTTATGGAGGAAAATATCATATAGACACTTCCCCTTCCAAACACTCGGTTCATCTGATCATTTTCATTTGGCTTTTCATTTGTATGTTTTAAAGAAGATTTTATTGTTGCATAATGACAGCTATGTGAAGAATGGTCACACATACCTAGGCAATGAATAACTGAAAGGAAAGATGCAGATCATTTACCAAATACCTAGACTGTGAGTCAATATAGTTTTGGATGCCTCGAGTTTTACCAGTGTGTGATGGAAATTATGAAAATTGAGGACAGCAAAGCTGCTCCTGGTAAATTATGGTTTAGAATTAAACCAAACAATTCGAAACTTAAATCAGTAATATAACAGAGAGACAGTCATGTACAAACAATTTAAAAAAAAAAAAAAAGGGCAAATGATGAAAGGATAGAGTGGATTTGAAAAGGAGTTTTCTTGCAGCAAGGGGATTAAAAAACTCTGCGATCTATAATCTTAGCTTGTCAGAAATTGTCTGAAAGTCTATTTAGTGACCAAAGAGACTTGTCTAATTCATTCACCGTTTTTATCACTTGACTGTTATGCTGTGTTTCACAGCTGGAGAGTAAACATGCCAAAAGTTGACATTCTAAGTAGCTCTGAAAATATTTAAATCCCAGACATATTTTTTAAGCAAATTGCAAATTTGGCTTCCCCACTGAAGAAGATACCAAAGGGCATGTGGCTCGGCCCGTCTCCAAACTGGCCGTGATACCTAGGAGTTTACCTAAAACTGATTCTTTCATAGGGTCAGTGAGCAATCCAAGAATGGTAGTAATATTTTTGGAAATTCTGGTTTTGATCCACCATAGGAAAAAAAAAAAGTAATGAGTTTTGCAGTGCTAAATCAAATGCTGCTGGAAAGATATCCACAAACCAGTTCAGTGTAGAAATATTTCCGTGTTGGCTTAACCTCTTTATCTTTTACTGAAAAGGGAAAAATATATGACCATTCATTTATACCATAAAAGGAAAAACAAAAAATCCAATGATTTTTGGTCTCAAAGCATATCAATTGCTCTTTACAATATCACATACAAAACCACTCTTTTGATTAAAGGGGACTTTTCTGTAGTAGTAATTATCACAGCCTAGGCTACACTTTATAGCAGGAAGAGAACTAATTTCCACAACTGTGAATGTGGGAGTTCAGCTGCATGGTTCTAATGGTATATCTTCTCTATAAAATCATTAAAAAATAAGCAAAGTAATGTTTAACCTACGATTCAAAATTCTCTAATGAAAATGGCCTGGTAAAATTTCATTCTCTGCCTTATTCAAACACTGGGGGGAAAAAAAAGTAAACGAAGCAGCCTGTGTAAATTATAAAATAATTAAAAACCTAAAGTATATGAAAGATGCAGAATCCCTGACTCTGGCGGATGAAATCCTCTAAACTCTCTAAATTCAAATCATCTGAAGGAAGGGGTCAAGAGAAAATCAAGACTCTCAAAAAGATTAGACTAGAAAGTTTTACCAAGGAATGGAATAGGAAGGTGTCAACAGACAGAGCCTGTACAATAAACTTTTTTATGTGAGTGTTACTTATCAGTAAATATCTAGTAGCAACTGTTTATGAAGATACTTTTGCATATTTTCAATATTTTGTATTTTTATTTTTTCCTGAATTATAGGCCATAGAAGTTCAAGTAGGGAACAACCACCCAAATTCTCCCCTGACCCTTCACTTATTCAATCCAACTGTCCCGAAGCTAAAATAAGAACACGATATCTGCCAGGTCTGCAGAACATGAGGTGTGTTCATGGTGATGAGCGGGGACAAAAATTGCCAGGGCACAAATGAATTTCCAAAAGAATTTTTTCTCTTCAACTCAGGCTAGAATAGATTGCACCAGCACCAGCAGATTCTTAAAATGACAGAAAGAATTAGTAAAAATTATACCAATACCTGAATAATCCCTTGCATTCCCTGTTAGCACTAGCTGAAATGCAGTTTCACAAACTAGCCATGATTTTAATGCAAAGTTGTCACCAGACTCGAGCTGAAGTGTTGTTTTTTTTCTCATTTCGGAGAGTGATCTAACTTGGCATTTCGTATGTAATGTTTTCACGGGAATTTTAAGAGCAGATGATATGAAAATTTTATTATTCAAATAAAAATTCTAAGAAAATTTGTCTAAAATCTTTCTCTTCACCTTTGGTCCTGGAATGGAAGAAAGTTCTTCAATTCTTAAAATTTGTCAAGCTGGACATCTGCCAAAATGTGTTTTAAATACCAGAGGCTAAATATGGACAATCCTAACTCTGCATGTGTTTAATGCCCATTGTCTTGTCCTCCAGGCTTTCCCCTGAAGATGGTATTCAAGACTAATTTTTTCAACAATTTGCAGTTTCAGTAATTTGCCTGAGAAAAATAAGTAGTGAAGCTTTTAAGTAATTTCAGAAGGGAAGACAGGTAAATAAGATACAGTAATGGTTTTTAGTTCTGAATGGTGTTTATCAGATTTAATTCAGCAAATTCACTTGCCTTGCGTGTTACACTTGTGTCATTTTTCTTACGCTGACTACTGATGTAGTAGAATGACTCAGCAGAAAGCAGAAATGCTGTAAACAACTGTGATTTTATTATTCCTCCCTTTTAATTACTGTCATAGACTGGTATTTTGTTGGTTGCTTCTTCTCACCGAATTTTAACTTCTCCCTTACGTGCAGTAATATAAGTAATATAAGTCAACTGATGGATTCACACACTGCATCACATTGATTACAGTGTCAACAACACTTTTCAAATCATTAGACTTCTCTCGAAAATTCTGTCCAGAGTCATGTATTTAGTGGGAAAGAAGAAAAAGAGAGTGAGTGAATGAGTGAACAAACAAAAGAAAGAATGATAGTTGCAAATGGAAGACATGTGAGCTGAAATTTTTTAGGGTAATTAGAGAATTTGATACCTGTGAGAAACAGGTCACATCAGTGTTACCTACAGGTGGCTCACTGTCGTGTATTTACACTATCAGCACTTCTCTAATATGGCCGTGGATTTCCTGAGAAGAAAAGCAATAAATTAAAGAATCCTACATTTGACAAAAGGAACGGAGTACAATAAACTTGTCAAATCAATCCCTCATTCTGTTCATCTCGTATCCCGAAGGTAACTATTATCTATCTCTTTTCTAAATCAGCATGCCATCTGGAGCTGGGAGCAGACTGAAAAATGCATTTTCTTTTCTGTTTTGTTTCATGTTCTGTTTTCTGTGGCAGAGGCACTACTCACACTGCTATAAAGTAAGCTCAGCTGACAGTGAATATATTGACTGTAGATAAAAACAACACTACACAAATTTTTGAAAAATTGCATTCATTTTTCTTTATTTTTATGTGGTTATATAGCTATTACAGACAAATATTTTCATTTGGGTTTAGGTAATAGAGAAATTTTGGTGAATCAGTAGGGTTTGTTCCATTCAGAATTTAACAAATAGGTTTTTAATTGGATATCATTCTCCCCAGTATGCTTTATACACTTAGAGGAAATTGATTTTTCATTAGACAGTTTGTTTTTTTTTTTTACAGTAAACCAACAACTGCTTTTCTTAGCAGGTTGTTTTTTTTTAAGATATACATTCAATAATCAATTTTGACTGCAGTACTAATTCATAATTTCACATTTAATTAACTATGAAATTAGATATTTTCTTACAGAAACTGCTACAAACAGCCATATAAAAACCTGAAGTTCTTGCCAGCCATAACGTGAATATAATCTTAAAATGGGCCTAAACATTTTTAAAAGTTGATAATTCAATGTATCATATGCTGATAACATTATTTACTTATTGTCTTAATTAATTTTGATCATACTACAAATTCAGTAAACCTACTGCAAAGTAATCTGAATGCCAGTATGAAAAGAAAAAACAGAAATCCAATGTTTTTTAATACACAAGCTCAAGAGCCATTCCAAACACTTGCTCTGAGCACATTGCAGTTACAGGGATTAAAGGGACATTTCAGTAGTGGAATTTTGCCCTTTAAAGGTAGTGCAACGACTTTCTGGTCAAATACATGTCAAAAAGACAACTGTGAACACAATAGGAGCCCAGGATCCCAGGCACTCCAATCCTAAATCAGGATCCCCTGAATAGCAACTGCAGAGAGTTTCCCTGAGTGTTAAGCATGCCAAGAGAATTTGACACTCAGTGAGTTTTGGTGGGCGCTCCATGGATTCGCTTTGGACTTGAGAATCCAAGGTCAGGCAGAGACGAAATTTTTGATTCTTAGCTGCTTAGGATAAAACGATTGTCCAGAATAGTTATAGAAATGAGGAGTCATGCACAAAGAGTCACTCACAATATCCAATGGGCATTAGAGCAGCTCAGTGCTGCACAAGACATCATGCGGAATAATTTGATTTCATAGCTAGTCAAAATGACATTGGAAAGCTTTGTACCAATCAAGTGGAACAGATACGCTAAAATGGTCCACTCACTTGTCAGCTCTGCATCTGCATTCTAGCTGGCTAAGAATGTCTGTCTTCATGTCTTCATCTCCAGCCCTTTCATCTGAATACATGTTTTACAGAGTTAGGTTAATAACACCAGGCATTTATGTATGTTTGCTAGGGGTGGGGGGAAACGTAAAAGGATTTGCTGGTGAAACAATGTGAGGTGGATGCTCTTGGGGACTGATTTAACGTGCTGCAGCTGAGCTTCAGAGATAAGAAAATGCTGCACTGCGTTACAAAAGGCATTGCCAAGTACAAATAGGCATAAGAATTTCAATAGCATTTCAAAGGAATATTATAATCAGAAGCACGCCAAATCAATTCTTGAATGGCAATTTTTAACTTGCATAGTTCAGATGTTTCTCCTGGCAACCTTCCCTAATGTCATTATCACTTACTAAAATTTGATACCATCTACAACCTGAGCCTGAATTCCTGACACACAGTACCACAGAAGTAAATATTATGCCAGATTAAAGAGTAGCATGTTTTGACAATTATGTAGACAAACGTTCCTCTTTTACAACAAGGAAGTCTCAGAAAATATGTAAATACTTAGGCAGTTAAATTGTGTGCAACTTATGCACAAGGGAAATAACTTGAACACACGGCCCCGAGCTACTGCCTTTGGTTATGTATAGCGCAGTCAAACAGAAGAGAAGACGTTCAGCTCCTTCCAAGAAACTTCATACTCATTTCTGACTTGAAGTCATGTAACTTCAGGCTGTGATACTCTCTGATCTCTAGTTCAGTGCATGTAAGTAAAGAGCTGCACTGGAGACCTCACATGTTTTTTTGAAGTAAGAAAGAGACATTATTCTTTTGAGTCAGGATTCAATCCATCACTGGTGAAATCTATGCTCCTGGGGATATAAAAAAATTCTGTTAGAGCTCAACTCTTGTCCTAAATTCCCATCCACAGACTCTTCTAGTTGACAGTCTGGCCTTGTATTACTAACTCCTGTAAAAAGTGCTTGAAATTTGCTTTCTTCTAATTAAAATCCATTAATCTAAAATCTCATCACAATTTAAACTGGTTACGATGCATATTTTGTTTCTTAGGCTGAACTTTTTCTCTAATTTCTCCACTGAATCCTACCGTATATATGTGGTGGCTGTGGTCAGAATTATTTTCACATACATGAGTTACAGAAAAGGTTTTTCTTAAAATTTTGAAAAACCTTTTAAAAACTAAGCAGATAAGATAGTAACTTTAGAACATGTATATCGGTGTTTTTTCATGTCCATAGGTATATACTACTACAACATAATTTGGTATTAAGAACAGCAAACTGAAATTTAAGTAGCTACATGTCAGCTTTCCATCTTTCTTATTGTGATTTTTTATGGAAAGTAAAGAAAAATGAGAAAAGCCTCACGTCACACGTCACATCACCTCGGCTAGGCATCAGCTCAGCATTTAGCCACCATTTACACCAGTTTTCATTTTGTTTGTTGGATTCTTTCTTGATTTTTTCTTTCATTGTTCAGTGGAAGAACTATTAAATTTATGATGATTATTCTTCCCCCAGGTGAAATCAAAGAATATAAAAGCAGTAAAACTAAAATGATATACAAGAATGTGTAAAGATAAGGGTAGTTGATACGAAGACAACAGGTGACATCATGTAGGGAGGATAGAGAAGAGAATCAGATAAGGAAAGAATGAAGTAAAGGGAATTTAGAAGGAATTAATTGCATTATTTAAAATTATTTTTTGCTAGGCACGTCCGTTGAAATTTCACAATGCGTCCTTAATTGTCTGTACAGGGTTGCTCTACTGGGTCAGAACAAAAGACATCTTACTCAGTGTGCTCTAGTAGCAACTAGTGATAGTAAATTTTAGGTAGTGCTCAAACCAGATAGGTCAAAAGAGGCAAGACTGCCACAGCTTCATGGCCCAGGTCCAACCAATAAAGAGGCTGAGCATCTATTCTTCCCACTGGCACACATGGAAGCGCACGTACAACACATACTCATGGACACACACAGCCAGCTGCACAGATCAATACAGGCAGAAACACAGGGCACTCATGCAGTAACAAACAGCACAATGTCCCTCTGGCCATACACAATGAACCTCTGTTCCAACCCAGGGTCCCTCTCCAGCCGATCAGGCTGAAGGTCCATTAGTGGGAAATATATCTATATGTACGATGCAGAGTCCTCTAGTGACTGGGCTCAGATCCCTCAAAGGTCCAGTATCTGCTCTCTGGATCCTTGGTATCTCCTGTTGCTGGTGCCTGGACACATGAGCTGCTGAGGCTGCAGCCCTGCTCCAGATGCTGCTCCAGACCCCTCGTAGAGCCAAACACAAACCCTCCAGACACACACACACACAGAGGTCCCTGTTGGCATTCAGACCTCTTGGTGTCTTCAGCACTTGGCCTGGATCTCCTGATCTCTTCAGTCACAATTCCTCCAGTCGTTGCACTCACACACACACACAAACACCCCTGGCTTCCAAACCACTTCACCTGCTCACTGATTAATTCAGCGATCACATGCCGACCAAAGCCCTCACTCTTGCTTCTGGCACTCCAGATGCATGACCCCCAATGACCCATGGTCCCTGCTGCAGCTGCCACACCTAGACCTCCATACACACATGTGGAACAGAGAATTGGAGCTCCTCACTCACAAAAAGAATCAAGAATGAACTTGATGAGAAGATGGGTCAGACTGAATTGGCCAGCTGCAGGACATGACCAGACAAATGTACTGACCAAATACCGACTTACAGACATCTTTTATCCCCCTTTTCTTCTAATCTTCCACACTCATTCCTTCCCAAAAGACCTGGAATTCTCCCTTTTGCCATTTTTGATACCTACCCTGAGCAGCACATTCTAAGTTCCCCTAGTAAGTTCCCCTGTGTCCTGCAACAACTCCCTTACCCATGGGCTAAACCCCGCTAGCCTGAAAGGAGACCTGGAGAGCCTCCAGCACAGTGTCATGGATGGGGACCACTCATGGGGCTCAGGGTCCCCTGTGACAGCCTGCGGGGGGTTTGGGGCACAGGCTCTTCTCTCTGAGCAGGTTATTAAGGTTCCAGCACCTTCTGCTGTGCGTCTCTGCTCTTCTCTATTCATAGAGTGGCCTGTAATCCCATTACCTAGCAGTAAATAGGACAAGTTAATAGTGATCCTTCCTCCTGTCCACCCTTGTATTTTGCAAAAATCACTGATAGAGGCTTTTCTTGAGACAAAGATTGCTTTCACGTCATTTTGTTCAACTACCATCTATACTTTCTTCCATGAAGTCACTTCTTGTTTTTCCCTTTATACTCCCCTGGGGAAATGTATTTCACAATCTAAATACATATTGTGTGACACAGTACTTAGTTTGTTTTGAACAAACTGTCATTAAGTACCCCTTATTTGTCAGGGTCAGTGAAAAGTGAAAGGCAATTCTTTATTTCCTCTCATTCACTGAGTTGTATTCTATCTCTCTCTGTTGTCTTCTTTTTAATACTGACAGTCCCTACCTACTCAACATTTCCTTCTACAAAACTGTTCCATTCCTTGGTAAACTTTCTCTGTTCTCTTGGGTTTGTGGTTTTGGGTTTTTTGTTGGTTTTTTTTTTTATTTGTTTGTTTGGTTTTTTGTTTTTTGGTTTTCTGGGGTTTTTTTGTTTTATTATATACTCTTAAGTCTTAAACTGGATGGGTGTAGTATTTAAGATCTAGGTGAACTAAAAATCTACATACAAACGCTATGTTTTTATTTCATTTCCAAGTGTCTTATTTATCTTTCTAAGCACTGATGAACATGGAACTGGTGATTGCAGAAAATAGCCCATAATACCTCACAGAAATTTCTCCTGAATGCTTTCTATCTTCAGAGTGTAGTCATCACCTACTAGAGTCAATGTGACCAAAAAACCCAGGGAGGGAGGAGTAGATATTTTTTCAGCAATTTATTTTCAATATGGTTTTATCCTTGCTCTGCACTGTTGTTTCAGCAGCCACAGTAATATTATTTTAGCACTTTCTTGCTGCTTTCATAAATTACCTCCCTTTTAAAGTATGACTCAAGTTTGTAAATAAAGGAAGCCACAAGAACAATCAAAAGTATACCAAATGCTCAGCACGTTTAGGGATGTGACAGAAATTAATTTTTCAGATTCCTTGAAGAAGAATGAGAGACTTCATGAGACATATCTGATTTCTACATTGTTTTAGCATCATAAATGTTACCATAAATTAGAAAATATTAAGATCCAAGTGAGATTTCCTCCTACATATTTAGTGTTTAACCCAAATTTACAGTTCTTAATTTTAATTAAAGGTAGCAAGACCATTCCTTTCTCCCCTTAGTTCAGTGAAAGTCAGACTCAACACTTTCACGTTCCTGTTCGACTATTAAGTGTCTAAGTGTCTGCACAGATAACAAGTTACAAGGATAAACTAGGCTGTGGTCTGCTTGTAGGAAAAAGATGTAGGATGGTTAATAGACAATTGAAAATTATCTGTCAATATCATCTCATGCAACTTAGCTTATGACCGAAATAAAGGAACCTCTCCTTATTTTGGATCAGGAGCTGGCAGTTTCTGCAGAGCCATTGACACACTGCAATTTCACACCACTGAAAATGAACTTACATAAGCTTGAAGGTAGTTATTAAAGTTGGCCATGGCCAAATGAGGAAGTCTCATTTACTTCCTCCATCACTTCTCCTTATCTTTTTCTTCCTCATTTCTCACGCGGGTACCTCATGGATCGTTGATTCTGCTTCTCATTGTAACTTTTCACTGAATAAACTCATCCAGCTTACAACCACCCACAATTTTAATCCCCCAGGTAGGTTTCTCTGAAGTTAGTAAATTGAGTCAGTTCCTGAAGGTATATCATTGACTCAGAATTGGTTCAAGTGTGAGGATTTTCCCCTACAGAATCATCAGCTCTATTTCTCATATTACATTTTTGGTGACTTTTGGAGATGATTCAGAGGAAGAAACTTTATTTTGCGGTATTACTGAGCCTGTGTTATTAACAACATATTATGACTGAATTAATTCTAGTCTGCTTCTGCTGGGATAGGGAAACTACAGCCTTTTCTTCCTAGTGAACTTTATCAGTTTCTCACAGCCTTTATCAAAAGCTTTGAGCTTTTTCTTCAGCTGACTCATCGTTGAAGAAGGTCAAACACCCATTCATCATATTCTAAGGAAAGGACTATGACTGGAATGACTACCTTGGCACAGCAGAGAGCAGACACAAACAGAGATCCAGAGGGACAGCACGCCGCTCCAGACTGCTGGCAGTGCCCGGGACAAAGGCTGGGGCACACAAGATGTCCTTGTTTGCAAGAGTCATGACCTGGCTGAGGAGCTGTGTTGCCAAGTCAAGGAACTGTGTGAGCCACTGTGCAGATTGTGCAAGAGCAGGGAACTTCAAAAAGAGATTGACAAGGTCTTCAGAGAGACCCTGCAGAAATAAGGGTCTTGCATCTTAATTAGGATGTTACAACCTGGTTAAATGGATAACTAGATAGGTTAAAACTGAATAATTGAGTTCTATGAGTAGTGATCGCTGGGCCAGTAAGAAGTGGAGTACTGTAAGGAGTCTATCTGGGACCCATACCCTTCAGCATCTTTATCAATAAGTGGCAGGTGAAGGAACATACTTTCGTCAAGCCTGCAAGTGGCACCAAATTGGGGAGAAAGGACCCTTGAGTGCAGGGCTGCCGTTCAGAGAAACCTTGGCAGGCTGGAGGAATGCACTGGAAGGTTTTACAAAATCCAACAATGATAAATGCGGCCTTCTGCGCCTGGGAAGAAAGACCCCTAGCAGACATGAAGGAACCAGATGCCTTGGAGATAGCTTTGAAAAGGAGCTGAAAAGGACCTGAGGCTCCTGGTGGATGGGCAGGGACAAATTGCACATCAGCCGTCAGCGTGCTCTGTCACCAAAGAAGGCCGAAAGTACCCCAGGCTGAATTTACATGGGCAGAGCCAGGAGAGGCAGGAAAATGATTGCCCCTTCTACATAATATGTTAGGCCATATGTAGATCCCATGTCCAGTTCTGGACTCCCAAAACACAGGAAAGAAATTGATAAAATGCAGCAAGTTCAGAAGAGAGACATCAAGATGGTTGAGGGCTGGAGCACTTAAGATGTGAGGAGAGCTGAAGGAACAGGACTTGTTCAGCCCGGAGAACATGTAGCTCTGGGGACACCTAACAGCACCCTTGACAGTACCTACTGGGACATTACTAGGAAATTGGAGCCAGGCTACTCAGTGTTTCACAAGGTGGGGAACAAGCACGTGGACACTGAGGTGAAAGAAGACGAGGTTCAGACTGAATATAAGGAGACATCATGAGAGCAGTCAAGCAGAGGAACACATTGTCCAAAGAGATTGTGTCATCTCCAGCTATGGAGGTTTTCAACACTCAGTTGGAGTAACCTTGTTTGTCTCATAGCTGATCCTGTCAGTGCAGGAAGGTCAGACGTAGAGATCTTCCAAGACCCCCTCCAATAGGAGTTATCCCATGACCCTGAATTAGCAGTCGCCTGTGTGGATCAAGCAAAAAAAAGGGTAGGTTGTTCATCATGAGCAATACAATGACATGTCCAAAAGCACAGAGAGTGTTCCTGTTGTTTCAACAACAAATAAATTGCATGCCAGACTGAAATTTCAGAGGAGAGGAAATAACACGTATTGCTGGGTTTTCTTAGTGTAGCTGGTTTAGAAAGGAAATAATCTGTGTCATTTTTCTTCGTGCTCCAGGTCCTTAAGCCACATGACTCTTTAAAAATTGACTTCATTTTAAGTGCTAGAATTAAATCTCTGAGGTCAAAGGGTCTTTCTTGGTGTTTATCATCATGGTCCTGTTTTAGAGGACGTCATAAAGAAGAAGATTCTCTAAGCAGTGTGCCCAAGGCAGGTGTGCTTTCCTTATCACAGGTTTTGAAGTAGACCAAACAAGAACAAGGAGATTTTTCTTGTCATTTGTGTGCTTACAACCTCTAGTCTGAAAACTTGGTGGCAGAAGCAATCATTTGTTTCGAATGACCCACGGTTTCAGAAGTGTTTATGCTTTTATGTCACATTGCTTGAATTGGCTTGTGCAAGAGAGTTTTAAAAATTAGGTAATATTAAGTATAAATGAGCAAAAGAAAATTACCAAAGAAAAACCAACTAAACCCCACCACATTAAGCTGCTCAAATGCAGCAAATAAAATGAGCCAACGTTTGTAATTTGCAGAGTTTACATTGAGTTCTAATTCTGGCACTCCAAACAGAAAAATACCTAACAATCAAGTTCCTAGACATTTGTGGTGGTTAGACCCTGGCCAGATGCCAGGTGCCCAACAAAGTGGTCTATCACTCCCCTTCTCAGCTGGACAGGGGAGAGAAAATACAACAAAAGGCCTGTGGGTTGAGACGAGGACAGGGAAAGATCACTCACTAAATACCATCGGGGCAAAACAGACTCAACGCAGGAAACTTCATTTATTGCCAATTAAATCAGAGTAGAGTAATGAGAAATAAAAGAAAATCTTCCATACCCATCCCTTTTTCCTGCGCTCGACTTCAATCCCAGTATTCTCTACCTCCTTCCTCTCCAGCAGTATGGGGGATAGGGGATGGGGCTGTGGTCAGTTCATCAGACACTGTCTCTAATGTTCCTTATTCTTTAGGGGGTGCTCCTCACACACTTCCTATGCTCCAGAGTGGGGTCCTTCCCAGGGGAGACAGCCCTCCCCAAACTTCTCTAATGTGAGTTCTCCCATCGGCTGCAGTTCTTCATGAACTGCTCCAGTGCGGGTCTCTCTCCACAGGAGTCAGTCCCTCAAGGACAGACTGTTCCAGCGTGGGGACCCCATGGAATTTCCAGTCCTGCCAGCAAATCTGTTCCCATGTGGCCTCCTCTCTCCACAGCTCCAGTGTGCCCTTCCCACAGGGTCAGAGCCTCCTTCAGGCTTCCACCTGCTCTGGCATGGGTCTCCTCCACAGGCTGCAGGTAGGTCTCTGCTCCCTCATGGTCCTCCAAGGACTGCAGGGGCACAGCTTCTTCACCCTAGTTTGCACCATGGGCTGCAGGAGAATCTCAGCTCTGGTGCCTGCAGCACTTCCTGTGCTTCTTCTGCACTACCTTGGGGTCTGTGGGGCTGTTCGTCTCACATATTCTCGCCCCTCTGTTCTCTGCCCACAATTGCTCTTGTGCAGTAATGTTTTTCCCTCTCTTAACTGTGTTATCCTGGAGGCACTACCACTGTCCCTGATGGGCTCAGCCTTTGCCACTGGTGTGTGCGTCTTGGAGCCGGCTGGCATTGGCTCTATTGGACATGGAGGAAGCTTCTGCCAGCTACTTACAGAAGCCACCCTTGTAGTTCCCACCACTGTCAAAACCTGGCCATAAAAACCCAATACACTATGGCACACAGAGACAGGATTTGGAAGTCTCAAACCTGTAAAATTAAGCCGTGATAGAAATGCTCAAAGGCCCTCCCAAGATTTTAGAAAACATTGCAACATCTGTAGTCTACTTCTGTTTCTCAAACGCTCCAGAAGTGGCAGCTGCTGTTAGTCAGAAGTGACCATTAAATATATCTTACAAATTGTGTTGGATTTAAAATATTCACTGTTCAAAAACAGGCAGGTTGTCTTTCCCAAAATGTATGGGAAGTAAATATAAAATCATATGGTGCTCAGTCAGAAGAGAGTGCCGTGGGTTACAATTATGTATTTGTCCAGAGACAGTCCTGGTTTCGGTTCAGAATTATTTTATATAAACAATATTTTTCTTGGACTACTTTGAAAGCTTACCTCTAAGTTCTGTGACTTTATTATGTTTATTACTTGCTTCACTTTCCTATGAAGCCGAAGGCGAAAACAACATCTGTCAAAGAGAATGATTTCCAAATCAGGCCTTCTACATCCAGGCAAACTACATCAAAATAACAGGCCTTGGAGGCTTGGCATCCTGAGAGAGATCTGTGCTTTAAAAGTATTTGGCAGCCATGATTTTTACTGCCTGTCAGCAGGAGATCAGTGGACAGATAACCTCAATGAGTAGCTGATTAGTTGATCCTTCGGAGGCCATCCCACAATATTGCCAGCCATGCCAATTATTAACTTTTTTTCCTCTATGTATGGGGATGTTGGGGAGGTACAGCCATGAATCGAAAATCCAGCTGTGTTTGTTCAATCAGATTTTCTTCTGGCCTAATCAAGGAAAGATTCTTCTGATTCACCGAGAACTTGCTCAACCACGTTTGATTCCTTTTCAGTGAGTGTATTGCATCACCTTAGACGCTACTGGACAGAACTGCCTGGTTATGTTTAATCCTACAGACTTCATAAATTACTATATCCACTGTATGTACATTCCACTGATTAGCTAATTGTATTGCAGGGTGTATTGCAAATACAATTATTGAGAAATGACCGGGACTTCACAAGCATAGTGAGAATCGTCTCTCTTTAAAGACAAAACCTTTGATCTTCAGACATGCCTAAAATGGGAGTGTGAGTTGGAGAAAACTGGATAAAGGTCAATTAAAAAAAATGGAAAAGAAAAGAATAGGTGGAAAATATCTACCCTTAAATAATGATTAGAACTGACCGAAATTTGTAAGACATATGTAAAGGCTATGCTGGAATAGTGCATTCCCTTCTGATTTGCCCATCCCGTGTCTAATAGCAAGTTCCTTTTTTATTTTCTGGCACAGGTTGGTTGAAGTGTCTTTCATCCTCTGTAGCTGGTAGCCGTTTTCTCTGCAGCTGTTGCCATTTCTTGGGTTTCTCTCTCATGGGTAGAATTATTTTTGCATACTTTTGGTTTCATTAGTGGCAGTATTGCCTTTGAGACCCAACAGTTCTGCCTCTGCAAACGAAAGGTTTCCTTTGCAGAAATGTCAGCTCCGGACAAATGTCAGCTCCTCCAGCATCTGTAACCACATCACAGAAAACAGAATTTTTAAGACATTTCCTGTCTAAATCGCTGAAGCTTCATAATCAGAATGTTGCCTTCTCTTGGGTTTGTTTTTTTTATATGATATAGAGTAATAGTTATGGAAAACTAAACAGTACATCTTTATTTCACCCTGATTGTAGTTGTAATGCATAAAATTTTTTTGTAAATTTCAGTGATGGAAAATTATTTTATAAAATGTATGCTAGAATAATTGACCCTAACAAAAGCCTTTGAAATTTCCTACAAATACATGCAAACCATAGGAAGTTCAAAAATAAACCACAAACCACCAGAAAATTTTACCTTTCTTACTTTATGCTACAGATGTTAGGACGTATGTATTTCTGGTTTAAAAAAAAGACTTCAAATAATGAGGAAAAGCTTCCCACGACATTTAAGCTATTTTTTTTTGCCATAAATCCCCAGGATGCAGACCTATCTCTGGGCCAAGTTCTGAAATTCTTACTCGTTTCTTCAGAAAAGATACAATGCATTCCTTCTGCTTTTGCATTCCCAACTGAAAGAGGCGTCAATTTCAACACAGTATAACCATGAATGAATTGAAAAAGAATTTCAGAAAAGAAAGAAACAAGAGATCTGACTAGCTGTGAGCAAATGCCAAGAGGACATGAAACCGTAGAGCATATCACATTCGAATGCACATTCAAAGCAGATAATTCAAATTTCATTAACTGGCCAAGATTTTAACATTCTTTGTCCCAATTCAAAGTACTGATTGTAGCATACAGAGATTTTAACATGGAATGTCAATAATCTCTGTTTCAGTTAGGAAAACCAAGCTCTTCAAGGAACAAAAAAGCTCTCATTCTTAAGACTTTGGCAGATCATTATCTGTGGCAAAGTGCTAATAGCAGTATTAATCTGTCCCCCGACAGAGGGACAGGTAGTAGGTTGTCATTTCACCTCCACCAAAGAGCATAAGTGAGGCCTGAGGTCCTTTGTAAGTTTTTGGGGTTGTGTTTTTTTCACACAAAGTAAAGCTCTCCCTAAAGATAAAGAGACTTCAATACTGGAGATTTTTAAGCACTACCCTCTGTACATCTCTTTGTGGAAGGAGTATAATGCCCTCTAACCTCAAACCTTTCTGCCCATTATTACAGTAGAAGACATACGAATGTGTCAAAATCTGATCGCATTTAATTTTTGAAAAAATGCATCTGTCAGTTTTAGATAACTCATCTTTAGCCCAAAGATAGCTTTTGTTTTCACTCTCAAATTATCTCAGGTGCTAAATGTTAATCACATCTTTGTACTTCATTTTTTTTTCCTTAGCAGTTTGCCACATTACCTGATTGGAAATTTTGAGGTAGTTTAAACAAGTTACAGTACATGGCTGTTAGAACTAATTACGGGGCAAATGTGAAATCTGTACGTTGTTTGATAAATTTATCACAGTGTGCCATGGCCCAAATGATTTCAAGATTCATTTACGTGGTTTAGAGTCACTTGAAAATTTTCAGGCAGTTTTGCCATCAATTCAAAAGGAAAAACTGCTGGTTCTTGTAATCCATACAGAAGTAGTAACCTTTGGGATTTTCCATTGACAAAATCATTACAGACTGGATTTGTATACTCTGCAACACTGGATTTTATCTGCATCTTCTGAAGAAGCTAACATTCATAATATAATCATTTAAGAAGTCTCACACATTTTTGGACAACTTGTGTCTCAAATAGACATGAGATCAAATCAGTAACCTATCCTTACTATGTGATGCTAGAGTACCTCCTTTCTCTAACAGAAAAAGTGAGAAAATTAAATCCTGAAATGAATTACTTCCCTCGCTCTCCTATTTCCCCTCCTGTGATTACTCTGCAGTCAGGCACACTGCCAGCCCAAGTGCACTGATGAGACCCTGACGTCCTTACAGAAAAGGGAGCCTCCTTGTCCTAATGTCAGACTGCTTGTTCATGGTAGAAATGTCCTTCACTCTATTGAGTGTCCTTCTACTGTTGAGCTTCCAGAGTTAAGCTACCTACAGGTGTGTTGTCTAAATGGCAACCCATCATCACCAATGCTGTTATCAAAATTGATCCTAGGAAAGGTGCAAAAACTAAGTTTTTTATTAGTTCAGGTGAGCTACCTTAACTCCCACAATGTCCTAGATCTCAGCAGGCTGAGGTCACTATTTGTCCTTTCAGTTGATCTCAAAGGACAAAACAAGGTAACTTTTACGTCCTCATCAGAATAAGAATTTTTTTCAGAGCATACAAGTATTTTTTAACGCCTGAGAAGGAGAGGTGGGAATGCTGGAATCCATGAGGTTAAGTGAGAATTTAAATCATTATCTGGATTGCTGACTGCACTAGTTATAACCTGAAAAGTGGATGCTCTCTACTTAGTAAAACAGTCTAAATGACAGGCACTCAGATAATTACTGAACAATATTCAACTGCAAAATAAAATAAACTCTTCAAAGGAAATATTTGGTCTAGGACTGCACCTTTCATCCTCTATTTAACGCAACAGCCTGCAATGAGCTTTACTACTGTTGGTAGAGACACTATGGTTTTTATCCCACGAAGGTAAGATTTGCCATTAAATGGAAAAAGAACTTGATCCTTCAGAAAAATTTGGCATATCTATGGTAATTCAAATATTTGATGGCTCCAGAATTAGGAGCTAGGCATCACTATAAAGCCTTTAGTCAGATATGGCAGGATAATTCAATGATGATACTCACAACTATGCAGAAAGTTATTGAGAAATCCCACTCCATAGTCTAACAGGAAATAACTTGCACAAAGAAGCACCTGTTTTAAGAACTGCAGTATAAGATTGTCACAGTTTAAATTGTTGACTGGAACTGAATTTGACACACTTCCTAGAATGTACTGTTCTTTCTTCCTCGAGTTGTTTTGACATTAAAATATGATCATCTCCTAAAATAACAGAGATGTTTGGTGCCCAGGAATGCTGAAGCAATCTTGGGGTCAGGGGTGGGGGGAGAATGATGATAAATATTCATTAAAGTATTTTCTTTTCAAAATTATAGTTTTACCATTCTAACTTATAGGGTAAACAAATGATCTTGCCTTTTCCAGAACTTTCTACAAGTAAGACTTGGTAAAGGCTCCAACTGTTTTAATTTACAAGCACATGCAATGCAAAGTCTCTGAATCCTGAAGTTTTAAAAATTCTGTCTGGCAAGCCTCCTGCAATTCGGGATTAAATTGCCAACCACTAACCATGGCAGCTCTTACTGCTTCAGGCAATGACATGAAAATCCAAGGAATATATCCTCTGCCAGAAAAGGATCTTATCCCATAATAATTGTTCATCATTACGGTATTTTTATGCCACTGAATCTGGCATATTCTTTTTAATTAATACCTGACTCCTGATATATAGTTTTCATCTATGATTCATTTAAAACAATGTCTCTCCATTTAATAAAATAACATTCAGATTCAACTTGTATTTAATATATACAGATGAAGCATTAAAACCTCCAGGCAATGAATAAAATTGGGGTGGTAACAGAAAATGCCTTGAACTTCACAATCTGATCTGGAGTTTTATCTGAAGGAAAGCAAATTAGGATTATATCACACTATATCAGCTGTGACTCTCTAGCTATTAGGCATAGTTTGGTCTAAAGTTGAATGGGTACCTAGTTTGGCTAAAATAATTTCCAAATTGACTTGTTGTTTAGTGTTAAAATTAAAATTCTTCAAGCAGCTTATCTACCTCTGGCATCTCTAATTCGTATTGAGAAGGCCACAAGAAAAGGATATTACTGTGAAATTTTCTAAAATCTTAATGAATCAGTCTTTTTAGGTAGTTCTAAAAATCACACTTGCTCAAGTTCAAGTCTTTTTGTTTGGATTAATGGATACTTCCTTGAAGAAAACTTCTAAATTATTTAATGTTGTATTCAATCTTACTTTAAATCAGAGATCTTTGAAAAACTATCAACTTAGTGTTTACCCTATACTAACCCTAATTCATATTTTACTATTACTGAAATATGCCTGGCAAAAATTGTTTCCTAATCTTCTATATTCTTCTTCTTTCCATATAATGTGCAGCATATGGTGCCAGAAGTTTTCCAGAAAACATGGAAATGTCAAGACACGCAAGCTCCTCAGCCTTTCTCAGTGTTAGTCCTTCTCAGCCTTTCTTCTCTTCATGAAAGAACATGTGTTCAACACTGTAATGCAATCTGCCTTGCTGCTGCTTATTCAATAAAACCTTCACAATTCCTACTAGAAAAGCTGCAAGGAAGAAGTTTAGCCAACCTATTATCTTTTCCTTGAAATTTTGGAAGGCAGACTCATGATTTCTTCATCTCCGATCACAGAGAAAAACAATAGAGATGCTGCTGTTCTGGTAAATTAGTGGCAAACTGGCAGCTGGGCAATGCAGATAAGAGGTAACACGAATTTATAAAGCACTTCAGCAAAAAAAAAGTCACTTCCAGAGTGGAAAATACTCTGTCATATATCTTACCTATGTATTTTTAATAGTACAATGTACTGATATTAGCTAAAGAAGAAGCAAATGTACTGTTCATAGACAGCTGCTTATGCACTATATTAAAATGGTTTAAAAAAGCAGTTATTTAGTATAATTTCCTGAAGAACCAAGACTAAGTTCATCACACTGTCCTAATACCTTCTCCAAGCTGATTTCTAACAAAACTAACAGGAAGTAAAGACCATGCATTACATACCTACAAACTTTACAGAGGTAGGCCAGTAATAGAGAGAACAGATCTTATTAATGCATTATTGAAGAACTTTCCATCTACATTAAGGAAGCAGATGACACAAATAAATTAATAGTTCTGCTGCTTATGTAGCAATTTTTTTATGTTCATTATCAGACTTCAGCAAAGTGACATGAAAACACTAATTATCTTATGGTCTAAGTTTGCAAATACTTGAGTGCTGACGTTCTCTTACATGTCCAGTTTAGAAATTTAGTGTAGTATTTTATGTACATGGTGTGTCACGTGTTTGAAGTTGAATGAAGAATTTCACTGGCACTCATATCTTAATATAGTACACAATTTTTGAATCAACTAAAATGCTAGTGAAACAGTCAACCTTTAGATAAATTCCCCTATAGGGTATGCTTTACATTCAGAAATATCACCATTCAGAGAAAGAGGAATTAATCAAGGTAATCAATTAACAGGAATGATGCGGTATCTTTTATGTAAACACTATGCATTCTATGCACTTCCAGCAACACAGTGGTATTTCTGTGGAACATCATGATCTGTGCTTACAGCACATTACAGACCTGCAGGAATGTGCAGCTTCAAGGACTGATGGATCATACTATCACATTAGGGTACTGTGGAGATCCTTCTGATGCCTGCACTTGGTAGCCTTATGAAATCCTACATGCAGAGGATTTGAATTTTGAAAAAGAGCATGGATATTGCAGTACTGAAACACACACAAGAATTACTTAATTTTAGGCAGAGCAGATTCTAATCTCACCTGAGGTAGTTATCATGAGCCAGTATTCAATAATTTCATCTGTAACATCAATTAGCTGCAACCTATTTCTCTCAGAACAGACCCTTCTACTTAAACAATTATTGACTGATTGAGTTTGATCTCAAGGGATTGCATCTTCAGATGTTTTCAGGCCACCACCCTAGAGTAAAAAGGGAAATATAAAAATAAACTGATAAAATTTAAGTAACCCTTCTTCATCATTTCAAAGAAACACAGATAATCCAGTTCCATGAATTTTGTGATAAATTATGTATTAATAATGACAGAAGAAAATTAATAACCAGAAAAAAATTCAAGGCCCCACAACACAAGATATTTTGAGGCAGTGTGAGCTACTGTTGCAAGACGAAACTCTTCTCAAACATTTTTTATGAGTCATATAGTAAATATTTCATCTGAGACAGAATTTACCAAAATATGGGATTATATGGAAAGTATGTGAAATGCACACAAGGCAAGGCCACTAAAACATAAGCCTCTTGTCTCAACAGGATTTTTCAAGCTGGCCTAAAGCTGGTATCCTGACACTGATTCCTTAAGTGGAATCTATCCAAAGGAGCTTCAAAAACTGAGCATCTGATTCAATCAAAAGAGTAATAGACGAAAGAATTGTGAAAAAGTAGGTCAGAATGGATCTCAAGGGATCATTAGTATCCACCCTACCAAATGTCATATTACTCCCTCCCAGATTTGAAGCAGTAGGTTTTGAAAATGGGGATTAAATTTGTTTTGTGGGAACAAATATTTCCTGAATCTACCCAAGGATAAAAACTCTGCATTTTTCTCTGGGGAAACCTCAATCCGCTCTAAAATGACACCTTTGTCGACAGTTGAGAACACTGCTGAATATTTGAATATTTTTTGTGTGAACAACATGCACTACCCTAAATAGAATGATAATCACAATTCTTAAGACTGTCAAAAGATGGGTGGCATCCACAAGCCGCTGGAAAGTCTTCTTGTCCACTGGCTGCTGGAAAACTGCATGCCCTCCCTATACATCTCCAAATGTCCTGTGGCAGTCTATGCATTGCTACCAACTAGTGCTGGTTCACGTAGCAGTGGTATTTATAACACAGCACTGTTGGTATTTATGCACTGCATACATCGGCTTATCTATTTATGCCACTGTGCATCCTTTGAGATGCTGTGGTTGTGCAAGTTTTTCTAGGCGTGATTTCATGCCCTCCTGACTTTAAGGGACAATTACCAGAATGCAAGAGAAGCTTCATGGCTTCAGCACCCTCATGATGAAGAAGGGACATTACAACAGAATTAATAAAATGACAAATTGTTGACCTATTTTCAGTTCTATTTATTAAGAATTGGTCAGAAAAATGCCACTGTGTCCTGTGTGCGCAGGAAAAAAAATGCATCTACATATAAGTTTAAAAAGTAACATAAATGATGTTCTGTGTCTGCTTCAGTATCCTGCACAACAGGAAATTGAATAAAAACCTGGGTCAGAGGTATATATATAAAAAAGCAATCTCTTCAGTACAGACTTTCTTTCCACTTGCCCTTGGTCTAACACAAACATGTGAACAATAGAAATAATTTAAAAATCATATTTTCCCCCTCAGAGAAAGAAAGACAGTGCACACAACTACTGAGAATAAGGAGAAAAGAAGCATATGGAATACCTTGTTGTAGTAACAGCATTGTGCTGACATAACCTATGGGAATCCACTCACGTAATACTCTTTATTTTTTAAATATTAGTTATAATGATAAAGCTTTAAGATATGTTCTACAGTCTGCTAATAAAAGATCCCAGTAGGACTGTGCATTTACCGTGACATGGTGGAAAACATATAATGTGATTCATTAAACTCGATAAAAATGCTCATTTTTCATCCTTTCCAAATAACAAATAATTAAAAAACATTCCTAACTGTTAGAGATACTGTTATCTTAAGAGTAAAAATAGCATAATACAATATATTTTATTGTATTATTATATCAAGATATGTATATGAATCAAGAACAGATTGATCTCCTGATGCACACATAGACCTACTCTGCTTCTAGTCTTTACATTAATGTCTGACTTTACAATCTACACAAAAAGAAATGATTTTTAAAAACCAACCAAAACCAGATGAAATTAAGTAAAAGGATCAGTGATGTTCAACTGCACACACACAAGAAGAAAAAAACAGTAATGAATTGAATTTGACCAGATTAACATAGAATAGATTGGTAGATCTGTACATGTTTACTCACCGAATTTGCCTCTCCTTTAGCCCTGTTTTTAGCCCTTTAGCCCTCCTCTTCTGAAAGGCATCCACAGCCTCAGTTTTCATTCGTACTTCTAGAGTCTTCCGTCTCTTTTGTCCCTGTATTTCTTGCATATAGTTTTTGCTGTGATCTTGAAACCTTTTGTTTTCCCCAAAAGGAGGCTTAAGACAGCTTTAAGAAAGTACAGTAGAAGAACACCTGGTGTGCCCACCCTTTACAAAGATTTTATCTTCCTGATTTGAGCTCAACACACTCATGGACAGATTGCATACTAGGATGTAGAAAAGTGAGAACTGTATCCACTCATCTAACAAGAAAAACCCAAACAAAACCTAAAAAAAACCCCAAAACCAAACCAAACCAAACCAAACCCAAACCCAAACCCAAACCCAAACCCAAACCCAAACCCAACAGTCTAGCTCTCTGAAACTACACAAGAAAAAAATGAAAAATTGTATAAGCTTGATTTTTTTCACCAATTCATAGAATGGTTGAGGTTAGAAGGGAGCTTTGGAGGTCAGCTGGTAGAACCCCCTCCTCAAGCCAGGCCCCCTGCCGCAACCTGTCCAGGGCTGGCTTTTTTGACTGTCTCCAAGAGGAAGACTTGACAACCTGTCTGGGCAAACTTTGCCAGAGAGTGTGAGCGTCTCTCACAGTGATAAGGTGTTTCCTGATGTTTGGGTGGCTCCTCCTGTGTCCAGTGCTTGCACATTGCCTCCTGTCTTGTCTCTGGGCACCACCAAAGAGAGCCTCTTGTGTCCGTCCCCTTTGCACCCAACCATCAGGTACTTAAATACATTGATAAGGTTCCCCTGAGCCTTCTCATTTCCAGTCCCAACTCTCGCAGCCTTTGCTCATAGAGGAGTTATTCCAATCCCATATCTTTGAGTTTTTGTTGGGCTCTCTACAGGATGTTCGTGTGTCTCTTGGACTGGGGAGCCCAGAACTGGGCACAGTACTCCAGGTGCAACATCACCAGAGCTGAGAACACGCCTGGAGGACCAATCTCCTGGAGTACTTGGTTGAAAATTGCTTTATATTTATGTATTTTTTTGCTGGTTTCTATCTCATAATAATCTGTGTCCATGGAAATTGCACAGTCACCGCATTTTGAACTAGACAAATAATTTTCACTTCCTCCTCTAATTAGCCAGCAACTTCCCTGTATTTTTTTTTAAGTAGTATTTTAAGCAGACAATTTGCTGAACTCTAGAATAATGAGAAATTATCTAAAAGATTTAATTGTACAAGTGAAAAATGAAAAATTCTTCAAATCTACAAGTATAAAAAAATGCATCACCTTTTCAATTATAGGATCTGGGCCACAGATTTTAGTCTTTTTTCCTTCAATATAGAGATATTTAATGCACCTGTAAATCCCAACTGCAAAGTGACTAAGACTTAAGTTAGTACAAAAGATTCATGTGAAGTTCATCATTCAGTGGTCTATGAAAGAAAGTCTTCACAAATTTCTTATGGAGTTCTTGAATACAGACTACTGAGAATTGAGATTGATTTGATTTTATCAGTAAGCATATTTGCCACTTCTGACAAAAAAAGAAGAGGCCAACTAAAAACTAAAATCACCTTATGAGTAATACAAAACTTCTTCAGATTCTGAGGAGCATTAAACTTTTGTATAAAGTCTGTGCCCTAATTTTCCCCTGACCCCTCTTTTTATCTCTGGAAAAATATGGTGATTGACTCATCTGTAATATGCACATTTATTATGCACATTATGAAGGTTTAAATGCACTTCAAAGCAGTTTAGAAAGCTCTACTTTTTGCTTTGGCAAATACAGATATAAATAATCTTGTGAGGTCTAATTTAACCTTTTGTATTCAAATACGGATGCATCAGAGAGCGAAACAGATCACAACTGGCAAAAGTGCACATCCAGGATAATTGGATTATTTTAATTATGTTCATTATGATTCCTCATAAATCTCCCAAAATTACTACTAAAAATATGTACCATAATAGAGCAAAAATCTGTTTTCATCTGAAAAAAAAACATGCTGTAGTGTATGTAAAACCAGGCTGCATTGTGTATTTATCATTGGTCATTCACAATAAAAAACAACTGTATTTTTCCTCCCATTTGATTAAGTTTGGGGTACTTAAGGCTTTTGTTAATTTAAAATTATCTTCCCCAAAAATCTTCACATTTCTTTGATTAGTAGATAAATATATTATTTCATAGGACTTGTATTGGAATACTCATAGTTTCTTTAATCTTCTCCAGTTTTGGGCCTAAACTTGCTCCCATTGAATTTAATATGTTTCACCTAAAGGATCTTTCCTCCCAGGTACTTAAATCATCATTCTCACAACTCCCTGAATGTAGTTCAAGTATCTTCTTGTGACTGACTGCACGATTTAAATTTCAATCTCCATTGAAAGGTAGGGCTCACAAATCAGGGTTTTCCTCCTGTTTTTCTTTTTAGAGCCCTGCAAATCTTCCCACGCTGACAACACCTCTGTGGAGCAACTATAAGCTTAGCAGCAGGAGGCTGCTTTTTTCCTTTTTTCATTGTGTTCTGTAGGCTTTAAGTCAAAAACAGTCCATGAGCCACAGGCTGTAAACTCCAGGTCTAAATTCCTAATGGAGTGGGAGTCGGAGCCCTTCCTCAGATACCAACTTGCCCAGCGGGCAAACATGTTCTCACACTTGGTTGCAGCCTGAACTTGTTAGAGGGTCTCATGCACCCAAATTCTCTCTTGCATCATTCCTCTGGGTCAGGCAAAGATTCTCTGGCACACAAGAATCTACTACAGCCCAGTTTCAGCTCTTCTGAAGCTTAGCTGATGGCAAGAAAAGAGCCAACAATAGAAATGTTTGAAGAGAGTCATGGCAAGGACTCAGGGAGCACAGGCCCACTTGCTGGCCCCTGGTTCGTTGCACAGGGTCACCTTACATCTCTGTGCATGTGCATTCTGCACTTCTTGTGGTGAGGGACAGTTTAGCCAATTACAAACTCTGGGATACTGAAACGCTGTCCAAAATTATGTCTGCAGTTAAAGGGCTTCCTCACACAGAATGTTTGTGTTATACACTTCCCCACTCCAGATTTTTTCTTTCTAAGGATTACCTTTTATTAATCTCGCTCTTTTGTATTCCAATATTTTGAAGTCCTCCAAATCTGAGGAAAAAATCGATTGCAGCCATTACTTTAAATGCACAACTAACAATTATAATAAGAAAAAAACAAGTGAGCTCAGAATGTTCTTTCTTCTATTACAGCATAATATTTATTACCTATCTCTCTTGTCATATAGACAGACAAGCTCTTAGGTAAGGTTAAAAAAATTGTGTGCAGTCCTGTCACCATTCAAATTAGAGAAACATTAGCAAGTAATCTTTGTCTCACTTTCTGTTTTCCAATTACAGATTCTCAGATTAATTTACACTCTTCCACTTCTCAAAATAGAAAGTTCTTTTCAAATATGTACCAAAAATTGCCACATTTCCTATGAAACTTTAATTAGACTCTTATTCATTCAAAGTATTGTTATAAATATTTACCACTCAAAAATCCCTTTCTTTATATATTTAATGTTCCTGACATTAAATTTGTGTTCCTAATGTACATTTACTCCTATGCTTGCCAAGGGAACCCCTACAGTTCAGTTTCAGTGATGAAAAAAGCCTGTTCCCTTGTCTGAAGGTCTTCACCTCTCATTATCCTATTTACAATTTAAAATATCACAAACTAGGAAATGAAGCATGAAAATGTTTTCTGAGTTGTTTTAATCCATGTAAGAGTTCAGGCAGAGATGCTGCTGTGCACTGGCAAATTGCAAGAAATTTATATTTTAATTTATATTCCTCGCACCCCTTGCCACCATATGACTGTGACATCAAATTTATGAGTGGTAAGAGAAATAGGAAATCTTTGTCCTCCCCACTTGTTAGTTTCTCACAGTGTGGCATAGGGAGCCTACCTAAACTCTTCATAGCTATAGCACACCTGGCACAGACCAAGTATCATGTGCAGGAACATTAACTTCCTCCAGCTTCTCTTTCCTCCGTGTTTCCATTGAGTTGCAAAGGCCTCATTTCCAAAAGAAGTTTGAAAAAGTAATTCCAACTTCAGAACTTAACCTATTTTTGACCTTTCTGGTGAGACATCAAGAACCGTGGCCCTTAAAGAGCATATTTTGCCATGTGAAGACAGGAAACAGAGACAAGAGGTGAACCATGCTTTGTCTTCATTCCTAACCAAAGGGAAATAATTATATTTTTGCAATGCATGTTGAGGTGTTAATCTGGACTGACACAAATTGGACCTAATGGACTAATCTCAGGTGACTCCATGATACACATCCAGGCTGAGGTCTGTGGTGTTTTGCAGCTGGAGCTCCCAGAGAGCTCAGCCTTCCACTGTCCGCTCACGTGCTGTGGGTGTGACCTAACTCTGAAGGCTACAAATACCTCCTGCTGGATTGACCATGTGACCATATGCTTTTCACCAACATAAGCCTAAATAGATTCTTGTGTTCTCATGGTACCTATCAGCAGCTAATTAAACATGCAAACACCAGTAAGGACATTTTTTACTGTCAAATTCTGATGTTGAGCTCTGCAGCATTGGCAGCACCACTCATCAGTAGCAGACGTCTCTTATGGAATTTGCTCTCATGTGCCCCTTGCTAGATCCCAGTTTTATTGACCTTCAGAATGCAACATAAATCAGCACATATTATTTTGTTTTCATTCGCAGCCATTTGGGAGGTTTTGTGTTTCATCCCAAAGCAGCTGCAGCAGAATTCTGTGAAGTGCATTGATGTTACTGCTGTGTAATTTTAAAGCCAAATTAGTGTTTTGTGGCAGCAGTTGTCAAAGTAGTATCGGCTATATAAGTAATGAAACAAATAATTAAATCTGATTTTTGCTATAAAGATATCATGAAGCTCTAAAGACAATTTTTGAAGACCACCTTTAAATGCGGCACAGTATAGCAGGTTTCGAAAAGTGGTCTGTGTAAAACTATTTCCTGACAAAATAGCAAAAATTAAGGAGTAAGTTGGACTATGTTACAGTGTCTAGCAGTTTACCTCTAAAACTATATTTATTAATGTTTCTGCTAGAAATTTGACCACTGCCAAGGCATGAATAAACACCTGCCAAAGCCTCTCTCCCTCACAAGAACTCACAGAAATGATGGTAGGCAGCCTTGCAACTACATATGCATAAGAAAAAAAATTTCTTATGACTGCGTTGTTTGCCGGTAGTCTAACATCAGCTGTTCATCCTGCATTAGTGTAGTATTTGAGTAAATTCAACCCAGAGATGGATTATTTTATTAAATGAAAATCTTTTCAATTAATCTGTTTTGTCCACAGAAGAACAGAAACTTTTTTTACAGAGTAGAGATACTCAATTGGTAAAATATATTTCTTGCTTGTTACTCTTCTGTGCTTTCTTGTAGACACACAAAGAATATACAAATTATCTCATTGCTGTTCCCAGGAATTTAATAACCGGGCCTCATTGGTGAGCTTGCTCTGTAGCATTCAACAGACAACAGCTGTTGATATACAAAATGAAATAAAATGGCAAAACTGCAGTGGAATCCTTTCTAATCTAAGAATCATTCCGGTGGGTAGTAGCCAGCTGCAGTTCCTAGCACATCTCAGTGGTCTTCGTCTAAACACATCAGAAAGACAATATGTCATTTTAAATTCCACTACAAAATACTGTTTGAGGGTCTCACTTACATGTCCTAATAAAAAAAAAACAACTAAACAAAACAAAACAAAAACCAAAACAAAACAACAGAAACTGCATTCTCTCTCACAATTCAAGACAAGTGTCTGCTATAGTAAACACAGGATGGGTGGGCCCTTCAAGCAAAAAGTGCAGTGCTCTCTTGTAACAGAATGGGTGTTTTCAGCATGAGTGGTCTTCCGTTTGACCCTTACGATGACCAGCCTTGGTTCATAAATCAGGAAATGTCTTAATCTGATCATTTATCACACAAACAGGGGAAGGTTGACTCACTCAACCTTGTAACATTGCAACACTGAGGAACACAATGGCAGATTATACTTCGTTCTCAATGCAGAATTCAGGCTGAAGAGATTCAGTCTTTCAACAAAACCTGGCCATGGAGCTCAAAACAATCTGAATCTTATTTCATGCCTTTTTAAGACTGTGCTGAATTGTACACATGGAATAAAACTTATAAGTGTTTTTTTTCTTTGAGATGGTTTGGCAACCCATAATATTATTTCATGTCTCTATTTTTGCACTTGAAGCTCAGGTAAGGAAATGGCCTTTAAGGGAAAATCTCCTGTAAAGTTTCCCACTAGATAGGTATAAAGAAACTTTTTTCTATATCAGCACTAGCAGGTTGAAGTGTGAAATGAAGGCAGTCTACAAGTTTGGAAGCAGAGAGCACACTCATTCCTTTTGCCAGGGTGCAGAATTTTTAAGGTAAAGCCTTTAAGGGGATCTCAGAAAATGTTCATCCCAGTGCCACAATCCATGAATACAGAAGACATCAGCCATTGGGAGCTTGTGATTTTGGGCTACTGGTATATTCTGCACAGAGATCATCTCTAGAAGGAAGGAAAGATGAATTGTCAGATGAGTTGCATGTGAGCTTAGAATCGGGGCTGGGTAAGGTTCAAGAAAAATCTGAGGTGAAGGTTTGTCATAATTTCAAATCATTTTCATTGAGATTTTATCTGATCAGAACATGGAGAACAACTAACAATAACTTGACTGTATCTTTAATTCTTATTCCCCAAAAGGTTTTCCATCACTAGTTTTAGAAAATGAAATTAATTAAATTAACTCATCTGCTTCCGTAGAGCAATGCTGAAATGTGAAGAAATCGTAAGCACTAATAAAAAGAAAAGGCTATATTATCTGAAAGATACTATATAAAAATACAGACTCCATACATTACAAATACACATGCTTCAGTAATCACTTGTGAGTTAACTCCTCAGAAGTGTCATTTTTAATTATTCAATAAAGAGTAAGCAATATTAATGATATCTAAATATTCTTGTAAAAATATACCTTTTCTTCACTTTTATATTCTAAAAGTAAACTGTTATGCAACATTTCAGTTCGTTACAGAAATGTTTCTAGTTAGTTTAGTATGAAGTACAAGCAAATGTCTTTAAGCTAAAAACCTGAATCAGAGGCAGTGTCACAACTGTGTGGTGCTGTGTGTTCTTTAATGTACACTGGCCTTCCAGGCTGAAAGTGCAAAACTCAAATTTTATAGAGGCTATTAGGAGTGAAATTTTCAAAGATGTGTAAATAATTTGAAAATTTACAGTCGATAAAATTCATATGACATAATCTGTACATGCATGGGTGTAAACAAGCATGTTTACAACCCTGCACGTGTTCCTGGACAAACAAAAGTCTGGTTCAGGCCAGAATCCAGGGAGGTGCATCAGTATTATACTGCATTTGACCTGGCATATCCTGTCAGAACAGGCAAGCAGCCTTGGCCCACAACAGCCTCACATGGTGCTTGTCTGATCAGACACAAGCACAGGCAGGGAAAGAGACACGCTGCACGTCTGTGTCAGCACACGCATTCAGCACTTCTGAAAACTTTGGCCAAGGCTTACACAGCTCCCACTTACCTTTCAAAATGCATTCCCATGTGGTGCTTGAGTGCCTCCCCAGGCTCCTGTTTGCCCTTTAGCCAGCAGTGAAGTTATGCTGTCGGGATAAACTTACTCTTAGCTCTCCCAAGACCTGCCATTGCTAGGCCAATATCAGCTACAGGTGGGCCGTGGACACAGTCCAGCATTACACTCACACAGCATGTTCCAGGTTTGGGGTTATACAAGGTTCTCATGTGTCCAAAGGACTCTTCAGTAGGTTGTTATCATAACAATAATAATTTGTAAAAATAATGGTGGCAAGTAATTTAGGTATTTATCATAATCTATAAAAATGAAAAAAAAATTACCCACATACAGATAGTTAAGTAAAGGGATGTTTTACTCACACAGCATTTGCCAAGAAACAGATATAAGACCATGAAAGATAAATTGCATTAGAGATCGATGTTCATCTGTTTGAATGGCCACTGACACAGCAGTAAATGAAACCTTAGTAGAGGACTTCTAACTTTTCCTGCTCTGCTCAAGAATTGTCCAGGCCTATGTTTAATAGATGTTCAGCCACAAACAAAGCGTTCCTTTCTGTTAAATCAATCTCCACTCAAGATCTAAGATGAAGGCACAAAACGGTACAGTGTAAATTGCTAGCGTTAAGGCGATAAGTAGGGAAATAGGAATGTTCTTGGTTATGATTTTGTGGCCCTGCACAGATACCATTCTCATAAACAGATCAGTCTCTCAGCTTATGGTTATTGTTCTGAGATAATATGATATGACAGGTCCAGATGTTTGAAACTTGCAGCAATTCACAGAATGGGAGCAATAAATTATGCTAAAGGACATATTTAATTCAATTTACAGTGTATCTGGCACTCTCAGAGCTAAGGAATTTCTAGCTGAGCGTAATACAGAAACCATTACATGCTCCAGCAAACTTTGGAAGTGAAGTGCGCAAGGCAGAGGGCATTGTTGCAAAGCTGCTATTCTCTCTATCTGTTAATCAGCAATCTCTGTGTTGCATTGCTATCACATGTTGTATTACTCTAGATTTTCCTAGTCTTGAAACAATTAGCAGAAAAATTCTTTATGAAAACTTCACCCATGTTGTGCAGACTCAAGCTCTTTCATCCCATTCCGAATTTCAGAAATCCATGAAGCATGAACCTTTGAGAGCATGGTGTGGACGTGGTCTGTTGCACTAAAACCAACTTTTCTAAAGAATATGTTGTGTACCTATTTCATGTTCAGTCACCCTTTATGTCAAGTTAGTCCATGAAGACCATTCATCCAGTAATTATTTACCTAAATATATTTTATATACCTGTGTACTATGACACCATAAGACAACAATTTTAGTTTCTTTGTTACTAGAGCCGTAGAGCCATTAAAAGTGAGCTGCTTGTTTTTTCACATGATCAAGGGGAATTTTCAGTGTCCCTCCTAAGACAAAACAATTCTTATATAAAATTCTGTATATGTGTATATATTTGTGTGTATATATTCAAGTTCTGTCAGAAATAAAGGCTTATTGATATTCCTGAGCCACATGCATGCCAGGAGACATGAAAAAGGAGTCTTATTTTTATAGTGGTGATCCTGCCAACAATCATCTTCAAACTCTGCACGGTTCTAGCCTCTTAATTCTCAACATTTGAAAGGCTGAGTTCTATCATACAGCTGGGACAATTAACAGCACTATTTAACAGACTTGTTTACATTATTCTTCCATCTAGAGGGATGGGCATTATAACAGACCTTTTCCACTACCTTTAGAACTGAAAAAAACATCTCATCAGACCACATCTCCCTGCCTTCCTCTCCTTCCTCTGTGCATGAAACGGTCTTTCCCCCTACAACTTACTCTTCTCATTCACTAGTTGTATAATACAAGAAAGACAGTGAATTGAAGAATGGCAAATCCAGTTTATTAAGTTGCACAGTTTCTTAGCTGCCAACAGGTCTGCTGATATTTTTAAAGCACTTGCGCATAAGGCCTTAATGCAGATCACTCAGAAGAGCCTGGATATTTACCTGGCTCAGAATCAAACTGCTCTGTTTTCTTCAGGGATGAGCAAGTCAGGCAACATCACAGGCCTCTGCTTTACCTCAGGTCCTTCAGTAGTTTGTAAATGATGTGATATCAAGGGCTTCTTTAGCAATATAAAAAGTATTCTTTGGTTTTTAGAGTTATCCAAGAGCACGCATTCTCCATCAACATTTTCTTCAGAAAACAGCACAAATGCTCAGGTCATCATAGAATCATAGAATAGTTTGGGTTGGAAGGGATCATAAAGATCATCTAGTTCCTACCCCTCCACACCATGGCCAGGGATGCCACTTAGTAGATCAGAATGCTCAGCAACCTAGGCTGATCCAACCTAGGCTTGAAAATTTACACAGATGTGACATCCACTGTTCCAGTGCCTCATCGCCCACACAGTAAAGAATTTCATCCTAATATTTAATCTGAATCTCTCACTTTAAAACCATTCCCTCTCATCCTATCACTGTCTGCCCATGTAAAAAGTCACTCTCACTCTTTTTTACAAGGTCCCTTGTAAAAGTGCTGGAAGACCAAAATGATGNTTTTTTACAAGGCCCCTTTAAGTGCTGGAAGACCAAAATGATGTCTCCCAGAGCCTTCTCTTCTCCAGGTTTTTCTCAGCCTGTCTCGACATGGGAGGTGATTCAGCCATCTGATCTTCTTTGTGGAGCTCCTCTGGACCCACTCCAACAGGTCCATGTCCTTCCTGTGCTGGGACCCCAGAGCTGGATGCAGCACTGCAGGTGGGGTCTCACCAGAGCAGAGCAGAGCAGAGGGGCAGAATCCCCTCCCTCACCCTGCTGCCCACGCTGCTTTGGATGCTGCAGCCCAGGATACAACTGGCTATCTGGGCACATTGCCAGCTCATATCCACCCTCTCATCCATGAGAACTCCCAAGTCCTTCTCTTCAAGACTTCTCTCAATGAGTTCTTCTCCCAGTCTGTACTCATGTCTGGGATTGTGCGCTTGAACTTGACTTTGTTGAACTTCTTGAGGTTCTCGTGGGCTCATTTCTCGAGCTTGTCCAGATGCCATCCCATCCTTCAGGTGTGTCAGCTGCACCACTCAGCTTTGTGTCATCTACAAACCTGCTGAAGGTGTACTTGATCCCACCATGTCATTAATGGAGGTATTAAGGAGCACTTGTCGCAATACAGACCCCTGAGGGACACCAGCCTCCATCTAGACATAGAGCCATTGACCACAACTCTCTGCCTGCATTCAGCCAGCCAATTCTTTATCTCCTGAATAGTCCATCCCTCAAACCCATATCTCTCCTGTTCAGAGAAAAGGATTTTGTGAGAGAGATTGTTAAAGGCCTTACAGAGTTCTAAGTAAATGACATCAATGTCATTGGTAGATCATCAGTGGCATTCGTTTCCTAGCCTGTATCAAAAAAACCTAGCCTGAGCTTAGTTTCTATTCCAAGATTTAAATCATTACACTAAAATATTGCTTAAAAATTGAGACTGACTCATTGAAATACTCTCCCAGTTTGTCAGTAAATCAATAATTTCTCACTGAGACAGTTGTGCAACAAAACTTGTGGGGAAAACATTACGCAGACCTGACTTCTGTAGCTTACTTCTGAGAAATGACGTGACAATACAGAAGTTCTAAGCTCAAGATACCTCATACCTGCACCTCCATTAGGCAATTTCCCATTCAGAAGAGTAGAAAACAGATACATTTACTGTAATGTGTCTTAGACAATTTCATGTTGTTTATCTGCTTATTATTCTCCCTATTGTTACTAAGTAATAGTTATTTTTTCAGAATAGTTCTTGAAATCCATTTCCTCTTTAAAATCATCCATATTTTCAAAGATAATTATTCACCTTTCAGAGACTAGTTTTAGTATTGTTTTAAGAATGCTGCACTAGTTTTCATTAGTGGACTTCATTCACATGCAATGTGACCACATTTTATCTAGGCACCTTCAACCTGTTACTTATGTATTCAGGATCATTGTTCTGTTTCCTTTTGAAAACATCTATAAAATAATTTTTTTAATTCCATGTAATGCTTGAAAATGGAAACAAATAAATAATTCACTGCTTTTTCATTATCAACTGTACTTTGCACTCCTGTCCTGGTAAATGAATACTCCTTTTTCCTCCTCTTATAGAAAACTTCTAGAACTTTGTTACATCATACGCTGTTTCTTCTCTTTATTTTCTGGGGAAATAATTTACTACTATACTATTATGACAGCTGCTTTCATTAGATGACAGCCCTTCTTCACTTTCTTCTCTGTCAGTTTGCCTTCCCAAAGACCTTTACGTATCAGCTTCTCATGTTATCTAAAGGTGATTTCTCAAGTGGTTTTTTCAGAGATATATTTTCTTAAGACTTCTTTACTTTGGAATAATAAACAATTTCAGTGTATGATAATTTCCATTCAGATTAGCATCAGTTCTTTTTACTGAAAAATAAGACTAGAAGCTCAGTCTCTAAGTTTCACTGCAAGGCTGACTATTCCATCACCTAGCTCCCTGGGGAATGGCATACACTAGCCATCAGAGAAAGTCAAAAGTCACGTCCAAGTCCAAATGGCCGTATTTCCACACCCATGACTTTCCAGTTATATCAGGTCTAGAGTTACCATTTGCTCTTTTACCACAGAAAAGCCACGTTCTGACTGACAATTCAAAGATGGTGACTTCTAGCAGCAGTTTTTCTTACTCTTTCCTCTGAGCCACTCTCCTCCTGCATACCTCACATTGCCTTTAGCAGCACTTCTGGGGCATAGGCTGAGCAAAGCTGTGAAAAAAACACAACATCCCACTCACTGCCCCCATTTTGCCCTAGGCTCCATGTTTCTTCATATCTCTGTTCTGATTGGCAAGCCTATTCCAACTGGAGGGGTAACTATGCCATTAATTAACCGTTTCTGAGCTAAGCAGATGGAGAATGTGCATTGATGTGGACATGTAAACAGATACATACCTATCTCGATATGTGTATACACAAAGGAGACGTACGCACATTTTTTTATATTGCATAACTCCCCCTTGAGTGCCAAAATATTCTCTATTCTGAAATCAGGTCTACCTCAGAGCATGTACTGATGACAACTGCTTAGAGGGAGCCTTGTTTTACTGTCCTCTGCCTTTTCTACAATTATGTGGGAATGAGTTTTTTAATCTGTTTTGTGAGGCAGTTTTTCTTGCAAAGCTCTATATAAGTGTTGTCACTCTGGCACTTTAATATCCTAATTATTTTCTGCTATGTTTTTTACATTCCTTCGGCATGAAACTTATCATAGTTTGATGATCAGAGGATATAGAGGATATAGTGGAAGAAAACCAAACCACAATATCCTTTTTAAATGCTGGTAAATTAACATTATTTGTTTTGGACTGAATTGTGCCAACTGACTACTTTGAAATCAGTTTCTCTGTACCTCCCTAAAATCACAATGTATGTGACAGTAGATATGCTTCCCTGGGATGTAGACTGTTTCCTAGCTTCTTTGTTTGCAAATGTGGATTAAATATTTATGGATTTGGTTTGTCTTGCAGCTCAGCAATATAAGATGCAGTCACCTGCATTTGCAGTTGTCTTCCTTTAGGTTGCAAAATGGATGGAATTCATTCTGTTCAGAATTTCTTTTTCTTCCAGTTGTGTACATCTTCACACAGTTTTACTAGGACCCTTTTAGGCTTGATTTGACTTCTGGTTGAAGATGAAGAAATTATTCATATTGACAAATTTATTACAGTAGACCGTGATTTTTCTTGCCTGTAGTAATCAGTCTCCTCTTTTCTCTACCAAACTGGCAGTTCCTGTCAAATTGATAATAACTGCAAATATTCAGACTCTTAAAACTCAGGTTGTCTTATCTAATATGTTTCTGTTTACCTCCACTATAGTAATTAAGGGCTAGATCCTCAAAGATATTCAAGCACCAACACGAAACTGGTGGAACATCAGTGTCTAAATATTTTTTGCAGTTTTTATTGTAAATGCAAGCTCACATGTTTCGAGAACATCTGTGCTTCCAGCAGTCGTTTGACTCCCCACTTTCAGTCTACTAGCACTAAATAGGTCATTCAAACATTCCTGTGAGAGAAAAAGAACATGAAGAATTCATTTTTTGGAGGCCAGTACAACCCAGTGCTTTAATGTGGCATCGTTAATGAGGCAACAGACCTCAGAACTCAGAAATTCCCTCAGGAAATTCTGATAATTTTACCTCAACTTTTGGATTGGAATGGGTCTTTTCATTCATTAATATTTGCTGTCATACTTAATTTGAACCTATTTGAACAAATTACCCTACCAACACCACTATCTGACTATGCAATGAGTGGATATGGGTACACCTCATTTATGATGGGAAATGAATTTCATCTAACTGATTGTTGGTCCTACATAGGGGTTTCTGGGTTTGTGGGTACAATGCTGTAGGGGCAGATGCATCTCGTTGTTGCATGAACATGTGCCCGATTGATTCATGTAAGAACCATGAAAAATTTCTTTTAGCCTCTCCCAGTGAGTCTGGATTTGTTGGACAACCACACCGCTGAACTTATTTCTCCCTTCTCAGTCATGTTACTCCAGTCTTTCTAATTCATTCACTGGTTCCACCACAGGAAAACAGACAAGCAGGATTTTCTCCTTTTCAAGCTCTGTGTGCACAACTTACATGTTTTTCCAGGACAGCTGAGGATAATGAAGAGTTATACATCAAATAGCAAGATATTGCAGTGGCTTTGACCATGGCTGGATGCCAGGTGTCCAAAATCATTCTATCACTCCTCCTCCTCATCTGAAGAGGAGAAGCAAAAAGATACTGAAAAGCTCATGGGTCGAGATAAGGACAGGGAAAGATCACTCACCAATTACTGTCACAGGCAAACCAGGCTCAACACCTGGAAATTAATTCGATTTATTACCAATCAAATAAAAGTAGGGTAAAGAGAAACAAAACAAATCTTAAAGCACCTTCCCCCACCCCTTTCTTCCTGAGTTCAAATTCACTCATGATTTCTCTACCTTCCTCCCTGCCAGTGGTGCAGGGGGACAGGGAATGGAGATTGCTGTCAGCTTAGTCACATGTGGTCTCTGCCTCTCCTTCTTCCTCAGGAGAGGACTCCTGAACTTCTGCAGTTCTTCACTAACTGCTCCAGTGTGGGTCACTCTTCCATGGAGTACAGTCCTTCAAGAACAGGTGGCTCCAGTGGGGGTTCCCCCAGGGTTACAGGTCCTGCCAATAAACCAGCTGCAACATGGGCTTCACTCCCAACACATCCACAGGTCCTGTCAGGAGCCTGCTCCAGGGTGGGCTTCCCACGGGGTCGCAGCCTCTCCAGGCATCCACCTGTTCCTGCATGGGCTCCTCCACAGGCTGCAGGTGGATGTCTACTCCACTTGGACCATGGACCACCATGGACCTCCATGGGCTGCAGGGGCACAGATGCTTCACCATGGTCTTCACCACAGGCTGTAGGGGAATCCCTGCTCTGGCGCCTGGAGCACCTCCCGCACCTTCTTCTGCACTGACCTTGTGTCTGCAGAGCTGTTTTCTTCTCATATTCTCACTCCCCTCTCCAGCTGCTGCTCTGCAGTGGCTTTTCACCCTTCTTGAATAGACTGTCACTGAGGCACTGCCACCACCACTCATGGGCTCAGGCTGGATCTGTCTTGGAGCAAGCTGGATTGACTGTCAGACAAAGCTTCTGGCAGCTTCTCACAGAAGCCACTCCTGTAGCCCTCCTGCCACTAAAACCTTGCTGCACCAACCTGATACAGATATTCCCTGTGCCAATTGTGTGACTGGGCCAAATTCTGCAAATTCTGATTTGGGCAGCTCTCAATGGGAAATTTACCTCCATGAACTGCAGAATTTAAATTACAGTAAATTCAAGGCTTCTTTCATTTACAGATAAATGTGTATGACTTTTTTAAGGTGACAGGTGTATTTTATCCCATAAAGTGTATTTCTACATCCATAAGCCCTGTATGTTTGCCAGTCAGATGACTCCAATCATCTCTCAGAATTGCATTCGGCTTAAATTATTTTGAGACAAGTTCTTTTGGAAAAATTGAGATGATCTAACTGAATGCAGCTTTCTTAAAAACCTCTCACGCTCCATCTGCACACTTTCTCATCTTTCAAAGGAGGATAGCAAACACTACAGAGGAAATTCTTTGCTGATGAAAAAGGTGCAGTAGGTTTCCCAACTCCTGCTCCTCCTCCATCATTCCTTACAGGATGATCTTTACAGCATGTCTAATACATTAATTTAGTCTCCTTTTAGCTCTGGTAACCTCACTGCCTCATTTTTGGAGAAAAACTTCAGCAGCTACAGCTGCCACATTTTTGTGTGTTTGGTTTTACACATCCAACTAGATTAATATTTCCTGGAACCTCTCTTAAGTGTCAGAACTTCTTAAATATTGTGTAGTAAAAAGCGCTATCACTCAGTGCCACAAAACATTTTGTCATCTGCCAAAGAATTCCTTGTGCAAGCTGGGAAAAATTTATGCAAAGACGGGAAATGAATAATAATGTATCACTGAGTATAATTAAAATATATTGCCATTCTTCATGAAAAAATATTTGCTAATTCAGATATTTTGGGGTGTTTATGAGTCATAACTTTCCCCATCCAGGAGATGACCTTTAAGCAGTCTTTTCTTGGTTGGTACAATCTCAGACACGAATTTCATAACATAAAGGAATATTATAAGGTATTTCCACTCATCATTGTTCTAAGTCAAAGAGATCAATAGGATGATGCAATATCATTTTCCTTAACTGAGCAACCACTATGCCATGTATTACTTTTATAATATGAAAGTAATTAGTCAACAGTTAGATCCTATTAGTTGCAATTGGTATCACACAAAATCTCATCTTAATGCTTAGTGCCATCACTTGCAACATCAATATCAGTTGCAGAAAAGAAGTAATATATACAATTGCTAACTCAAATTCCATGACTCCGGGACTAAAGTTTTGGGGGAAAAAAAGTTAATTTCATCACTTTTATTAATCCACTAGCATTTTTTTCCTCTCTTAAGGCCACCAGGACTAGAATATCACTGAATTAAAACTGATTCTCCCATATGCAGCAAATTTTGACATGGCACTGCATCTAACATCTGTAAAAGGGATCAGAGATTAGGCGGAGCATATTCTAGGAAAAGATACTGAATTTACACTGAAAGAAAATCCCCAGACCAAAATCACATTCCTAGTTGCTAGGTCATAATTCTTATCAAGATGAAAGCATCTTCAGTTTCTGGGTGACAAGTTGTTATGAAAACCAGAAACATTTAAAGCCTAGAATTTACTGTACAAATCCAGTGATGGCAACGAAGAGAATTAAATCTTAGTTCAGTTTATTTCATAACTATCAGTATTAAATCAAAACCTCAAAACCCTGAGACAAGCCTTGATAGAAGCCGCTGCTTCCAGCGTAGCAGGGAAGAGGCGAGGCGCTGTACTCTGGGTGGAAGCCTCCAGAGCTCCTTTAAACAGGAGAAGCAGCAGGAAATGAAGAGGCCCTCGGCTTTGCTGGTGTTACCACACTACTCAAGGTGCACGTTCTCTCGCTTTTGTCCAAGTTTACCAGCCACCTGTTGAAGAGTATCCATAAAACCAGGAAATCACACAGTCCATCTTTCTTCACCTCACTATCCACTCCCACTGCCCAGCACACTCACTCTTCCTGTGCTCCTGCAAAATCCCATCTGCCCTTTTCTCCCCTGCTTCCACTTTACTCCTATTCACTTCCACTCTTCCCAAGATTACTTTTGCCCATGGAAAATTTTAGAAATGCATACATGAATATTTGATACTCAGCTCTTTCCAGATCCCTAGAATACTGTTCTCCCATTATGCAGACCAGGGATATGCTGAAATACAGCCCCAATTCCTTCCTAGTCCATGCACAGAATTTCATTTCCACAGGAATCTCATGTAAGCACAGAGGGAAGGACTGGTGGTCACATGGATCTGGTCTTGGCACAAGGCTGGAAAACGGGACAGGTCTGCACTCCTGGATCAGAAACCTAAAAAGCATTCCCATAACTATACATTTAGACATTATTTAGAAAACAATTATGATGATGAACATCCACCTACTCAATCTACATACTACCCATCAAGCCTACCACATGCTATTTTCTACATACTTCTGTTGGGAGAAAAACATTACTGGTGAAGGGACAACTAAAGTTGTGATGCCTGCTCAGTTGTTCTGTCTTCAACTGAGAACATTTCATGGTTTTGAAGATTCCAAAACTGTCCACTAAAAAAAATAGGATTGCAACCAAAGTGATTCACAGTCCTCAACAGCCGGTCATCATCCTGCCTCCCAGCTTGCATTCAGAAGTTAGGCATAGAAAGGAATCCAACTCAATAGATTTTTCTTCTATATCATTTGCATTAAGATACGGGAAGCAGAACATCTACAAGTCCATGATAACAGAAAAGTTCACTGTTTGAAATACCAGGTAAGTTTTGCTGTGTTCTCAGTTTCTCTCTTGGTATGTCATCACTATCTGAGACAGATGAAAATGAACAAGAATGAATTTCCAGTTTCTGGGATATGGAAACTACAAAAAAAGGGCAATTTTTACTATCTTCTCTGCACACTTTGCAAATAATCTTGCTTCACTTCAATTGCCACATCACTTACAGAATTTATGATAGAAAAAAACTAAAAACAACACATCACACGTTATTTGATGTCTTTTCCCAGTAATACTAAGATATAATCATAACATCGCAATGTGTGTCTCAGCATAATAAATTTTGGCTTGGACTAGTACACAATTTCAGTCAGACAGAGACATGCAAAATGATGAAAATAAATCATGTGAGCATCTAACAGAGACTGCTGCCAATCTACAGATCTGTGAGAAAATGACAGCTACTACAGTAAACAAAAGGAGATATATCTGCTGTAAAAAGGTACATTCAAGTCTAAAAGTGTAAAGCTACAGTGCACTTCTTAGAATTCTCTCCCAAGAAAAATTTGGCTTAAGGAATAATAAGGCATTCCTATATGGGGTTGGGTTTTAACAATAGACCTTGAAACACACATGACACCATTTATACAAATTCAAAATTCTAAATTATCACACCAGTAAAACCTGGGCTCAAAGAACAACAAAAAATGGCAGGAGAATGTTCATAACCTAGGGAGAAAGTCAGCTCTATACTGACTAGCCAAGCAGGAATGCTTAAAATATTTCTTCTTTTTAACCTGCTGGCTTGCATAGCAAACTGTGACTTATATTGCCATTCTGGAAACAAGTGCAGGGAGTAAACTTTACAAAATACCAGCATTTCTTATCATCTGGGTGTCCTGAACACTGGTATAAAAATCTATGCCAAAACTCTTAATTGCAACAAAGCCTTTTCAGCTAATTTTTTGTGGCTGAACAAAAACAGTGACAACAGAAGACAAACACTCGCCATCTCCAACAGAGACACTACTGAGGCTAACAACGTCACACTGTAAAAAATACAGGCTCTGTAGGTGTATTAATTCTTGTGAGCGTGTATGTGCAAACACACAGAGACAGAGCTCTGTGAAAAAGCTGGAAGACAACATATTAGATGTGTCATTGCAAACCATGCTAGTTCATTCCTAACCCATTCATGACTAACAGAAGAAAAATAAACCAAATCTTAGCTTCATTATACAACCAGCATTTCAGCCAGAGGTCTACAATAAGGTAGCTTCAAAGGTCAGACACAAACTACATTTTCAGAGGAAAATCCTACATAAGGACATTAGTTTTGAAGAGATTAATCCACTTTGTAGATTTCTAGTTTGCCCTTTACAATAGGTACATAATAAGTACCCTGGAAATAAACATGAGTTCAGCTCCTTTTTTACATGATAACATTTGATTTTTTTCTCAATAAGTAAAGCTCAATTTTAGAAACATTTATTAGCTTTGTTTAAGTCAGGGGTGACAGAATAAGAGCATGTTCATGTTATAGCAGCAAAATTTTCTGGCTTCCCTAGGTCACAGACGGGAAGGTCCAATGGGAGAACCATGAGTCTGTGAAATCTAGGGGGGAAAGTAGCAAGATGTGAAGTGGACCTAATACTAACATCTGTTCCTCAAAACTGAAAAAAGTCTGGACCTCATCTGAGGCAAATATCTCAGTCCCATTTCACATTTTGACAGGTCTTTGGGGAATAAAAACCTGAAGGGTTATTACGGATGGGTTAAGAAGGGCACACAAGTAGATGACATTACAAGTAATTTGAGGTGTGGACATCTTAAAATATAATTTACTATAGCCCAATTCAAATATTAAATTCAGTCTAAAAATTTGGACTTCTTGGCCCTCCCTACTGTACTGTATGAATCCTGGTGTTCACGATGTCTACATGCTCTGTTAGTAATGAGACCATGCATGAAGCATAAGAATTTGGTGTTCTATTTCTAACTTATTGGATGAATTATCTCAGGCCTCTTGAGCAGCATCTTGTAAGGGATTCAGTTTTCCAGACTGGATTATAAGTTCTATTATTTTACTGTTATTGTTGACATTTCTTATTATTTTGCTTTATAAGTACACATCAATGGGGATTTATGGATCCACAGAAATAGCAGACAACCATTTGAGAAAGTTTACAGCTACAGTTAGCTGTAAGTCCCAACCTGGATCTAAAATCACGTTTCTCAGAATGACCGATGAGATTCTACAGCTCTTGAGAAACGGATGTTAGCTGTGTTTCCCTGCCCCCTTAGACCTTACTAACTTCCGTAATATTTAAGTGTTGCAATACAAAAAATATTTTCAAACTTTGTCACATATGAACTTGCACTAAGGAAATGAAGGCTCTTGTATTAACTTGTCACCAGACTCTTCTGTCATCCTGGGAATTTTAAAGAAGTATTCCCCGGAGGACCCATGAATATAAAACAAATAGAAACAGAATGTATCGGAAATTCCCTTACATTATGTTATGTTAAAGACTGACTAGTCCCATATTTGGTATGGAAGAATCTTCGCTGGGATACACTAGAAATGACTGAATAATCCCACCTACGGCTTTTCCTACTCCTCTGCTTTGTGGAGGTGCTGGTGAAGAACAGCTGCATCAGCACACAGAAATAGAAGTACCAAATTCTGTGGGTGTATCCCACGTAGCTGTGCAACACCTGCTACAAACTACAAATCCTTTTGGATTTTCTTGCCTGTAAAGATGGAACTACAATATCTCACTTGTGAAGAGTGATATGATTCACCACAAGTAGATTCAAATTAGAGAACTATTCCTTTTAACAAGTATAAGAAATGACACCATTGAAGGACAATCTGATGTTTCTTACATGTAACTGCTAGCCTTGCAATGTGTGAGGCATGCATGTGAGTATCAGCACATCTGTGAAAGTTCAGCAGCAGCAAAGATCCTTCTCCTCGTCAACATTTTTGAACATGATTTTTAATGAATGCAATCTGCTGTGTTTGGAGGGTAAACACTAACTGCTGCCTGGAAATAAATTCAAGATGAAAATCTTTATTGTCACCTCTGCCAGGGAGAGAGATGGAGCTTCTTCTTGGCAGAACATCCTGAAGAGTACTGCAAGAATTATTCAGTGGTGCTCTGCCTCTGTCCTCTTCAGAAAATGCTTGAAAGAAGTATGCCACCAACATGAGACTGCAAACATGGAAATTCTGACTCCTTCATCTAATCAGTGTTTCAGATTTAATAACAGCTGTCTGTATCCTTGCTTGGTTTTACCAGAAGGCGTACAGAGCAAAAGGGAGGAAGTATTGATTCAACACATTTTCTCCTGCGTTATCTTTGACAGAAGTTCTGCATAGTTAGAGCGTCCCATGGCATACAAAACTTTCTAATTCTGTATTCTCAAGTAGAAAAGTTCTAATATTAGGATGATATAAATGGACTATAATTAGAATTGTTACAGCTGTAGCCCTTATTGTTAACCAGGACAAAATTTCTCTTGTGATTTCTTTAAAAGATATTGTAGAGCTTTTCCTGAAAGTTCCTCCCTCGGGGCAGGACTTCTATATAGTCAGATCCATCTTGGCTCTTCTGCCTCTTAAATGCAGATGCTCTGCACTGTTATTGCATTGTTGGATGTAACTAGGCAAAGGGAAGATCCTAGTACATTGACCCTGCTCATTGATTCTTTTTCATAGTTGCTCAATTGATTGATGAGGAATAAAGAGAACTTTCTTATAAATGCCTAAGAGATTTGTAGAAATAAATTCTTATCAGCACTTTTATACTGTGAAAAAAAAATGGTAAATGACACGGGTAAATGAAAACATCAATACATATTCAGAACTAGAATCATCAGAATACTTTTTCCCCACAAAAACACTAAACAAATAGGATTTTCATCACTTTCTCTCTACCTCCCTAGCATCTTCCTTCCTTAGTTTAAAATGTTATTGCTCCCATTGAGCCCAGCCTCTAACTTCTTCATTTTCAGTTCTGTAAAATGTAGATGAAAAGAGCTGCTTACATGGTAAAATATCCTGAGGCCAGTGAATAAAAGATTACTCTGAACCCACTCTTACTATGAACTGCCCTGGTGCATTGCATCCTCCCTCATTCATCCCTTGAACATTCCTCACAAAAGTTTTTAAACATTTAAAATACACCTAATGGCTCTGTTAACAGATATATTCTATCTGGCAGGAGTTAGCCTGGTTGAGTTTGCCTACTGGCTGATGCACTTAAATCTCCTGTTCTGAGCTCCTTCTGTGAGCCTACAATACCTTATTGTTTGGCTCCTTATAGGTGATAATGAAATTGGCATTAAGTTTCCTCTCCTGAATGGTTTCCATGAGACTTTGAAAAAGTTGTTTGCTTCTCCTGGTATTATATAACCATCTCAGTTTCAGCATGCAAGAAGGCATGCTCTAGTCAAATACCTTATCTCCAGGATTATATTAACAGCTAAACATGAGTCATGCTGGGCATCAGACGTGTTTGTCTATACAGGATATACAGTTGGGACTCTTTTAAAAATTAAGCTAAATCTGTTAGTTAAATGCATTTTCAACACATTACCCTATGACTTGGGCAGCCCTTCATTTACTATGCAAGTGGTCCTGTTGCACTTCTGTCTGCACACAAGTTAACATTACACTGGAAACTGAAAAGAGCAGATTGCACTACAGGATAGAAATCTGGCCTTGTCCAGGTTTAAATTAAGCTTTAAATTAAGATTTTAAAACCGCATGGTCAGTGCCTAATAAGCCAGGCTGAAAGAGCCCTGAACTTTCTAACCCTAGTCCAGCAAAATACTGAATCATGCTTAAGCCTGAGGATGCAAGTAGTCCCGGAGATTTCAGTGGAATTAAGTAGTTTCATGCCTACATCTATCGGTAGCAGCATTCAGCACTTGCAAATGCAGCCACCAAAGCATGCTCATAAGCACTGAACAATGGATACAGTGACCTTGAATGTATTTCTACCATAAAAATAGCAAGTAACCACAATGCAGTACTCCTTATGTGAGTTGTGAGTGATTTGAAAATAACCAATAATATTTTTTAATTGCATCTTAGTCAGAACTGGAATATTCTATGAGGAAAAAAGAAAGGAGTCTTTCCCCAGCACACCAAAATAAGAGAAAAAAATGTTCTGAAAAACAAAATATAGTACTTATATATATATGTATGTACTTCACTGTAAAATAAAAGAGAGGACAGAAAATTTACACTGTCCCTGAAAAATCAGCAGATAGAAGCTCTGTGTGTGGTGCCAGAAAACTGAACTGCAGCTATTTCAGTGTTATGGTCAACCACATTGATATTTTATTGTTCTTTTTTCTTACATCTATAAGCTAGAAGTACTAAGAAATGCAAAGCAGCTTCTATGAACATATTCACACACACACACAAAAATCTTTGCCAGGTATTTCTGCAGGTGATGAAATGATTGAAACCTTCAGCAACTTATTTTAATCTATCATGTCTGATAGAATACCCTACCAGGAAAAAAAGGATATAATAAAGCTCTTCTAATCAAGAAATATCTGGAATCACGAACAGTTTGCCTATCATCAGGCCTTCTCTATTCTTCCACAGTCTTTTTAAGTTTTTCTGTTTCTTATGAAATTATTCAATTAATTGCATTTATAAACTAATGCCCTTTGGTGCGTAAAACAGGGTTTTAAGCCTCTAGGACCAACTGAGCATCTCAGAATATCATCCCAGAAAGATATCCACCTCATGCTCAGTGCTTGAAAACACTACCATGTTCCTCCTTGGCTTGAAATGTACCTACGTGATTATAGTCTTCTGCCACTGGCATTCCTGCAATATTCTGGCCTGGACAAGGGGCATTACCCTTACCTGAGATCTCTAGAAAAACAGTGGTTAGATGACCCGGCACCTAAATTCAGTAGCTGAAATAAAGGCACGCTAAATGACAGGATTAGGCTCCTTGCAGACACACAGTCATGGTGGTGACTGGCATGTCAATGGAAAATGAGAAACCATTTACATGGGATGTGGAAGATTAGGGATCAAATCACTCATGTTTGCATACAGGGTCTCGAGTTTGAGTCCATGTCTGAATTCAGTCTCAGACTCACGTCTGGATCAAGGGCTCCAACATTTCAGGCATTCTTTCAGGAACCACTCAGGCCACACGTCTTTCTGCTTCCTTAGCTAAAGTTCTTCTAATCTGTAAAATAAAACATTCAGGTTTCAGTCAGGATAGGGAGCAGAACTTGGGTCACTTCTCTTGCAGACAAGCCTCCGATACGGCTGAGGAACCATCCCCTAACTACACTCAAAGAACATTTTAGTCATGAAATACAAAGAACACCTTGAATAGCATGCTCATACTGGGGGTGGAGGGTCCCAGCTGCTGCATGCCTTGCCAGGACAAGGCTGCCCCTGAGGAGCTGCAATGCTTGGGCAACCCACGCTTGGCCACAGATGGCCCTGAGGGGCTGAATGCACAGGTAACCTACACCCGGGCAGGGGAACTGATTAAAAGAACAGCAGCAGAAGTCCAGGAAGAGGCTCAGAGCTGCAGACCAAAATCTGCACACACAGCACCAGCCTCCTGCACCGCTCCTCACCTCAGTGGAGGAATTTGTATGGACCAAGTGTAACCCCTAATAAAAACAAGAGAAGGTGAGACTAGGAAGTGGAAGGAGAGGTGTTTGCCTGGAGTTGAACTTGGGAAAACTTGTTTCTTTGTTTAATTGTTTGTGTCCTTTTCTTCTTAATACACAAAATGTTGATCAGAAATTTCTGTTAATAGGCCATAAAGTATAAATTTCCCATGTTCATTTTGCTCAGGGTGTCTACTTGAGCAAAAAGACCAAATTCCTCCACAATTGTATGAATGTCCTATGTCCATGAAGATCCATCTCGTGGAAAGTGAGCACCAAAGTAACCATCATTAACACAGAAGCACTGGTACACACAATCCTATCCATATTTGTGAGTCAAGAAGTATTAGACTCAACATACTGCCATAATAAAGGTGTATAAGAAATGTAGGCTCACTGAGATGTTTCTTTCAGGGTTTCTACACCACTTGCAACACGAGGATAAAGAAGGTGATGTGTTGCCAGGAATGTGTGTCAGGCAGGCAGGACTACAATACTTGAACTTGTCTATCTCATGGATTCATGCATCTGTGTCTCAATTTCTCTTCCAGAGAAGACCCTAATATTTAGTGATTTTAACTTTTTTTGACCTAAAAAACCAATCAGTTTTCTTGCTGAGATTCTCTAATTTTGACTTTCTCTCATCCAATTTTAACCTTTAATGGTTAACTTATATCTTTTCTTCAGAACAGGAGTCAGTTATGTTTACTAGTTTGATACTGACAATCATGGCCTGGTTTGTTTTATACTGCAGTATCTTTAAAAAACAAAACCAAAGAGCACAGCAAAATAAAAAAAAAAAAATCATGCAGACAAACAGCTTTTTTACATTGATAGAAAAGTTTAAAATCTTTGAGGCCAAAGAATGCCCATCCCTGGAGTTTTGGCTCCAGGAAGTGACTAACTCCTTTTATGCAAATAAACAGACATTTATCTGTTCTTGAATCTATACCTCAATAAAATCTGCAAGCAACACAGCTTAAAAGTTTCTGTGAAATACAGCACGAAGCTGTGAAAAACAACATACCATTTCACTTCTTGTAGTAATTTCAACTGCAAACTTTAGCAGTTGTATTACAGTAAACAAACCATACAAGTCTGATCTGATCGTGCAGCCAGTAAGCAGGCACACAGTTCCTCTTAATGTATATTAAAAATTCTTGGCACCTTAATGCAAACAAACTGCAATGAAAAAAATATCAGCATGAGTAACCCTCCACGTCTTGCTTAAGATTCCCTTCATTGCCCCAGGATCAGTCTTCCTTGCTTCTCCTGCTGAAATTCATACAATTATTTATGTAGGCCTGAGACGAGGAAGAAAACAAAACACTCGCCGAGAATATTTTCAAGCAGTCTTTCAGAAGTTTAAGGCAGACACCGTATCAGCTCCCTTTGAATAATATTCATTTCATGCCTTTGCATCTATAGACGTGCTTTGGTATACCTCTGGTGACATCTAAGGAACAACTGCATCAAACTTTCAGGGTAGCCACATGTTCAGTACTAGAATTCAAGTTGCCATTTTAAGGAATGGAGTGGCCAGGCAGTCGGAACTGCCCTAGCTTGAATTTGGTAAGAGCAGAGAGAGTAAAAGTCACAGGCAGAAAATTTTCCTTTATAATGAAATTCAGCTTTATTTAGCAGTTGACTTTAGCAACGTATCTTCTCCTTAAAACCCCATAGCTCTGAATGGCTCTGAGAACTGTCTTAATGCCAGAAATGCTTTTACATTTAAAGTTTAATTATGAACCATATTTTTATCTTCTTATGCCAGGCAAAACTTTTGGTAGTCAGTGGGAGTCCTATACATCTAAAGTTACCTCTGCAAAGGAAACACAAACAAGTAAAGATATACTGTCAAGTAGATTTGAAATAGCACTTAAAACATTTCTGCAATTGGAACTGTAAAGAAAATTTTAAATGTTTAAAATACAGTTTCTATAAATGGCAGTATGTTTCCAAAAAAAGTGTTAGCATCTTCCATGTCAAGAACTTGAGATATGTCTTTAGAGCAATAATTACTTGGCAATTCCAGTTCACTCAAAATAGGATTTTTTGCTGTCTGCGTATCAAGCCTTGCACTTATGGCTCTGTTCCAGATGTCAGTACTCCAGGTTTTTCAATCACAATCATTTAACTAATGATCAAGTTGCCACCTTATCAAGGCTCCTCTTTCTTTTCCTTCACTTCAAACTCATTTAAAGTAATTTATCAAGTTATAAACCCAGTATAACTTCATTTCTTAACTTTTCTTGGGGCCCTGTCAAACTAAATTAGTCTATAATTTGGTCTTCCCTGAATGAAAATTTGTATCAGAGACAAGGTTCACTAAAATATTCTGCATCTGTTCACAGTACATTTGTGTATAATTTATCATTACATCAAAAAAAAAATAGTAGACATTCAGTTTTGAAAAATAAACACTCAGTTATTGGTGCAATAAATCGGTGCTATGAACAGATAACTTGCTAAAGGCAAGTGTGTTGCAGAGAGTGCTAGAGAGGACTTTTCTGATGATTTTGCTCATAAGTAACACTTTTTACCATTAACTTGTAATGGTAAACACTGGTAAACTTGGTAACACTTGTTACCATTAAATAACATCCTTTTTCAAGTATTTCTTTTTTCTACAGCAGTTCCTGAAAATAGCATATTTACATTTCATATATATGTTATATATAACTTATAAATAAATAAAGAACATTTTAAATAGTTTTGTATGTCTGAGACCAACTCTTTCCTAGCAATTGTTGGGACATAAAACTTCCCTGTAAAAGAATAGAGCAAATCTTCCTGTCTTGCAGCTTTCTGATATCAGGTTTTCTCCAACAACAAAGCATGAGGATTTAAAATGGGTAACACATTTGTACAGTTACAGCAAAATAAACTCAGCAGTTTTTAACTGTTTGCTTTTAGCTTGATTGGTATTTTTTTGCCCCTTCTTCAAAACTCCACCTAGGGAAATATAACCTGTTTCTTCTACAGCACACAAGTTACCACCATCACTCAGAAAATTTACAGACACGAAGAGAGAATGACATAATACAGGAACAGCTTCTTGTTGACAAGAGGGAAGCTTTTCCCCAAAACAGAACACTGATCTTACTACTTAAAGATGCTTCATAAATAAAACACTTTCCTAAGAAACATTCAAGGTTGCAACACCCAGAAGGTCCCAGAACTCCCAGGAAATATATTGCTAATGCCACACAATGACTAAGATTTCTAAAAATGGTCTTGAGAGAATGAAGGTCAAAAGGAACAGAATGAAGACACAAACACACTTTGTGGTTTGGCTTTCCTCATCAAACAGCCCAGCTCTACAGGTCCCTGGCAGATACTTGTCCTGTCCTTTGTATCACACCGTTCTGGGACAAGTTATAGCTACATCATTTTCTCATGGCCTTCCAGTTCCTGTCCGACTCGTAATCCTTGCACTACTTGACCTCTCAAGCAATCTCCATCCTACTTACCAAACACACTCACTCTCACCCTCTTCTGCATTTTTCCTGGTTCTTATGCCAAGAAACCAATGCTTTCCATGACCCAGCAGCTGGATTTAGAGAGAGATCAGTTCAAATCTAGTACTGTTTATAAGGACAAATTATGCTCTTTGTACACTCAAAAACAACCTCTTGTTGCCTCTTAACCTTGTCCCAAAATTGCACTTCTCCTCGGCGAGGTCAATTTAACAAAACATGACCAAGTCATGTCAATGATATTATAAGCCAAGAACACGACAAGAATTTTGAAAAAACAGAACCGCAATGCCATTTTCAAAATGCTTAAATGTTTATTTTAATCTGATTGCCGACCAAATTTCCCAGGGAATTTTAAAACCAAAGTGACATGAGGTGTACAAAGTTATTGGAAGTTTGCTTTCTTTCTGATGACATTGGGGATTATCTGTAAATTCCTGGCATTTGATGAGCCTTGCATTGAAAACATCTTAAAGAAAAGACGGAAAGCAGTCATGGGAAGAAGAACAGGCCTGAGGTTAAAGCAGTGTAATAGGCCTAAGGAGAAATAGGATCACTTTTGAAATTTAGCAGACATATAAGGATGTCATTTTTATGGTTCTTCAATCTTTTGAAGCGGTAGACTAAGAAATATGATAGATCATCCGTATCAGATTTTGGGCTCATGATTATTTTTTGTCACAGCTCTGTCAAGTACAATGTGTTTGCAATTTCAGTTGAGATCTCCAGGATCTAGGGATATATACAAAGTGACAATAAGAAAAAGCTATTAGCTTCTAGCACAAGTAAAAATTAGATTACCATGCTGTGGTAATCATTTCATGGATGAAATTACTAAGACAAACTTGTTTATGTCCTTTCAGAATCATCAAAATTTTAATTACTTCTTGAAATAAATATTCTTCAGCATCTCACACTTCTGTAATTCTTCCAGATTTTGGAAAATATTAACTGTTTTGGCTGAAACTTTGGATGTTTTCAGGATGATTCGATTATTACCACCTGAGAGATTCCGATGTCTGCAGAACTTCAACTGAATAAGGCCAGTCTAACCTCTGAAAAACATGAGCTGTCTTACAGAGAAGAAAGGATTGCAATAACACAACAGATCCTTACTGAGAATTCGGACTGTGCTAGGCACGCTCAGTTCCCACAGAGCATTCACCTTTCAGCTGAATTACTGCACAGGCCAGTACACTCTGGTTCAAGCTTTAATTGATTTACTGTATTTGCTATATTTCCCACACTTGCAGTCAGTTACCACTGGGGGGAGAGGACAAGCAAAGCAAAGGCAACTAAATTTCCACAAACACTGCTGAAATCCTGCCAATCCTAAAAACAATGAGACTTCATATTCCTTCTTCCTCCTAGGTTTAAACCTATTTTCATATTTTAACAATCTTCTCTAGGTTGAGATGGATCGTGTTAAACTTCATGAATTCCAAGATTTCTCTTTCAGCAGAATATTGTGGGTGCAGGGGTAGACGTGGTGATATAGTGTTAAAATGAAAATTTATAACAGAGCTGTGGCACAACTTCAGTTACTGAGCGATTACTGCCATTCCTTAGTAACCCACTTTCCTCCTCATGCTACGCCGTTAACATTCTGGAATATTAATTAGTGGCTTTGAGGTCATCTCCAGCACCCCAGCTATGTAAGGATTTCTCAAAATTTGGAAAGAAAAAATGTGAACCTTGTAAGAATCCAGGACCAGAAATAGATCTGTTTTGATGTAATCACATCTCAAAGAAAAAAAAGGTATTATATTATTTGCACTCAAAATGTCTAAATTTTTAACAAATACATCAGCAAAATGCATATTTATCCCACAGGAAAAGAGAGTTAGAGAGGTGTTCTCTCTTGTAAAGAGGCCATGTTATTCTCCACTTCACCTTGTGAGCTTCACAATCTCCTAGGAATATCTGCCAGACAGAGAGCAGCAGCATGGAAGGGCAGGGATGGGACATCTCTGTAAATGATCCAACACTGGAAGAGCAATTCCTATGGCTGCTTCAGCCTTCTGGACCTTAGTAGGCTCGTGCCAATTCAAGGGTAGTGCATTCTTCATTCTAAAGGCTTGGACTGCTCCTGAGAACTTCACAAAGTCACCTTTCCAAGCAGTTACTGAGGCGGTGTGGTGACACCACTGTGGGTTTGTGACACTTTCGGAGACCAGAGTTACTCTAACCCAGTTTTCCAGTAGCTGCCTCCCACAAGTTGGTGAGCTCCAGGCCCTATGTCTCCACTCATTCCACTTTTCATCCAAAAATCTAAACGTTCTACATTTGGTACCTTTGCAAGCTGTCCCAGGCTTGGGAGAACAGGCATTTGACGTCCTCCTCCCATTTTTGATGCAGATGAAACACTAATGCCTGATTTCTTTTAGTTTTTAGAGTTTGTTTTGTTTTGTTTTCAATTGTGACTGAAAAATTTCTTGCTACTAAATGAATCAGAAGAATGAAAGTATTGAAAGGTTTTGCCTAATGTTGTATGGAAGTACTACTTGTCACCACAGTAACACAGTAATTTTAGGATAACTAATGAATGAGCTGAGCTGTGATGTGATGTGATAAAAAAAGCATTAGGAGTGTCAGGATAAAAAAAGATTCAGGAAAATTCTGACTTCGGTCTCTCTGACTATGATATTGAAAAAAAAAATTTAAAATATTGTATTAACCCTGTAATAATTTTTTTCTTTACTCTGAGAAGTACCTTAAAAAGCAAGGGACAAAGACCTAAACTATTTTCAATTACTTTAATAAAAGAAATTTCTTTTTGAAAAAGATAGTTCATCTGCAGTTTTCTGAGCTATGGGAGAGGCTTATCACCATCTCCCAGTGTTTTCCAGTTGTATGCACAAAGGCATTCGTGGATTCAGGGCCAGTAATGGTGGTTTGCACTATAGAGAGCAGGAGCCGACTCTTCTTCTTTGTTTTATTTTGTTTCTATCCTCTTGGCATTTTATCCAGCACACTTGCATCTATGCTCTATGATAAACCATGTTGCTAATGTTACTTTTGATCTTCCATTCAGCCTGGCAGGTTTGAGATGAAATCAAAGTTGAGACATGCAACATGGATTTACAGGAAAAGCTTGTGCAAAGGCACTACAGAGATACTATTTACTCATTCTTTAATTAGTTAAGTAATAAAAATAAGACTTTGTTTTTTCTTCCTAAACTTCAATTTTAAAAAATGTAACAGCTCTCTATAATCTGGCGTAATGAATTCAACAAGGACACTAATCTGTATGGTTACTTCAAGTCTGAAGTACCTTTTTCAGATTAATAATAAACTGAATTTATGATTTTTAAAAAAATAAAATAAATAGATAGATAGATAGATAGATAGATAGATAGATAGATAGATAGATAGATGCGTGACTTCGGCTCTTTCTGGAAATTAATATTATTCTACCTGCAATTATTTAAGCAATTTCCCAGGAGATAGCCAAAATATACATGGATACAATACAAACAAAAACCTTCTCAAAGACAGTATTACTTGTAACCATTCTGTTTACCCAGCCACAGCTTATCTGATTTAATTTGATGAGATCTGAAAATTATTTCACTCTAGCAGAACTTCAGCTGCTGAATTACATATTAGATTTTCTTCTGAAAGGCTTAACCCCTGTGATTCCATGACAATTATGTAAAGCAACCTGTTTTGCTATAGCATTGTAAAGCTAAATTCTCTTTTCACAGAAATTCACAGGAACACAACATGATTATTGCAAGAGTATAGTGGACAATAAAAATTCTGTCGAACTAAAAAATATTAACTTGTTTTAAAAAACCAATCACAATCTGGGTCAAATTATTAATTGCACTAAGGTCTGGTTTGTGTTACAAGAAATAACTGGAAGCACGTACACTGATTTGAAATATGAAAAGGAATAGCAATTTCTCAACAGAAAGCTACAGAGGACATTTTTAATGGATTCAGCCTATTAAAAACCAGCTGAAATGATCACCAGGTGAGAGGATAAGTTTTCATCTGTTTGGGAATTAAATTAATAACAGTTTTGGGCTCTTCTACCCACTACTGAACACTTGCATAGCAGTGATAAAATTGTACTGAGGTTATCTCACAGAGAACCACTCTTGATTCAGTGAACCATGTACAGACATGCTTTATTTTTGGCATGGACTTGAACCACTCTGTTTCAATGAAAGCACTTATATGTACTCTTATCAGACTGCAAGGCAGTGCTCTCTTGAATACAGACTCTGGTCCCTACTCAGATGGAATGTTAAATGACATGAAGGACATATGCTGCTGCTACAAACCAAGTTTACAGGCCCTCCTTGCTCCCTATATCTCACATTTTAAAAATCCCTTAATAATGAAAGCTTTCATTGAAGAGCTACAAGCCTGCACCAAAGCTTGGAAGGAACTGCTTTCTTAACCACTGATTTGACTGAAAATCTGGCAGACGGATGCAAGTGTCATATTTTTTCAACCACACTTCTTTTTTTTGTTTGTTTTGTTTTGGGTTGATGGGTTTTTGTTGGTTTTGGAGGTTTTTTTCACTAGAGCGTTTGAAATAAAAATTCTCCTGAGCGCAGAAAAAAACTGAAACACGTGTTATAAAGGAAAAGGATGACCCAGCTCAAAAATCTGATGGGCATTTCAGACTACACCTAGGTGCTAATTGTAGATGCAAAACATTTTCCATAATGAAAAAAGAAAAGCTACCTCAAGAGGCAAGAACAAAATTTATCTGCTTACAGTACTAGATCATATGCCAGAAGGTTGAAAAAGAGTCGGAGGAAGACTAGGATTCTCTGTATAATATTCTGCTCCATCAACAGAATCATCTACCATGGAACTGATCCACAAAGGGTTTTACCATCACTGTCACAACACTTACCTTTCCACCACCTCAGGGAATTGATAGCTGTGAACAAGGCAGTTCTGTTAATGTTCCAAGGTGTCGCAAAGCTAAGCAACTAAAAAAGAGTTCCACAAAAGCAGTGCATCATGTAGAAGGCTTTTTTTCCCTTCTCTATGAAAGGAGAACGGGATTCACAGTTTTTCAAGATTTTTCTGGGAATTTCAAGGGGTTTTTTCTTGGAATTAAAATCTACGTTGATGATTTCTCACAAACCACAGCTAGAAGAGGCAGTGGAGTAGCATGGGAGAATTTTTTTTTTAAATGTTTGCATTTTTGGTTTAAAAATTTGGCTTTCTTACAGAACACGATGCATAAACTGCAAAGTTACAGTGATTCGCACAGTCCTGAATGAATTGGTCTGCTTTTAGGGAGAAAAACTGTTAACTGAACACACTCAAAACAAAAGGGCAGTGGAAAAGATGAGTCCAGTAATACACTTCTTAATGTCGTTTTTAAAAGCGGGAACACGTCTAAAGCTCATGAGACTTGAGAAAATCAGTGTTGCAGGTAACTTGTTTGAATGTTTGGAAGGAAAAGGTGCTGTAAATAAACTTCAGCAAGCGCATGTGTTAGAAAAACTTTTTAACATTGCTCTAATCAATCATTTGCTGTCATTTGCTTTTCACAGCAGGGTGGCTCGGGATCAGGCAGTATCCAGCACCTCAGGTAGTTATGATCAGACAGCCTTCTTTGTCAGTACATCAGACGTAATTTTTTAAATATACAATGTTCAGATACCTGATCAGAAGTCTTAGTAGTAACTCTCTGAAATTAAGACTTTAAAGATTATGGCTAGACAAGCCATGGAATCATACTGCAAAATAGTCACGGACTCTCACCACTCCTTCTGCGTAGTCTGGGCAGCTTCCACTGCACTTAATGAAAGAGTTTGGAAACTTGCAGAAAAAATATCACTGAACAAGCTAAAGGCTGCAATTGTGCTATCTCTAAGATGAGGCATTGTGCATACCTATCTTGAGTGGCTGAATTATGTCCTGACACTCAGCTATATATTTTCTGCAGCACTTCCTTCTATCACAGTCAATGGAATTTGTCGGGATCAAAATCAGGTCACCTTCAGCTATGTCAAGCCTAGCCAACTTGAGCAATGAATGACAAATTAGCAAAAGAAACTCAGAGAAATCACGTATTTCTCTCCCCAGTCAGAAAAACAAACATCCTCTTCACAATTTCTTCATACACTGAGAGTACAGTGATTCAGTAAGTGATGCATCAGGTGGAATGAAACTTCGGAATACATGTTAGCACACCAGAGAAAAAGGAGGCTGTCAGGACACTCGGGCACATATGCTTTGATAGCACTTTCCCTTCAATGCTTCACCCTTATTTTAATATGCTGATAATGTCAACTTATACAAGCAGTAGCTTTATGGGAACTTTATTTGGCCAGCTCTCTGTATTAGCCTGAAAATATCCCTACATCATAATATGGCAAAATACCATCTTGGAAAAAGAGAATGGACTTCGTTGTCTGGGTTATTTGATCTTTGATACCTCCCACAAACTCACAACTGCACTTTGATTTAAGACAGTTCTTAGCTGTGTCAAGTGTGTTACTAAGTTAAGCCGGTGAGCTGGCAAGGAATATAGAAGAGGATCCAGCTTCAATCCTACATAAAAAAACACTCTGAGTATATCTTTCAATTGTAAAGTTAATCCTTATGTCTGTATTCGTCCCCTCCCCTCTTGCAAGTCATAGCGTCTTCCTTGTAGCCTGGTAGCAGAATGAATAAAATTTAGACTTAACAGATTTTCATTAGATTACCCAAATACACAAGCAAGTCTTGCTGGAAGTTCTTTGGAGCATTTTATTATATCAGTTACTCAAAATTTAAGGCCCCATAACTAGACATTATTTCTGGCAGGTATTGTCACTACGTGGAAATTTGCATATTGCACAACAAAAGGAATACAATCCAATTGTGGAGTAAGCATGATCCAAAACTGTTGTTTGAGGCATCTTATTTGAAGTAGAAAATTGTGCTGTAATCCTTTGGCATAGAAATCAGTGACCCCAGAGTCCCTCTCCCCTCCCATCTTTTTCAGCAGCTCTTCCATTAACCTCTCCTATGGTCAGACATTTCATATGACAGAAAAGATGAGTTTAGAGTAAATCATTCTTTTCCACAGGGAAATACTGAAAGCATAAATAGCTGGTAGCTTACAATGAGAACAGAAAAGAGTAAATGCGATAATATTACACAAGAAACGCTTCTGGATTTATAAGCATAAAATTATATTAAATTACTCCTACATATAACTTACGTATCCCACAACAGTGCAGTTTGCAACATCATGTAAGGCTCTACACACAGAGATGGTATGGAATCATTTCAGTGAAAGATATCTGAGAAATACAAACAGTATTGAGTCCTACGCAGCTTAAAAAACATACTCTTTTTATGGATTTTCTAAAATACATGAAACTACTGGTAATTCTACTGGTTTCTGACAGCTATCTAAAACAAAAAATTACCTTAGAAGGGAGATACTGCATGAGTGATGGCCTTTCCAGATGTTGCCTACATATTTGTTAGCTAAACACACAAAAATGAGATGATCAGAGAATGAAAAAGATGGCAAATGTAAATAGTTCTTTATAACCAGGTTGTCCCACTCGAGCTGCTTACACCAAATAGAAAAAAAAGGCATATTCACAGACACCAGACTGGTTTAGAAAGCATTTAAAAGGTGACTGGATATCTAACTTAGTCTCTCAATTTTTGGATTATAGTAATATCCACATAGATACAATCTATGAACCATCAATTTCAGCATCAGAAAGTATTATGAACCTGAGGTTTTGTCAGTGACCTAGTGATATTATCTTCCCCTATTTTTTCTGACAATTAAGGGGAATAAAAATCATATTACATCTGACCACACAATGTAGATTGCTTCAGATACCCAAGTGCCTTTCAGCTGAAATAGTCAAAACAACCTGTGTTCATTGCCACAGGGCTGCTGATGTTCCTTTTACCAAGCCAGGTCAGTATTTCCTTGAAGTTTTCACACAATAAGAACTGTTTTGCACTCTGATGCATTAATTTAAAAGGAAACAAGGTTTCATTCCATTCACACTACACATGGCTTTATGTCCATTTTCGGGCACTGGGTTCCCCCATCTCATGACATGATGAGAACCAACAGTGATTGAAATAAACAGTGGAAATGAGGCATATTTGTGCTGATGAATTTGTTTGTTTCTTCAGCAGGGTCTAAGAAAGAAGTGCATTAAAATGAGTCACTATAGAAGTGAGCAGTTCAGCTTCTATGTGTGATTCATTCCAAAAGAAGCTGGATGTCTGTATATGCCAAGGCCTCCTTTGAGAAAGTAATGTATTTTGTGATTTATGTTGTTTCTCTCTGTAGGTATTGGGCAATATGTTGATCTCAAACACATCCGTTTTCCAGACTTTAATTCCTTAATAAAGCATTAACAGGCAAAAAATATGCAATTCAGAAAGTTGTCCACCACAGCACTTAACTTGAAACAGGAATCTGAGATTATCAAGTACTCACATGATTTGAGCAATACTGCTTCTTTTAAAGTGTATGTGAGTTATGGCTCTTGGAAGCATCTGTTTACTCGAGTACAGTGTTTGGTAACCTTAGCAATAGTTTATTTATTCATTTAATGCCCCACAGGTCAACGCCTCAAGCTTGTCAAACTGAGGGCGGTTTCTTAAACTGCAGTACAGTTCAATAAAGAAAAATTAAACTATATTTTTGGGTCTTGAGTGGTTCAATACATGGTCAGTAATAAAGAACTTCAGTTTCCAAAAAGTTGTTAATCTGGCATATTTGAGCAGCACTTGAAAATAAAAAACAAAACAAAACAAAAAGCCCTTGGAAACAGAATCAATATCTCATTGCCTTACTGATGGATCTATGAAATTCTTGCCAAACATTCATGCCTTACTGTGTCTTCCAAATTTTAAAAGTTTTTAATCTTTTAAAAATTACTCTATAAAATGACAAAGCACATCATTATGCTAGTTACCTCATCAACACAATTGTGTTTTGGGAACCACTAAATTTAAAACTGTTGCGTGGCACTTTGCCCTTGACCTGTATCACTCAGAAAGCCAAGCATGCGCACATGACTGAGAGGCCTGGAAGTGACAGAAACACTGAGTAACATCTCAAAGTTGCATGATTGATAAAAGCAGACACTTGAAACTTCCTTTTCCTTTGAGACACCTCCTAAAGTGCTTGTACACTGGTAATTCTTGAAGTTTTGCTATCTTTCATCCCCAAACTGTGAGAAATAAAAATAGCAGTTTATTAATTTGTTCTGATTTCCTCATCAAGGAATTGCTCTCCCCTTCCCTGCAGTAATTATCTGACTTTCTCTTAGGACTTTGACGTTTTCTTCTCTGTATTGTAAAAGATTCAGAAGCCCCCATGCTTTGAAAATAACCAGTGCAAATGAGGCAGCATTTCCATCTTATTTAAAACAAAATCTGACACCGCTTAACTAGACCTGCAGAAAGGCTGTCATCTGCAGCATCTGTCTGACGGCACCAGTGCTCCGGTTCTGCCACCAGCTCAAGGGTCTGGTGAGCAGAGGGGCAGCACATGCTTGAGCGAAAGAGAATGGGCCAGGGTCACAGAGAACAGGGCAAGCGTGAGGTGCTGTGGCCTCTCCTGCCCAAACCTCACATCCCTCTGGTCAACTGACACGATTCCTCCATTCCAGACTTAGGAGACAATGAGTGGATGGCTTGGCATGCAGGCAGCAGAACAAGCTGAAGTAGATGTCTTTACTGAGCCAGGAAGAGTCAGGTCACCAGCACGGCCATGCTCCTCCCAGACCTGCATCCCCTGCACAGGCCCTCAGAGAGCATTCCTCAGCACTCCTGGCAGGCTGCACTCAGCAAAGGCTGCTACAGGCGAGACCAGCCAGGGAATTGGGACCTATGCACAGGAATGGCTTCCCACTCCAGCTTCTCCTACTGCAGCAGTTGCTCCACTATACCACGTCTGGCAGCCGTGAGAGGCAGGAGGCATTTCTTGCCCTCCCTTCCCTACCAGACCCAGGAGAAGCGTGGTTGAACCACGTTGCCTGAGAGGTCACAGAAAAACAGAGCCAGGGAACTGAAACTCTCTCATTTCTCATGGTTTCTTTTAGGAGATCCTTTTATTATGACTTGGAATAGAATTAGACAACTTCTCCCAAGGCAAAATAAAAATGCATAGTTCCTATTTCCTGAGTTGGAACGCGTAGCTGAGCAGACACGCTCCCCAGTACAGCACTCTCCTCTCAGCGCTCTGGACACCTTCAACCCTGCGGGACCCGACACTGCAAAGCTGGATAGTCACTGAATGGCATCTAAATGCAAACTGGCAAGAGAGATCAACATTAAAATGGGGTGAGAAACCCAGGGCAAGAATTTAGAAGTGAGATTAAATTTAGCTGGGCATTTCGGGGGAGGCAGCATATGACAAAACCAGATCAGATAGTAATGACCAGGCAAGGGCTGGGTCCAGAACAGAGGCTTGGATTTACCTGAGAAATCTGTGACAAGACAATGCTGAAAATGAGACTAAAATGAAAAAACTGGAAAGCAGAAACTGTGTCTTACTTAATGAAAGGAACGGGACTGGACAAGGAGATGTAGTAGGGGAGACACAGGACTACAACAAAGACAGCCAGAAGGAGATGAGCTGCAGAGGTGAAGCTAGCAAAACTTGGACAGAAAAGCAAATATCATTTGAAGGAGGCTCCTGTAAAGATGCTGACTGGAACCCGGGCCTCTAAATGCCACTTTTTCCTGGATTTCTGAACACGCTTATCAGCAATAAAGCTTGTAAACAATGTTGATATCAAGATGGTAGAATATAAAATTTCTGTATTTACACTCTGTTTTCCAAAGAGCCTACTTTCACCCATCCCTGTCAGATGAGTACTAGATTCATCTGTCGGAAAAATAAAAGCACATGTTCTCAAACACTGTGCCCATAATGAATGGAAGCTTCTAATTTTAACATTTCCGCATTTCAGTTTTGTCTATCTGATAATACCCTCCTCCCCTCTTACTGAGATATTGTGAAAACCAATGAGGCATTCCAGGACTCCAGTTGCAGACACAAGGAGAAATACACTATGAAAACAAGCACTCATTATTCAGGAGAGAATTTCAATAGCATACACTAAAATAACATGGGGAAATCCATTCAACTGCAAAGTAAGAGAAAAATTAAAATAATCATCTTTTTAAATGAAGATCAGTTAGGTTTTACTGTGAATGATTTTCTTTTTTCAGAAGAAAACTACCTGATTCTCTATGACAAAAATAATGTGCATATGCCCACTCATAAGGAGACTAAAGTTTAATTCTGGTATTACCTAACTTTTGGAAGTATCATAGTGCTCCTGTTCATCAGATATCCTGCATATGTGTGTGTGTTTAGACTTAGATGGATGAGTGATTGTGCCATTCCGTAATGAACAGTACAAAGCTGAAACATTAATCTTTCAAAGGCTCATAAATAGTGACTTACATTAACTTTCAATTTTCCAGAAAAAAAATATAAACAAACAGACCAAATACAAGTGTTTAGGAAATACACAATGCTGAAAAGGTTATGCTTCTAAGCAAATACTAGCAAAGTGTTTATAACACTTGTAGGAATCAAGTGACCTGTGCTTGCTAGAAACTAAGTAACCTTTAAACACGGACGCTTGTACTGGATATTCGAAGAATCTGAAGGTTTAGCACATTATAATGATTTGCAGTAAGTTACAAAAAAGTAATCTTGAAGACAAGGATTTATTTCAGAAATAAAAATATTAAATATTACTGAAAAATAAAAATATCTATAGCCAAGAGCTATTTTTAGCTGAAAACAACTCATTCTAAGGAAGTGCAAGCAGATGTGCGTCAAGAATGATAAATGGAACAGGGTTCTATATGCACCATAAACATGAAGCAAGGATTGTACTGTAATGTGATAACAAGAGAAAAACAGATGACTGTGTTTAGAGGTATCAGTAAATCAAGTATGATTTCCTGTACATAAAACTTCTACATAATCTAGGTTATCAGCCCGGAAAAGACAAAGTAAATATTTCAGCATTTTCACTAGATGAAAATGTAACATCTATTAAAGAAATTATTGCACCTGGTGTAAACATCACTCCTACAACGCAACATTTTTGTTTAAGAATGTCCTACGGAAGCCATTCAGCCAGAACAGTATACATAGTGTTCTATATATACATACATATATCTGTATAGTGTCCTACAATGCTCATATAACATTGGTTTTGAGTTGATCTGAATTTTTTATTCAGAGTGCATTTGTTTAACACCTTCAGCTCTAAAGTGGCACATTCAACCAGAAAGCTTTTGACTACATTGGAGTTGAATACATGTTCTATAATGCTTGTAACAAAAGTGGGGTATGAACTCTTGTCATAGGGATGGTCTTACAAGGACTGTAATAACCAGTTACAGATGAAGGAGTTGAGGCACACACTTGCAAGACACCCAAGGCAGAAGGAATGAAGGCAATTCCACATTCTGCACCCTCATTTTTAAATAGCCCCATTAAGAAGAGATAGAACCAGCTGAGCCCTTATTGTCTGTAAAACAGTCGCTGTAGGTGCCTGGCTAAGGGCTGGGCTGTCCCAAAGCTGCCACTCCAGCTGCACCACAGCCACACCCCAGCCTGGCAGCACTGCAGACCTTACCACACCCTCACACTGACCTCCTGTCCAGGCCTGGACCATCCCTTCCTCCAGGGGAGTGCCCAGTGTCTGGGACTGGGTCTGCTCCCCTGTGCCACTCCTGGCTGAGGCAGTGCAATGGACCTGGCTATCATGTCCTGCTGCCCTCACAGGGATGTCCTGCTGCCCTCACAGGGATGCCCTGCGGCTCCCAGCTCCCCAGTCCACAGGGAGCAGCGCCCTGAGAGCTGCCGTGTAACCACGAGTCCCTTTCTGTTTTGTTGTTTTGGGGGTGTTGGGAGAGTGCATTCTTCCCAATGCCAAATTAATGCGAAACGCCAAGCAAGGCAGATTTTTTTTGGTGAAAGTCAAATTTGGCTCTAAAGGAAAAGAAATAGCCGTTTAAAAATGCTTTGTAGAAGTTGCCATTTCAGCCTCCCTTTGTCCTTCATGGCACTCTGTTTTGCTTCCATGATGCAAGTAGTAGAAGTCTTTTCTACTATACAAACATCAGTTTGTCATAGCAAACAACAGCTACAATTCATCATGGAAGATGCAGCTTCACAGGGAATTCTGGTTTAAAGAGAAAAATGAGGAGATGTACCCTTAGACCTTGACAACAATTGTCACATCTGTTGTAAATGTTGCAATTCTAGATGAATGATGGCCAGATCAAGTATTCTGAATTCTGGGATGGCTTTCCAAATCTTTAAAGTATTTAAATGCCTTAAAACCCCTTTTCTTCTGGTCTTGAAACAATTCAGACTTAGCATGCAAATCCAGAGCAGGTAGAGCTCCTCTGGCTAGCTGGTGTGAAGATGCACCACATCTCCAATGACACTGAAAGCTCTAGAAGACAGAACAAGAAAAAACATTTTAAAAGCGAGAAAAAATAACAAACTGAAGAAAGAAAGTTGCGTACAACCTAAGATCACCTAAGGACTGCTGTAGCTGCTTCTCCTTCCCATTCACAGAAGTTTTAGCTAACAAACAAGTACACTGGAAAAGAGCTTTGAAAGTGCAAAAGTTGCAGAGGAGCAACTAATGACTGTAGAGATGGCAGTTTGCAGGAAGCAGCTGAATTTCCAGATTTCTGCAAGACAGAAATTTACATGAGACCTATCTGGAGGTTTTTCAGAACTTAAACATCGGTTACCTGAAATAGCTGTGTCCATGCACTTTCTTCTGATATCACAGGACCCAGCAGCCTTTGGTTCACCCTGAGAGGATTCCTTCAGGCTTCAATGACTAGAAGATTTGCACTCATGCAATTGAAAGGTGAAGCAGGACCTCTGATTTAATACAAAAATGTAGCTGGTTTTCAAATGTTAAGTGACTTCTGTACCTCAGCCTCAGAAAGTAAAAGGTGACAGGAAAAGAGGAAAAATCCTGGAATGGCTGATGGCTTTTGTGGTGAGATGGTGTTTGCATTCCTAGAATTTCCAAAATCCCCTTAAAGAAGTCTAAATCTCCAGCAAAGCCTTCCCTCAGAATTGCACCAAAATAGAATTTTGCATCTTAGAAAATGTAAAGGGATCACCATACGGCTTTGAAAATAGTGAAGTAAGTGTCAATGAACAAATCTGATAGGAGACAAGCAAGAAAAAGGAGACTGCTGCTGGGGCTTTTCATGTAAAACTAAATTTCTGTGACAATATACACCTGCAGGGATGGTCAGATTTTCTGTGCATGTGCACGCGGAAAGAAAAAAAATTCAGGAAAAGATACTTTAATCTTTCTATGAAAATGAGTATTTTCCTTAGAAAGCCTTTTATCTTTCCTTTTGTTAAATGTTATAAAGAAAGAAATTTGAACAAGCTTGACTTGAATACATGCATAGCATATATTTGGTCTTAATTTCTCAGCAATCTCTTTAGTTTTCTACTGCTTTCTTTTGCTAAGTTTTAAGAAAAAAGTATCTTGAAAATGCTCTCATTCAAAGGTGTACATGAGATCTGCTTTGTAGAACATATAAAAATGCAGGAGCAAACTTCATAAACGGGTCTGTCTTTTCCGCCTGTTCTGCTTGTACATCCTTTCCACTTCAGATCAAATCCAGATGAATTACACTTGTAAGAGTTTTTGCATTCTCCATGTCATGTATCATTTTCCAAGGAACCATAAAGCAATTAAGTCCCTGACAACAGTATCACTTACAAAAAATCAATTTGCTTCTGAAGGCAGCTGTGTGGGATTGCAGCATTTTAAGTGTATTTGCTTGGTTTGTAAATTTTTTGTTCTGGGCAGTTACAGGTGTCATCAAAGCAAAGATATATATTAATTTGCAGTGATATAAAAGAAAATCTTTCAGTTCTACAGGTTCCCAAATCTGCTCTGGTAAGAAGCAGTTTAAATAACCCTAGAAGTGAAAATACTGACTTCACTATGATTCCAAAGCCTTCAAAAGACAAAAAGGGCTTGATCCAAGCTGATATTTAGCAAAATTTAAGGGAATATGTGTAGAAATACCAAGGGCCAAGAAACATCAGCACCATCTTTTTTTGCATGGTGAATAAATTTGGTTCCAGTCCCTTCCCCAATCAGAATGTTGAAAAGTGAGTGGCAGTGGTCCATTAATTAATGTGTGGCTTAACTCAAAAGACATGAAAATTACCAGTAGTGACTTCCTGGAAGAAGACAGCTACAAAAGCTGTGCTTTGCAAAAGGCAAAGTTCTGAGTCCTGCCCGTGAGTCACAACAATCTCATGCAGTGCTACAGGCTGGGAGCAGAGTGGCTGGGAAGCTGCCCAGTGGAAAAGGTTCTGGGGGTGCTGGTCAACAGCCAGCTGAACATGATCCAGGGTGTGCCCAGGTGGCCAAGAAGGCCAATGGCATCCTGGCCTGTATCAGCAATAGCGTGGCCAGCAGGACCAGGGAAGGGATTGTCCCCCTGTACTCAGCACTGGTGAGGCCACACCTCAAGTCCTGTGTTCAGTTCTGGGCCTCCTCACTACAAGACAGACATTGAGGTGCTGGAGCATGTCCAGAGAAGGGCAACGGAGCTGGTGAAGGTTTGGGAGCACAGGTGTGATGAGGAGGGGCTGAGGGAGCTGGATTAGTTTGGCTTGGAGAAAAGGAGGCTCAGGGGAGACTTTATCAACAGCTATCTGAGAGGAGATTGTAGTGAGGTGGGGATATGGCACTTGAGGACACAGTGTAATGGTGACCAGGGTGGTGGTGCTAGGCTGATGGTTGGACTTGATGCTCTTAAAGGTCTTTTCCAACCTTAACAATTCCATGACTCTATGATTCTATGAAATCAAATGAAAGAGAGGTATGTGAATCAAATTAAAGCAAAGTAATACCAAAGTGTTAGCAGGTCTGCATAGATGGTCTACAACCTCAAACATGGTTTCTACAGAGCCACACTTGTATTTCCTCAGTTCTGAACAGACTCAGACCCAAGGCAACCCCTGAGGATACAAGAGCAGAGCAGCACTTTGCTTCACTACAGTGTTCATATTGTATAATTTGCTTCTTTCTCCCTGCATGCCACACAATGCCTGTTTCTGTCTATCACCTAGTGAGAAAACCTAGATAATCAGAGAAGCAAGATAATGATAGTCTGATTCTCCACAGCAGTATCATGTTTCATTGAGCACAGTAATTGTATTGAAATGGGATAGGATAAGTTGACAGAGCTAAGTTTTTCACAAGTTAGCAAACTTGTATATCCCCAAAGACGGATAGATCCATCTACTGTGATATAGCAGATGCTGGTTAACATAGCAGAGCAATCTGAAAAATAAGGGAGTTTCAGATTTTACTTTTGTTTTAAGTAAAACTTAATCTTGCTTCTACCAAGATATTATCACATTTCCTGAGTTCTATTTTGACTCTGAGATTCAATCAAATTTAAACTATGAGAAAGAAAAAATGCTCTCTTTTTTTTTTTCCTTCCAAGTCCTACACATTTTCCACATGAAAACATAAGCAGACATGATTCTGTTATAAAAAAACTACACCCCAAAAAAATTCTGGTACTTTCAAATTTTGCAGGTGATTGCTTTTCTCACATTTGATATTAAACAACAAAGCAAAGCCCTTCTTAAGCAATTGTGCTCTTCACACAAAACACCGTTCCAGTTATCTAACGGAAGAAGCCATCTGAATTCTGTAATAGAGAGCAAAGTGCCCCAAGTGTCTCACTTCATTGACTGTCCCTCTGGTTTGAAAGCACAATAATTTTTCTGAAACAGTTGAGGATTTGCTTGTACTTGCAAGTGAAAAACAAAGGACACTTGTCCAGTGCTGTTCTGATGCAATTGCGGTTGGATTTTTACTTCAGCAATCTGGTTGCACTTAGTATTAATACTCCTATCTCCAAATGTAGGTTTATGGTACTAATCTATTTCCAATAAGATCATTCACTGAAGCCCCAGCAAGAATCAGGCAGGCTGGAACTTCCAGAGTTGTTTACACCACAGCCATCTTGTATATTAGTCATTTCAAAACCCACAGCTTTTCATCGTGCAAGTCAGAAAAACATGTTGAAAAAACATTCTGCAAATCAACTTTATTGAGAATTCAAATTTTTTGTTAGCCAAAAAGTTTGACATTTTTCTAGACACGCTAATAATGTTACAGGAATTTAACATCTGGCTGCTGGCTATGGCAACTAACATTTAAAATCTACATTTTGAAATTGGGCAGCCTACAGAGACAGCTCCATATTGCTGCACATTAACCAAATCCACAGGTGTGCTAGGTACAGCACAAATCAAAAAGCCATGTCACAAACTGCACTTAGCACATGGCTTTGACCACTTGGCCTGTCTTCTGCCAACAAATCCATTTTCTCTCAGACTGCTTCTGACATTCCACTCCTCTAAGCAATTCTAAACAACCATTGTTTTCCAAACATCAGCATGCCACAAAAATGCTTTCTACTTTCCCCTAAATACAAAATTTCTCTCGGAAAATAACCTTGGCCTGATGCTGACACTGAGCAATATTTAGTCTTGCAGAACTAGAGAGCTCTGATGCCATTTTGTGACAACAGAAACAGGAGATTCAGACTATGAAAAAATCTAAGCTCTTGGATGTAAAATATTTTTTTAAGAGAAAACATTTTTATTTTTAACTCATTTATCAATCGGTATTTTGGTTTGCTTCCCTCTCTCAAACACAGTCTAAAAAGGAGATTTTGTAGCTTTTTTAAAAGTGTAAATGTTCTACTAGCTTTTAAAAGATGAAACTGGAGAATTTTCCAAATGTTCTTGATTTTACTTATAGTCTCTCTCTTTAGGTAGAGTGAAGACATACTTATTCTGACTCAACTTCTCATTGCTCTGAAATGAGTTATTGTTTTCAGTAAAGCCACTTTAATAGACCACATTCTGCAAAAAAAAAAAATTCTAATTGTTTGGCCATGCATTGTAGAGTATTAATATTCTTTATAGTCTCCAGAAGCCTTTCTTCCTATCCATACTCCAAGTCCTTTAGATTGCTATTAGAGCACTAGAGGGATACAAAGGCATTCAAGTGTAAATGACAATAAGGCCCTGGTTTTCCAATCAAAGAAGAAAACAGAGTTTTCTGTTAGAGTTCAGTTCCATTAGAAAATTATGACAATGATGTAAGTCCTATTTTTATAAATGGGATAAAAGAAGGCCTGGAGAACTACAGGCTGGTCAGCCTCACCTGGGCTCTGAGCAACCTGGTCTAGTGGAAGATGTCCCTGCCCATGGCAGGGGGGTAGGTGCTAGATGACCTTTAAAGTCCCTTCCAACCCAAAATATTCTATGGCCCTATGACTTGAAATGAAAACAAATTGTCCTTGATTTCACTGGGGCCATGTTTCATTGAGGATTTGCAGCTCTTCAGAAAATAAAAACAAAACCTTTAATTTATAAGCCTTTGCCACAGTCTGAACTTAAAGAGGATGTGACAACTACTTGTGAGGTTTTCTCTACTGAATTATTTAATGAGTTCACATTTCTTGCTTAATACCCTGTAGTTCTAGGCTAACACAGTCTTGTCATCTAATTTAGGCATATACAGAAAACGTTATACAGCAAATATATTTATCTAGATGGAGAATAAAATAGGCATGGTTTATCACATTTTCTTAAAATCTCAGGTATAAATCTGGGAAGATTTGATATCTCATAGAAATGAGATATCACAATTATGAAATTAATGTCTACCAGTTTGATTGTACTTGTAAATGGAAAATTGCAGACTGCGGCACAAAGAAAGAACAGCTAGGGTAAATGAGTAAGTTTTAAAGCATTTTTGCAATACCTGGATGCTTAAAGAGCTCTAAAACACAATATCATGGGAAAAAGAGAAAGATTAAGGACCATGAGAAATTAAAAAATGGATTTTGCCTTGCACATATGGCACAATCTTCTGTAAAACAATTAGCAAGGGAGCAGCAAATATCTTGTAGGCTTGCTACTTGTATACTAACAGGGATAGATACATTTAAAAAATGCATGACTCTATTAGTCTTTTTGTTCCAATTGCCAAAAACATACTCAGGTTTGCAGTACTGAACAGAATGATAGCTCAGTGTCAGGAATTTTGCAACAATAAATTTCCTAGGCAAAATAGCCTAAGGTGAAGCAAAGTACTTTCAATTAATTATTTTGCCCTGAAAGAGACATGCAAAACTCAGCAACGTTAGAATTTCAGTTTGCTTGATGTAATGAAAATTGACAAATAACGGTGGGACCATAATAAGAATTACTTAACATCATGACCAAGTTAACATTTATTTCTTCCAAAGTTTCAAGAATAAAAAGAATAATAATTTCGATAACAGCACAAAGAAGTAACTTTCTTTCAAAATAAACCATCAATCCAAGCAAACGGAGTGAAAAAGGGCCCTGATGTTATAGAAATTTGCACTGATGGGAGAATGCCCCTCAAAAATTGTTAGTTCAGCACAGCAGAGTGCAGAAGCAGCACAGCGTGAGGATATTCATTGGTCCACAAACAAGAAAAGTAGATGTAAAATACTCTAAAAATGTCACACTGCATAGGAGGGAGTGCAATAGGAAGAGATGGAGGAAAATGAGCTAGGAGGAAAGTTCTTAATAGACAGAAATTAAAATAATGAGAAATTTTTGCTCACACTTCTTACAGAGATCACTCTGGAAAGCAATGTAAATATCAGTCAAATCAAACACACACACAAATTTTAAAGAACCGAAATCAGAAAGATAAATATTTAATATAGACCGCAGCATATGGGATAGGTTGACTTCTCTTTAATTGCTGCAGAGCACTTAGACCTCCAGTTTCAGGGCTCAATAAAGTGTGGACTTCACATAATCTGAGATAAGGCCCAAAGGGCCTGACTTTCCAGAGCTGAGGAGTTCTCCTCCCAATGAAAATTAGTAGGGGAAGGATGAGTTTAATTTCTTCCTAATAAAGCCCTGTCTTTATCACATAGAGTGACGAGTTAAAATGGGTTAAAAGGTTAAAATTCTGTAAATTAATTAGGTGTATTAAATATTAAAAACTGTAAAACACACATACTAATAAAAATATAATTAAAGATAAGCCCTTCTGTGGTATTTGTGTATGAAAACAAGCATGCACTTAAGAGCAAAGTACCCTCAAGAGATTTAAGGAATATCAATAAAAAATAATGGATTAAACCCTAAAGATCCTATTCAGTTTGTCCTGAGGGAAAACTTTGAACAGTTTTAATTACAAAAGTCTGTAAAATCCAAGAGAGATTTTAAGTAATAAGATTAAATCCTGGCACTAGAGTGAGGCAGTATTTGACAAAGTTTTTGTTTCAGAACAAGATGGAGTCCAAGAAGTGGAAACAGAAAAGATTCTCTACGTTGTTCAGAGCTGCTTTTCAAGTTTCTGATTTGCTGTCCTTTAGTAAGAGTTTAAATTCAGAGTTGCCTGAATTTTACAGATGGAAAACTGAGGTTTATGAAGGAAAAAAAAAAAAACAGACAAAAAAACCCCTACAGTTGCTTAACAGTAGTTAGGTATTAAAAACTCAGTCTGGCATGTAAATAATATTACAATCTGGCTCTACATGACTGACTGCTAAATGGCTGTGAACCTTGCACACACAGGACCATGCTTACTTCCATGGCCTCATCTCTGAGAAGAACAAAGGAGAAGCATCATATAGTGACAGGTAAAGAGCAGATTTAGCCTTTCTTTGGTTTGTTTTTTCTGCAAGGAACTGCAACATGGAGAACCTGGAGTGTTCCTCCTCTTCTTTTGTGCACATAAGTATAGAAGATTTCCTGATGATTCCAGGGCTGGATTGTTAGATAGATAACACTGAAGTAGCCAAACTAAGGCATGAATAGTTATGCTGCAAAAAGATCACACAATAATGCTCTTGAAATCCACATGATACTGGTAAAACTTCTGAGTACATCACTTTGTTCTTCAGCAAAACAAGTGGCTTTAAAATTTGCAATGAATTTGTTTAGCAAAGATTTCAACCTTTCTCATGTTCAACATTTTTTGATTATAAGCCCGCAGTGTATCCTTGCAGCAAAGAATGCAAACAGCCTCCCGGGCTGCAGTAGGAACAGCATCTCCAGCAGGCTGAGGGATCCTTCCCCCCTGACCAGCACTGGTGAGACCACATCAGGTGCGCTGAACCCAGTAAAGAGGGACAGGAAGCAAGAACCCTGCAGAATTTCCCTTGAGGTATGTTGCATGATCGTGTTAATGCTGGTAAACTGTTCCAAATGTGCAGCCTGAGCAGCTAATTTGTTTCCAAATGGCCAGCTTGTTCCTGCTAGATGCAGCATCATACTCATGAGCGTTTGTATAAGGACAAAGCTAACGCTCAGAGAAATCTTTGCGTCACAGCCACAGTCAACTCTGCAGTGAGAGCTCCTGTGGATAAAAAATGGCTTATATTGACACCAAGGTTGTAATTCCACTATATCAGTGCTGGATATAATTATTCTGTCCTAAGAATATTTCACTCTTAAGAGAATTCCCACACCACCGTCTATGTAAGTTTTTGTGGGTCAGCTCTATAAATTGTTTGGAGAATATACCCAGCTAAAGAAAACTGACAAAAGCTAGGTTTAGCTAATACTGGGCCCAAATTCTCCACATTGAATGTGTTAGTTTTGATCAGAAGGTAATGAAGTCACCACCGGTACGCACCAAATTTTTTCAGACATAAAGAGGGATTATGTGATCTAGAGCACTTCAATCTTTCCCCCCATAATTAAGATATTTGTCCCATTTTTTCTCCTTCATGAACTTCATCGGTCCTATGGAAAATTTCAATAAAATTGAACAGAATGTAACACAATTGTTGTAAGCATTTGGTGGCATACTGTCAAATTTAAGAATCGTATAATTATAGAACACCTAAATGGTGTAGGAAATTGCTCGTGAAGATGTTTGAAATACTTCATAATGGATATATACAAATAGGGACCTCATTGGCTTTTAGAATCACTGAAGCTAAGTCTTATTCCTTCTGTTGATTGCATGTGAACTGCTTCCCATTTATCACAACACCTTTACCCCAAAATATCAAAAGCTCTGAAAAATAAAAAGGAGACCTTAAGTGAAAAGCAAAGCTCTAACTTTTACGTCCAAGTCAATTCTGTCTGCCTTGTGATACACTTGTGTACTTTTGACCAGCATGAACTGAGCAAAGTTGCTGTGATTCAATCAAACTTATCGCGGAATTACTTAGCTTTTGTTAGTTTTGGTCTGACCTCATAATGCTTTTTAAATTTTTAGAGTTTATTTTTCTTTAAAGAAAAAGCAAACTATTTTTTATGTTGTCTAGACAATATTGTGTATAACTAAAAGCCTTTGCAGAAATAACTGCGGATGTTGGGGATATATCCTGAAATTGCCCTTGTGTATAACTTCTTACATTTGCCTTTTAGCTGGAATTGAGATGGAGGAAATGAAGATAAAGCAGATTTATGTAGCAATTCCCAAGATATTTAAGCATTTTCTCACCTACTGCACAGAACTGAAGCAAATAAGCTCAACTCACCAGGAAGATTTGCCAAGTGAAAGGAAAAAATAGAAGCTTTGTGCAATTTTCTAAATTAAAAAAATCAGAGCCACATAGCTTAGTTTCAGTAGTTTGCAGAACTACTAGATTGCTGCAGCCTGGTGCATTTCAAAGTGTTTATGTGAGGAGATTGCATTGATTTAATCTCAGATTTGATATGATTTGAGGGTTAAGAAGATTTTTGGCTCTGAGAAATAAACACACTTAATACCACCTACTAAGTACGGTTTCACTTTCACAAGACTGCCAGCTTTTGCAGCATGAAGGCTCTGAGCAGAGCCTTGACATTTTCAATGCTGCTCTGAGTGGCAGCTCCGAAAAACTTGCAGCTATCGCAACAGGTGTCCCACAGACCTGGCCAGGGACAAGCCAATGAGGATAATATGGTCATGGAAATACACTCCCAAGCACTGTACTGCAAGCACTATATTAACACAGGTTTAGGAATTCTAAGCCCAGGAAGACTCACATCCAGCCACATAAGGGGTTATGTACGGCACGGTCTATTTTCAACTCTGCAAATTCACGGATCCTTCTTATAGAACACACCTTTCTGGTTTTGTCCAAACCTTATCGTTTAACGAAAATAGGATACTTAGGATGGACTATCAGAGCACTTGCATAGAAATAGTAGGTGGTTATGTGAGGGAAAAATAATCTTTAACATAACAAATTCACAGACATCAAACCACTTGCACTCAATTTAAAAGAATAGCTTGTTCATTTTCACCTTTAAAATAATCAGTATTAGATGATGGAGGTTCTGGACTCTGGAGTTCCCAAGCTCTGATGAACTTAGGGTATAGTAAGCAGAAATTCGTGATGAAGCCTCCACTCTACTGACTGAACTAAATCAGACGTAGAGGACTAAGATGATACCACTAACGGCAACTTAAAGATCTTCTTGTCACTCCAAATTATCCTCTCTTCATAGTGGTTTAAAAAGACTCACCCACAAATAACTGTTTCCTAGCTGTCTACTTAGAAAAACAGATTTTTTAAAAATTGGGTTAAATCTCCATTTCTCTCCATAATTTCAGTTGTTCTCTGCAATGCTGGCATTATAGGGAAAATCAGGTCATTCTTGTTTAATATAAGTAACTTATACATGGATAAATGTACCAAATTTTAGATTCCTACTTAGGGACTGGGTTTGTCATAATCCCCTCGTAATTTAAAATCCTAGTTAAGAATGAAAACAGTAAACAGAAAAGAACCAGCACCTAAAGGATTCTTGTATAAAAGACAAGCAACAAGAACTATCGTGAAGTAAAACACAGGGATACACATAAATAAATACTAAGGGTCCTTTTAAGAATATACCCCGTTCAAAAATGTTGCAATTTCTGAGCTAGAAATAGCTCTGTAGATATATTTATTTTCGAAGCAGTCAAAGACCCCCCCCTTCTGAAAAAGTTGGATTAGGCTCTTAATCAGGAGCTCAGAGACACATTAAAAATACCAGTGTGAGTTGGTTGAAAAAAAAACAAAAAGTATTTTTTATTGTGAAATGTTCCTTTGGACTTATAAAAGGAAAATGCTTGCTTTTTCTTTTTTTTCTCTTCTAACAGAGTAAGCGCCAGACATTTGGAAAGTATCTGCTCTGAGTCACAGGCACAGGAGTCTGCAAAGTACCCCTTTATGCAATCAAAGACACTCACCATTCCAGTGTTATGTGCACGTCAGTACATCAGATGCACTATTTTGGTTGTTCCACAGGCACTCTGAGATCAGACACGGTCTTGGCAAACTTTGCAAATCATGCCTCAGCCTGACCTGACACTTCAGCCTCACAAAGCTGGAGCTCCTAAACACTCCCGTGTCACCGAGCAGGGATCTCAGCACAGAGGCTCAAACACATCAAAGAATCCTTTGACTGCTGAGTTATGAGGAGACTCCCTTCACCCGAGCAAAGGGTCCAGGGAGAGGGACAACATACTTGCTGTGTTAGCTTTAGAAGTCATACGCTGTTTGCAGAAGGGGTTATCTTGTATCCACACTCTCTGATCTGAGCTAATGTTTGTTTACAGAGACTGTAAAGCAGGGGAGCAGGAATGTTTCACAGCATTACTTGTGGTCTCCTTTATAAAGGGATCTTTGAAACAACCTTTAGGGGTGCAGAGGGAGAAGTCACCTGCAACAGCCACATCAGGAGATGCCTATTTCCAGGAAAAGGTCTAACTCCTTTTTCAGGGTCTGAGCAATCATTTGAGTTTATATTTTGCTTTCAGTGCTTTCATAGTAAGAAGAAAATAAACCATGAAGTGTATTATAGCTCTTTTCAATCATTTTTACAGCTGGTGAGCCCAACAACCAGAATCAAATACTCTAAGCCATTTACTGGTTCAGTGACTTCCAATTGACTTTTTTCCTTGCTACTAATCACCCTAGGTGGTGTCTGGAATTTTCTAGCCCACGTACTCAGAGAAAAATGTCCCTCAAAAAGTCTTGATTAAGAAAATGATAATACTTAATTCAAATGTTACAGACATAAATGACTTCTTGACTACAAAAAAGAAAACCCTCTGTCTGCATTGCGATTCTCAGTTTCTACTGCTCTAAAACATTTTAAATTTCTCCTTCCAAAATCTAAATTATATTTACCAGTAGCATGGATGCACTTACATTGATTCTTGTTAAATTCTCTTGAACAATGCAAACTCCCTAAGACTCCTCAGGCTCATTTGGAGTGACCATTGGATCTGTCTGAATTGCATATAAAAACATACTGATTATTCTATTACTGTTAGCACCCCTCACTGATAGAGAAACTAGAAAAATATGTTAAAAAAATTCAGTATCAAGAGTAGCCAGTAAAGAAGATTAGCGCAGATTGCCACTATAGTAACAGGTAACAAAAATATTTTTGGTGTGGAGAGAAAGCCCTTCTGTGACTTTAGACTGCTTTCAGTTTCTCAGGTATTTTCTGAGTATACAGCAAATCTGCAGTATGCACAGCCAATTCAGTTTGTCACCTGGGAATGATAATTAGGAAATGCTGCTTGTCTTGATTTATCAGTGATTCTTTTACCCTGAAGTGCAGCCAGGAATACAGGCCCAGTCATGTACTGGATGCATTGGGGCACGAAGGAGCAAAATGTATATGGTTGCTTAGCCTGCAACTGTATAAATCACACTTGAAAGCCCTGGAAACCAAGCAAGGCTACCACTTTTGCAGGTACATGTGTTTGAATCAGGGCTTGGGGCTATCCAATTCATAAACCAATCAACACCATTTGTCCTTCAATTTTTTGTCTGATCGCAGTGGTTTAGTGTGCATACACTGTGCTTCTCATAGTATATGGTATTATTCAATCAGACATAAAAAGAGCAGGGAGTCTCAGTACTGTTTTAGCTATAGTATAATTAGCTGCTCACTCTGTTTGCCTATCTAGAATTTTTCTGTGTTAACTTCACTGGCTGGTTCATGAAATGCTCCACGCAGGTTTTTTTTTATTATTGTTTGAATTATTTAGATTAAATTTCTTTGTGCAATAAGAAGAAGTCAGGTTACAGTCTGTTGCATGTACTGCTAATGAAACAAGGGCTCTTTACTTTTTAGTTTTCCCTGCCTGTGAACTTTGGGAAAGCACTCTTGTGTATAAAAAATATTGCTGAGAACATAATACTACCTGACCTACCTCGATGCTATTGCACCATTTCCAGAGCCACAGAGGAAAAGAGTCTTTTAAAAGTGGTAAGGAAAGACTGCTTTAAATTTTATTCTACTTGGGCTAATTTTACAAAGAAGCTATGAAAACATTTCAATAAAATCCCTCTAAAAACCATTATCAGGAACTTCTGCAATGTCGTTTCTCAAGGACTATGCAGGCGCCATGCCTGATTTGGGTATAACATCCTGGCAAGTCACTGAAAGGTTGAGAATACAGCCACGTCTAAGAACACTTAATACGCTGTGAGATCTGTTTGTACTTGAAGCAATGCTTTTGAGACAGGTCCAGCTCTGAGAGCTGCAGACCACTGAGGTGTATGCCAGTATTTACAACAAAGGGCTGATGTGGGTGGAAATGGCCATCGCTGAAGACGGAGCTGAAGAGCTCCTCAGAACATCATCTCTGAAGCTGCAGTCCCTGATTTCTACCGATCTCAGGTTCTCTGAATTGCTGTATACATTTAATTCACGGTTTTAATCAAACCTTATCCACAGAGAGTGTAAAATTAAATACAGTGCTGAATTTTTCATCAGATTTCAGATCCCAGCATTTTACAGGAAGAGAAAGAGAGAGAAGACAACAAAAAAGCTGTTACGATTTTCTCTTGGCAATGTGCTTCAATTTTAATTATGCTATTAACATTTTTTAACACAGTTGTTTGGAAAGCTGGCTAGTATAACGTGGAGTGAAGTCAGTGGAGCTATTGCAGTTTACACCACTAACTCTAAATTTCATCATCTGTGGAGAATTTTTTCATTTGTTCCCTGCCGTCAGACGTAATTTAACATGAAAATTTTTTGATGTACGTTCAGCTTTGCGCACATTCCTTTGTTTTGCAGGGATTTTTTCCACTGTTGTCAGTGATCTACAATATTGACATATTCCTCTATCTGGCTCATCACTTTAGAGTCTGAGTAGCTTCTCTGCCGGATGTCCTGGTGGTTCCATGGCCTGAGTTTCAACATACAGGGCAGAGCTCCTTTTACTGGAACCTTTGGCTTTCTCAAAGCAATATCCCTTCTCCTAATCTGAGAGTCATACCTGGGGCCCCAGCAGTTCCCAAAGCCAACGGCTGTTCGGAGAAGAATTCTAGTAGAAGTAAACTTCTGTTAAGAAACAGGAAGACAGTCCAGTGACTGATGGTGAGATGGTAGAAGGCATAGAAACATTAGGTAACATGTTTCCACGAGATCGCAGACCATCCTCCTACAACTTGCTGCAGCTGGTTTTAGCAGTCTGGCTGAACTCTGCTCCACATAATAATCACCTCCTCGGTATGAGTATGGGCATTTAGATTACTGCACCTATTGGTTTTCTGGGTGAAAATCAACCTCTCCCATGCTACCCTACTCACCAAGGTTATTTTAGCCTGCATCAGTTTGTGCGTGTGGAGAGCCAGGTCAAAGAGCTCAGAAAGCATAGTGGAAAGGTAACATAGGTCACCTCAGCTTAAGCTGAATAGCCACAACTTCTGCCAGAGAGTCTGGGGAATTACATTAGACACATACTCCACAACAATTTTTTTTCATTGCTAACAAGAGTCACAGTGGATTAAGAAAATTATATTTAAAAATTTCAGCAAACAATGAGAAAAAAATTGGCAAATGCCTAAATTCATGTTCTTCAGAAGCAATTTATCATTCTTGAATCATGATTTATGCAAAGATTTGGGATCAAGAATGGAAAGTTTATAGGATAGTCTTAATTTTAGCATGCTTTGTGATGCCTTTCTTTCATTAACAGAATCCATGCCAGTCTCAATGCAGCATTCTGAATAAATAGTAAGCTAACAAGACAGTTAACTAGTGTCCTGTTCATCAGGCCACTCCTTAATTCAAACACCAGTCTTTACACTAGGAAGATATTTAGCTCATTTTCTCAAGTGCAGACGTAGAATCTTTTACAAAAAATGTTGAATACCAAGGTGACATGGATATTTCCAAAACCATTATTTACAAAGGAAATAAAAAGGTTGTTCTCCTAAGACAAAAGCTTTTCCTCTGTGGGATAAAAAAAATAAGCACAATGTATCCTTTAGAAAATTAATTCCTGAAAAATCCTTGTACAATGTCAGAAGACATTTAATTTTGCCTTGGATACATCTGATTGAGCCAAGATACACCCGATTTTTGGGGAAAAAACAGAATCATATTTAAAGTACTTCTGTTAAATATTGCCCACTCAAAAGGAGCTGACCACAAGATTCTGCAATATTTACGGAAGAACTGTAATTTATATTTTCAGTCAGTCTTTAGATCTCATACGACCTACATCTAGATTTGGTCTCAAGTTCTTCCCAAGACATATAAACAACTGAAATCCCTGTTGAGTCAATTTTTCCTATCCGTAGCTACAAAGCAAGATGACAATTATGAGTGAATACATCAGTAGCCTTGCAGAATCATACTTGCAAGATTATGGCCTAGAAAACCTAAAGATGTAAGGAAGGTATTTTCTTATATTTCACTATCTTAGCGAAATATCTTATTCCTTACCCCATTCCATGACTGGCACAGGTAAGTGGGTATAAATTATTCCTTACTTTGACTGTTGCATGCTTAGTGTTAGCTCACTCTATCTCAAGAAAGAGCCAGATGTCTTTAATCAGCTCTTTTTAGCCTTCTGTTTACAGCTCTCCGAAAATGGTTTTTTTTTTTCCCTCAGTATGAGACTATGTATTCTGTAGCCGTGATTCGGGGATTTTTGTCAAATCCACATTAAAAGTCATCTACAGTATTGCTAGTACCAGAAATTTAAAAGGAAAGTCTTAATTACATTTATAAATGCATACCATGCATAGATTTTGCAAGGAATCACAAGACCTCTGTGTTAATTTGTACTTTTGTCTCCTTTTTACTATTAGTATCTTCCTTTTTCTGTTCTTTGTCAGTGCTGTTTTCGTCTTTTTACTGAGATGATCAACAATAGGTCCTCAGAAAGGAGAACTGAAGACTCAGAGGGATTTACACAAGTCATGGGAACCTACTGCTGCTATTAGTTCATTAGTTCAACGAACAAACTTTGAGTCTCATTTTTTCAGCACACAGGGATAAGGTCCTCAAGAAAACTTAACTTTGCTTCATTTCTTGGGCATGTGCTCCTTTTTTCCTCTGCAGAATCTGGTCCAAATTTCCTGTATTTTGCCCTCAGTAGCTGAGGGTGAAAGCACTCCAGACAGTCTAGCTGATAGTAACAAGAGTTTCTCAGAAATGGTTTTGGTTTTACGTGGGAGAGCAGCCAGGAATTGCTTCTCCAATTTGTCTCTAAAGGGTGACATTCATACTGTAACACTGAAGCACAATTAAATCACAAGCACTATTAAACCTCCTAAAGAAGCATGTAACATACAGTTAAAAATAAGAAACATATGTAGAAAGCCCTTTTTTTCCCCCAGAAAAACATATTTTGCAGGCAGTAGAAAAGCAAGCCTCCTTAAGGTACCACTTAAGCTACTAGTATGACAAGCTATTCCCAACCTCCTACTGGACTAGGCCCTTTTCAGTGCCAGTGCAAGCCAAAAAAGACCTTCTCTAGGGGAAAGCAATCTATGTTCTTACCCATGAAGGCTGTCAAGAACACCAGAAGAAATGTTGGTATTCAGTACCGCAGACTGTGATGCTCGAAGTGTGGACAGAGAATATCAGATTAACCATTTCAGGCTGAATTCAGGTCATTTCAGCAACTCAGTTAACTCAGTCAACATGTCCCCACCATCAAAAAAAAATAAATGGAGTACACTATAAGGAACACTTCCAGAACCTTAACAATTGTATTCGTGTACAAAAGTATGTTGAACATCTGGGGATTCCAAGTCAAAAGCCTCTCCGTATCTTCTGCATTGCGCAATGTTTGTTTAAAATCCATTAGTTCAAAGTTTAGCACGTGTTAGCAGTGTTAACCAAGTGACAGTTCAGAAGGGAATATCCATATTACTATTTAATCTATGTTGATAGCTTCTTGAAATGGTTCAAACCGATCTCAATGAAAGGGGTTTTACAGTTTTTGTTCAAAGAACAGAATGTACCGGATAGATCATCAAGTTCTAGTGTGTCACCCACCCTCCACACAACCCTTAGCCAAAAATAGGGAATAGCTTATAAAGGCATGAGGTTTCTGAATGACAGCATTACTGAAATATGCATACCCTTTTTTTACATCACAAAAAACCCCAAATAAAATATAGCATATTAGATCAAGTCAAGCAAGGTCACAGCAGCAGAAAAACACTCAGTTATTAGCTTACATTTAGTCTGAGGAAACAATTTCTTCTAGGCCAAGTCTGTTATGAAACCTGAGCCTGCAAGATTTTGTATGTATACTTTTATACGAATACACTGTACCTCTTTTGCTCTTAAATCTTTTAAGTTTTAGCCACTTCAACTTTTTCCAGCAAAGAAGAAAAGTTTACTGTTAAAGTAAATTTAAGCCTTCTAACAGCAGTTGAGCAAACTCACTCACTAAACAAAGCTTTTGCAGCACGAAGGATAATTTATAGGAACAAGGATTCAGCCAGTGTTAGGCAGGTCAGTCACATGAGTACCGATGAAGCTCCTCGTTTTATGAGACTAGAGTTTATGCTCTGTGTTCTCCAGACTTCTGGAAAGCTCCATGTGACATCATGTAACACTGCCAAAAGCATGAAAATTCCAAGTAGAGGAAAGTGGCACTGCTAACTTGTGAACTCCAGCTATGAACACACAGTTGTTCTGAGAATGGGAGACTCCTAGAGACAACCAGATTCCAAACAACTGGGATACCACAGCTGGCCCAGATTTTAACAGCTTTTCTGTCAGTGAAGTATCACAATTCCATCTAGCACAGAAGTGTTTCCTTTGACAAAATGAAATAAAGATTAGCAAATGCAGGCAAAACAGAAATGAGATGGACCTGGATGTAGCTGCAACATGATGGAAGGTAGAAAAAAGTTTGTGTGGGGAAATGTGAGGTAGAGACAACCTCAGTGTTACACATCCCAAGGAAGCTGACTTCAGGCCTTAGAGGAATCTTCCCTAAAGCACAAATGCACCCATCAGCCAGGGTTGAATGGCTGTCTGCTACTGCGAGCAGGATCAGAAAGTTGGTCCAGGTTCCACAGTTAGGCTTTAATATATGCCATCCCATGCACGATCGACATAAAAAGACTCAGGACAGGCTTATCCACAGGCTAACAAATTTGAGACGTGACTCCATCCCCACGAAGGTTTTCTCATTAATGATGGTCACTTAAGAGTCTGAGACATGCACAACACCAGTAAGATGCCCTTACTGTTAAAAAGCTACAAGCAAAGGGCAGATCAGTTGTGTGAATCCTGCAGAGTGAGAGAAAGAAGTGAAATCTTTATGGAGTACCCTAGAACTATTTCTGGCAATGGGAGAACACTGAAATGAGTATAGCTGTTTATTTATTGCCACGGACATTGTTACAGAACATTGGCATCTGTAAACCAAGTATTGGGTAATAACAGATCTCATGCCCAGCCCTCCTCTTAGTACATCCACTATAGAGCGGAAAACAACGCACGGCGTCACAAATTTTAAAAGCTTTGCTGTCAGTCAATTTCTTAGTCAAAACCAAGAGTGGAAGAAGAGCGAACCTAAATGGCCATTAAAACAAAGAAAGCTTAAAAAAACATAAAAGGAACAATTTATATTCTGCATGAGTAGAGAAGAAGAAGTAAGAAGCGCAATTCAAACATAAGCAAGGAACTGATAAAGGGTAGTCTTATTTTCTGTTCTCCTTATGGTTACAACTTTTGAGCTTCCAATACAGGAAAGACATGCAATGGCAGCAAGTTCAGCAGAGCCACTAGGATGGCTGGGGCCTGGAGCACTTGTCCTGTGAGGAAATGCCTGTGAGGGAATGAGTCTTGTTCAGCCTGTGCAAGAGACAACTTTGGGGGAGACCTAACAGCAGCCTGCCAGTACCTGGAGGGGGGAGACAGGTATTAGGAAGACAAAGCCTGCCTCTTCATAGTAACACATGGAGGAAGGACAAGAGACAAAAAACATCATTTGAAGTAAGAGAGGTCCTAACTGGATATAAGGAAGATCATCTTTACCATGAGGAGAATCAGGCAGATGGAGCAGGTTGCCCAGATAATTTGTGTCCTCTTCAGCCTCAGGTGTTTTCAAGATGAAAGCTTGGATAAAGCTCTGGGCTACATGGTTACTGACCTCATAGTCAACCCTGCTTTGAGCAAGAGATTGGACTGGAGACGACCTGTGATCCTTTCCAACCTGAAATTTCCTACATATTCTTACAACTCCGAGCTGCATTATTATGCACTTTCAATATACTGTGTGTGATTAAACCTTGAACCTCTAATACACAACACAGACACCCATGTTAGAGAAGCAAATTCTAAATTTAAACAAACATCTAAAAATAATAAGCATTCTTACATTATTCAAATATTTTATATTACTATCACATTTCTGTAATATCTACTGCCGTCCTGCTATTATATAAGGGCTCTTTCTAAATCTACATAGTACTTACCTCTCATATTGCTACTCAATCTGGAGTCAAATAGTCCCTCTAAGTATTAGTCCTCCAACAGACTGAAACTTCCTTACATGAAAAAAACCAAAATGGTCTCCATTCTGTTTTGAGGCTTTGCCCATCAAAATGCTGTTGAGTATGTGGACGGAACTCAGGCTGCAAAAATGTGAAATTGAGTCAAATTTCCCCTTAGACCGATGACAGCAGCTGGTTTCAGGTGCTAATGTGGGAAAAGTGAAATAGATTAGACAAGCAGCACAGGAGACTGGTTTTTAAACTCCCATTAGCTTCCCTTCACATCAGAACCTCCCTTCCCAGATCTCTTCAGAATAAATACATTAATTAGAAAGATATTTGCCCTCAAAAACAAACAAGCAGCAAATGGTAGCAAAAAGAGAGAATGGCCAAAGCTTCAGCTTTAGAGCATTCAACATTCTCTGAAGAAAACAGAGAAAGGGTAAACGGTCATCTAGCCAAGTTGTCTTACTCCTACACTGGATTGCAACTTCCTTCAGTGCATTTCCTCCCATCCACCCACACACAGAGCAGTTTTGGTTTGTAGAGGCCTTGACATGAAATAAGCATAAAGTTTACTTGCATTTCAGGTCAAATGTCACTGTCAAAAAAAGGGAAGAAAATAAAAAGGAAAAAATAAAAAAGTAGTTGCTGGTTGAAATTCACATCTCTAAAAATAAGAAGGGTATAAACAGATTACATTCCTTTTGCAGAGTGGGATGCAAACAAGAAACCACAAGTTTAAAGATAATAATTTGAGAGGAAGATTAATTGGACAGCTTTGAGAAAGAAAGTATAAAAAAACCCTAATATTAAAAACAAAATCTTCTTCTTTCTTTATTTCAGATTACCTGTGAGGGCTTTTGGTTTTCCTGAAGTTCTGCAAAACAGAGCAACTGGCCAGATGCTACAAAACAGATTAAGCAGCTAGGTGCTACGTGTCCAGTATGGTTGCTAATTTTGAAAGGAACAGACAAGGGAGAGAGGCTTCTCAACTCCATTACTGTAATCATTTCCATTTAATGTCAGGGACATAATGTGACCTTGAATATAAAAGCCAAGTTATCACCCTAAATGAAGGAGAAACACCAACTAAGGCCTCAGTCAAGCTGTACTGAAGCTTTACATTTTTGGAAAATCAGTTGCATAGTCTCCAGTTCTGAAGTTCCTGTAGGGTTTGTCAAAAACATATCCCCTTTACAGTAGTTGAACATTTGATCCTGCAAACACTGTCACAACGGGACCACTCAAACTGGAAATCGGCATAGGCTTTTAAAATATGGCCTGGAGTGAATCAGTCAACTGCTCTGCCCTGTACAATATGTAAAATAGGAATAAAAGTAGCAATCCACCTGATATGGATTGTTGGACAGCAATCTTAGATCTGTAACACCAAGGAAAGCCAAACAACTACTGACATATTTGGCTTTATATCCACCGGAGCTGGCTGCTGTTCTTACTTGAGAGTGCTGGAGTTACTCTTTGATTATTTGAGGAAGATTTTTGTAGCACTTGGCTACTCCAAAAACTTACTGCATACTAAATACCGAGTAAACAGAATACATAGATCATTTATTTGATGAGTGCTCTGACAACTGATTAAATTCAACATAAATTATTATCTACACTGACCTGTTTCCTTTCATCTCTTCTTTTGCATGAAAATTTACAGGAAATGTCCTTACTTGTTTAGCTAGTGAGTGACAGTATAGACAGATATAGCTGAAGAACATTGTGCATAATCTGGCAGAGAATCACTAAAGGCAATGAAATAATGACAGTTTGTATTCTCTATCTGGCTCTCTTGAGTCAAACAAAATTGTTAAGCTATTTAAAATAGAAGACATTCTTAGATTGCAATCGATTCATTTGATAGCAGTAGTACCCTGCCTACCCACAAGACTCCAGGTACCTTCTGCACAAATACTACTCAAAGTTTGTATTAATTCATATTAAAAATTTTGACAAAGTGCTTGTTTTTATGGGATAGTAAGATTATCAGATTTGAAAGACACTTATTCTAAGATGTTTGACTCCTTTCAAGGAATGAATGCAATTTCATTACTAAAAGAAACACCCTTTAAACAATCTGCCAAACTAATAGAGTTTTGTCAAAAGACTCAGCTCTTCAGTGCAATAAGGGAGATCTCATATTCACCCAAAAAGGGAGAAATAAAGCAGGAAAACAGAAAGAACTAAATGCGATGCAGTAGGCTTGTTCTTTACTGCCTGAGATAACTGTTTATTAAAGATCATGCCAATTGTGACAATGACTGCCTTTTTACTTCAGCTGTGCTTTGTGATAATACTGCAAGTATGTAAAATCAAACAGATAAATAAATAAATTAACCCCCTTCTAATCTAGAAAAAGAGAGCTCCTTCCACAGATTTACTTCATATGATCTGTATGATGTGACAACATTCAGAGGAATCCAGTTCTGAAACACTTTTGCTAATGTATCATTTTAATATCTCCTGGAGGAAAATCAAAAATTATGGGAAACCCAAAAGTTATGGAAAGGAGTGGAATTAAATGTTTTTCTTCCCAAGTTTCAGTCATTTATGGAGGTTTCTTATAAAAATATGTATTTTAATTAATTGCTAGATATATGTTTTAGTCATTGCTGTAGTGCATGGAGACAACACAAGGAGAATGCTAGGAATACAATAAAGCAATAAGACTAGTAGATGTGAAAGGAATTAGTCTTAGCAAACCAGAAGCTGGAAGGTCATTGGGGTGGGGTGGGAAAGGGGAGGAAGTTGAGGGTATCATGGAAAAACAGTCTTGTGGACAGAATTGCAGGTGGCCTTGGACTCCTCCCATCTATGGGATGCAATGCAACAGAAAGCACGAAGAACATTTTACTAGAAAACAGTTTATTGCATCAAATGACTGATTTTCCAGTATAACATAACTTCACAAGAAATAACAAACTGCATTTTTGGCTGCTGTCACACTGCACCGGCAATACATTCCGTATTGCCCAAATATGTATCAAGTATATGCCAAAGAGTTGGGTTTGCTTTCCAAAATGAGAAGACAGTGAAATTTTCTCCAGATCATTTTTAGACATTTGTTACCATGGAATTTGGAGAGACAAATTCTCTTGATGAAGTTAAATTTTCTTTTAAATGTGCATTTAGGTCATCAGAATCATGGAAGGTTAAAGGGAAACAGATATATTGTCATTTTTTCTAAATACAAAATGCAGTGCTACAAAAACATGTCTTTCTGCTTTCCTCAGATACCTAAATCTTCCTTCTTCCTGTTTGATGCATTTCAAACCTCAGTTTCACAGTATTCATAGGCCTATTAAAAAAAGAAAAAAGACCACAGTGGTTTCCTACGAGTCCAACATTTTTATCAATTTTTAAGCCCCCTTAGATAGTAGGCAACATATATCCTCAATATCAATGTGGTTTTAGTAAAATCCTGGCAAAACGAAAACTTCTCCCTCACATTGCAATATGAGAAACACTTCAACCAAACACAGCCCGGGCCTGTTGCCACCACAGCAAATATGACTTTCATTACTTTTCAAAAGACTGGACTCTTTCGCAAGAATAGTATTCACATCACCTTTAGTCAAAGCCCTTAACACAAGAATTAAACTGACGCACAAAAATTAAACTCATAGAAGAGAAAAAGAATGAAGAAACAGAGTTAGCATTGAAGTTCCAGAATCCTTTTGTAGAGTAAAATTTTCCCGTAAAGTCTCACCAAATAATCCATTCCATCCAATTTTTTGTAAAGGCACATGAGAGAACATTTGACACGCTCTCATGTGGTGAGAGCATGTGTGAGACATCTTTAAGATGTTTGGTCTGCTCATCCTGCTTTGTCATTCTTCCTAGACTCCCTTGGCCTTCTCGCTATCTGTCTGACAAAGCTCTGTGCCACACCATCTGCGTGCCAGATTCCTCTGACCGCGATGAACCACAAGCAGGGAAGGACTGCAAGTTCTCCAGCTAGTGTGCTAAGGCACTGTTCTTCTAACTACCTTCTTTAATGAGTTGCTTATGGAATTATTTTTTTTGAAACAAGGCGATGAAGTCATAATGTCATTCATACAACGATTAAAGAACATTTCACTTCTGGGAAACAGCTATTTTACTCCTTTATTGGGCAAGAAGCAAGGAGGAGTTGGATACTGAAAAGATCTTGACCTATTTATCACATCCTCAGTTTCTACAGGTCACAGACAAAAGAATGAGTGGTTTTATCCATTCCCTCCCTGGTCAAAAAGGCTAATTTCCTATGTGATAACAAAATGACTTTTCTGTAGAGTTAAAACCCTTCAAGAATTTTGGCATTTGTCTCTACCTTCAGAACTTTTTTCAGTAAATCCTATAGACAACTAATCAACAGACTAAAACTAGACATGCATAGCCAAGAATAGCCATTCAAAAGCGCCAGTCACCTCAGATGTCATTACAACCATCTGTCACGATGTCAAGCCAAAGACGGTTGGTACAGCTAGTGGAGGGAGAAGTTACCAAAAACCAAGCTGTGTGCTGTAAGCCAGCGTGTGAGGCACTTCCGAGCAGGCAACTGAACACCACATCTCTTACAGCATAAAGCAGAAGGTCTGTAGACATACCTGGCTGCAGAGCAGGTCAGCCATTCTTGACCCCCATATTACCACACACGGTCTTTCTGAAGTCAAAAAAACCAAACTACTAACTTCAAAAAGTCTCAAAAATGCGTTTCATATGCAGGAAGATGATGATCCTGGAATCTTGTGTACACTGCTAGCAGTTAATCTCACTAGAATAAAAAAGGTAACTGCAGCCTACTCACTATATGAGTTGGAACTAAGCCATCCTGGAGCAAGGAGGCAGGGGAAGGAAAGGAATGATTTTGAGAACATTAGTGTGAAAAGGGCTCTTTAGATGTATAAAAAAAGCAAAGTTACAAAAACAGCTTTGTTATTTATACCCCAATTTTTATGATATTATCATTCACAGGTGAAGTCCAGGTCCTACAGACAATGCATTGATAGTTGATTCTGTGATCCTGTGTGATTCTATAATAATTGGGATATTCCCTTTCATAGGTACAGCCTTCTGTCACAAGAGATTCATCAATGCCCAGTCATGCATGAGAAATCCCAAATATACATCTATATATAACATGGATAAGTCACGGCATGATGCATTCTAAACATATGAGTCAACATATTCAACAGCTTAAGCCACGCATGGGGAAAGTTCTTCCTGTTCGCTAATGACTAACATTAGTCAATCCTAACAGGCGGAACCAAGGGAAACATGTTTGTGACAGTTCACTGTCTTGTCCTTTTATTTATTAAGCAAAGGTTTCTTGAGTTCATGTTGTCTGCATACTACTTTAGCCTCGGGTACAGGATTTCTTGAGGTTTTGATTTTTGTTTCTTTAAAATCACAGCTGTAATAACCCAGTCCCTGGAATTCACTAGGTCATGTTATCATATCTATCAATTAAATAACACAAAAACCCTACTAAAGAAAGCTACAAGCAAAAAGACCTAATTTACTATTATTAAGCCATATTACAATAAACCACTATGAACCTTTTCATCAAGCCACTCCACATTTGCAACATTATGCAAAAAACAAAGATACCCATTGAACAAATTAGCAGATTCTGTTCAACACGCTACTGTTCCGAAGAACAGAAATTGTAGGAATAGAGTACGAGAGGACAAAAGATAAACGCAGTCTGAAGATCATAATTTTCAGTAGGAACGTAGCTCTTCATCATGCCACAACTATATGACAGAAGCATGTTTTGCTCAAATCACGGTTGATACAGAGCGATATTTTAAAACTTAAAATGGTCCATAAAAATTTTTACTTTTTAAGGTCACACTATATCCTGAGCTGCTGCACATTTATCTACTGGAGGTCTTTGAAGTCATGTTCAATTAACCAACTGAATCATATTTTTAGTATATTTGGCAAGATTTCTGTTTTCAGAGGGCAATTTCCCAGCAAAGTTGTGTTGTTAAACATTCATGAGACTGTTAAACAATGCAGCTGTGCTACGCAGAGGACAATTTTACTTTATTTAGTCACTAGAATTACCGTCATACAATGGTAAATTTTAGGCTCTGTGTCAGAAAAGCAATTAAGCGTGACTTTGATTAAATGCACAATACCACCCAAAGGGATTCGAACAGGATAGGGCACTAGCTAGAGTACCGTGTTAATCCGGAGTGCTTTTCTGGGTCAGACCTTAACACAGAACAACATCCAAGTAACCACAGAAAGGGTCTCTTAGTCTTAGTACATGAGCACTGCCAAACAGAGCTCTGGCCTCACGGCCACGCTCTTCCCACAGCAAGCGGTGGGTCAGAACAGGAGCCCATGCTCCAGTCTTCCCTGCACAAAGTCTGACCGTTTCCTCCAAGCTGCAGAACTAGATCATTCTCTCACACTGAACCTATTACGGAAAGACCAGCTTACAGGAGGCAATAGGAGCACATGGGTTTTAATTTTTCAAACTAACAAGCAAGATTTCTGACCAGTTCATCTGTCAACACACTTATTCCTGTGACATTTGGGGTGACAAATGTGGTGGCCAAGAACTTACCGCAGTCTATTTCCACTGCTAGTACATTCATTTGGCTCCAGCTACAACACTTAAATCCAAAAGACTCCACAACTAATATTTTCTTGTTTTAAATGAGTAATCTCTTACTTAATTGGTTGTTAATTAAAGGTTCTTGTATACCAACACCGCAGAACGAAATCCTCTCTAGAGGCAGTATAGTAAGCCACAACTAAGGTTTCCCCATGGCATCTTCTTGCATTTATCTTCTCAAAGCAGACAGCTTTTGCCTCTGGGGTAAGAGCAGAGTTCAACAACTGCTTGGCCATCTCCTTCTGATTCTTCCTTCTGCTCTCCTTCCTGATGCGAAGAGCAGCAATTACTTCCAGCTGAGAACAGACTGAGAGCTAGGTCACCAGTTTAGTAGCCCAGTTTTAGGAAAGCAAATCTTTAAGATGGTCAGACTGCAGTAAGACGGAGTTTAACTAGTTCACTTGGAAAGCAACACAAAAATGAAGGAAAAAGAAATGCAGCTGCTACTTACAAGCAGTCATCAAACCACTACAGTTGTACTTTTTTCTTGCCAGTTCCTCGGTCACTAACAATTTCTGATCCAGTACAACAGCTGTAAGATCGTATATAAATACATTAATGCTCTAGGGAGATAAGCTGTTTGGGAGAACACTAACTTAAATAATCTTCTTAGGTTTTATTTTTGTTACCTCACTACTGATGATTTACAGATTTCACAGGAAGTCTTCTATCAGCCAACGCATGACTGCACAACCAAAGAATCTCCATATTTCAGAGAAACATGTAGGCCAATTGTTTGCTGGAAAATGTACAGATGTAATCTGGGAATGCTCAAAGATTCAATGATGGGTTATTTTTCTTGTGATGTTTTTCTGCAGACACTCTGCTTCCACCGGAACTATGGCCTTATATGTAGAAAGCCAGGCTGTAACTTCCTATGACGTGCAGCATGTTACCATACATGCTTTCCCCTTAACTCATCGAGTGTCCCAGGCTGCTACTCACTCTCGGATGTGAACGGCCAAGGAATGTCTCCATGCAGTACTACACTAACGCATTCCAGTGCTCAAGACGTCACCAAATTTTACCTACAAAGGCTAACACTTCACTGTGTACTGTGGGCAAATATCACCCTGGATCTGGGCCAGGAGAAAGAATTTTCTTTTTTTTTTCCTATTTTTGTCATTGTTGTTGGTTTTGGTTTTTAAGAGCGCTTTTTTTTAAGTGTCTTAACTACATTTTTCAATATGCGGTCCCAGAGTATGTGCCTCTGAATATTCTTCTTGACTATGTTACACTTAAAATTATGATGCAAGGAAGCTTAGGAACCTCTATCAGGAAGATCAAATTATTCAAGAAGGGAACAAGTTATAAAAACTCTCAAAAATAAAACCAAGACTTTGAAATTTGTAACAAAGAAAGGCTATAATATGGCATATAATTTTCACTCAGCCCATTATCATCATAAATGCAACATTTAATAATGTTCTGCTTTGATAAATATTAAGAAGGTCATTCTAATAATATGTTGCAGTGGTTTGCTCTTTCTATGCAATGCAGAAACAATCCACCCATGCTGAACATTCATCTACTATGTAACTGGTATCTACTTCAAAAGACAAGGAAATTAAATAAGTAACCTATACAACACTTTATTGCAGTATGATATCTCAGCTGTTCAGCACAGCAGGAGTGAACAGCACTGAGAAATTACAGACTTTAAAACTGTGCAACTGCACTGGAATTCTGCTGTGCTAATTAAAATCATACTGGAAATCTGAACCTGTAAAAGAGACATTGACAGGTGAGAAACAAGGTATGACAAATCCCACAAGGGAACCAGACAACAGAACACACACAAAAATAATTTCACCACTGGTTGCTCACATCATAAGTTTCTCAAATCAATACCCAGTTTCTCCTCTCCATACAGGATTCTTACCAATTCTCCTTTTGTCTCCTAATTACCTGGTTTTGTTTCCAGACTACTATGTCCAGACTGCAGGTTCTATTTAAATCATAGTGCAGGATACTGCAATTCTTGCAGTAATAGGGCAAGCAAGCAATCTTTCACCATTCAGCTCTTTGACTTGTGTACCTTGTTAAATCACTTCCATAATCTGATTTTCTAATCATTGCTATGACTTCTACTGAATCCTTTATATCACACTAGCAAGATAAAACATACAACAAGTAAACTTTCATAGCACCTTTGTTATTCTAAAAGGAGCAAAGTACTGCAGCCTCCCAAGTGCCGAGAATGAACTGTGAACGTTAATGAAGGTTTACAACAGCTTCATTAAGCAGATTAGAGGAAGACAGTCCCTCTGATCACAAAGAGGTGAAATAAGAAAGAAAATACAGCTTTGTTTTTTTCCTGCTTGTGAGGAAGGCACCAATCAATGCAACAACCCAACCTCTCTATCTGATCCTCAGTTGTTTGTCAGATGCAATGAAGGAAAAGTAAAGAAAATCAAAGTATCAAAACATATACAGATTTACTGCACATGTGATTATTGATTGTCAGGTAATAATTATTATCAAGTAATAATAAATAGTTACTATTTATTGTCACAATTCTTTCCATCCCAAATGCCTCTCTTCCTGGTTGCATTTCAGAGATGAAAGAATCTCAGGGTGAAGGCTAGTTCAGCTTACCCCGTAACTTCACATAGAGAGAAAACAGCTGTTGCAGATTTAACCTAATAATACGGCCACCACCATTTCACAGAGTTCTGGCCTCATTATTTATAAGGATAGTATTAGTTTATTTGTTTTAAAAACCTACTACAAGAGTAGGAGATCAAGGAGAAGCAATTAATAAGGTATAAATCGTGTTTACTGAAGCTTCTGTAATTAAATAATATAAAATTTTGCTCTCCAATTTAAACAGATATGAATACCATAATGTGAAAAAAACCATGGCTACAAATGTGCCCAGAAATAAAAGGTAACAAATAAGCTGTGAAGTAGAAAAAACATGTAATTATTTAAAATGAATAGTTGATTTCATTCTTTTGCTCATCTCTAAGTCTGTCTGAACAACATTATGATTGTTGTTCATAACATTAGGAAAAGCATTATATCATCTTTTGAAAATGATATATATTCAAGATAAATGTAGAGTTTTGTTCAGTGCTAATGAGTGCAGTATTCCAACAGCAACATGTCCACATTATTTGGACTCTCACTACTATCTTCGGATTCAAGTAGCAGTGAATCAAAGCCAAGACCTTCTTTGTCTTCAAATCTAGGATTTATTTCCGTGACCGATTTCATAGAGGTAATTTTTAAGCAGGCTGCAGAAAAGCCAATGATAAAAAGTCAATAATTTATAGCAGTTTTAACTTGGTTTTTGCTGTTTTCAAAACATAATCCAAGATCACAGCTTTTCCTTTTTTTTTTAAATATTAGCAACTTTTAAAATAATGAAAATAGCAATCATATTATGAAAAGTTTCCGGAGTTCATTTTTTAAAGAAATGCTTCCTTGGACCTTCAATTTTGATTAAAACCATTTTATTTCTAAAAGGTTTTACATATATCTAGCCATAAATAACACTCAGCCACTGAAGACTGGCAGGTTATACTGTGGAGGTCTACCTAATCCTGTATTTTGACTTAAAGGGGTGCTAACAAAAAAATGAAGGCAATTTGCACCAGAGGTAATTCCAGCTTGACAGACTGGAATTGACACAGCAAGGCTTCCTGACACTGCAAATATTGGATTTTTGCAGTTTCTCCACAGTTGGAGCTCACTTGGGAGTTTCATCAGATTTGTTCTTACAACCCCGGAAACATGGAATTTGTCCTTACAAGTCCCTGTTGCTTTGTCTTTCTTCTTCCTCTGTATCTACAGAGAGAGATGTAAACAAGTCCAGTAATAGAAAAGTACATGAGAGGGTACCTTTTCCTCCATGTTTCCAAGCAGGAAAGAAAGAACAAGGAGGAGGAGAAAAAGATCACACAACATGATCTAGAGAAGCCATGCCAATTCCGGAAAACACGAGAGAAAGAGCATTACTGGAAAGGATTTTTAAAAGCAAGAGCACTGGTTATTATGCCTGTTTCTCTGTAAGTTCCTTCAGGTTGGATATTGAAGGGACAGTTCGAGATGGTAGCCCGTGGTTGAGAACATGGAATCAAAGTTGCTGCGGCGCTGCACAGAAAAACTAAATTAGCCAGAATCTGATGTTTGGAAAGAAGAGACAAGCTGGCAGTGCTAAAGCTGAAAGCAAAGGACAATTTCAATAAAGCACTAGTTAAAGAAAAAAAACACTCTAGGGCTGCTTTAGGCATGTGACAGGTTACTTAGCATACACAAACCAAACGTTTCTGCTATTTAGCATTCCTATGGCATGCTTTATGAGGCCTGAAAGACATTAACTTCTGTTTGTGCACTTTCTGGGAAGCAAGAGCCACCTTGTCTGGATGCCATTCGGTGATTCGAACTGCATTCTCTCTTATATTTAGTGAATCACACTCTCAAAGGTTACAATGGAGTGAGAAGAGGACCTCCAAAAAAACTGTGAAGGGTCTCTTTCCTTCACTTAGCACACAGGTACCTGAATGATGAGAACCCTGGAGGAAGTAAACTGGCACAGTTCAAACTCCCAGAAAACTCTTTGGGTAGAAGATAATTACTTTCTAGCTAACACATCAAATTCCAGTCTAATTATGAGCAGAAATAGGATATCTAACTACAAAGCTTCTCAGGTTATGCAATAGTATAAAGAAACATCTCTTTCTCTTGCATGCACTTACAGACCACTTCCCTGAAAATACAAAAACTATCTTTTACATGTTAAAGAGGAGCTATTTCCAGTTACTAAAAAAGAAAAAATAAAAAAGAAAAAAAATTGAAAAAAAAAGAAAAGCAGGCTGTAAAGTCATTGTTTTCAAAAGCACTCTGGCAAAATGTTATCTAGCACTTGACTCCCCTCCTGCCCAGAAATCCAAACTTTCTTTAGGCTGTTTTTAACAGCATACCGTTATGAATGCAGGTAACCAATTCACTATTGTCTGTCTGAATCTGCAATAAATCTGAAACAACTCCCTACATGATATTTATAACTTTACGAACCAATCAACACAGGATAATTGTAACACTGAAGTGACTGAGCAGTTTAAAATACATGAAAAGCCGCTTTTTTCCTCTCATAAAACTGACATGCACTCCTTTCAGGTACTGGAAGTAGGTGTTTCATGCAGGCAATGACTACTTCTACCTGTGAACAGGCAAAGGCATGGATTGTCTAATGGCAAATAATGTCTGACCCATCTGATTTTGTTCTATGACAAAATGACTGAATTTGTGGATAAGGGAAAGCAGTTTCCCCAACTTTAGAAAGGCTTCCAAGCACTCTCACAATATTCTTGTGCACAAGAAGGAACATTACTGTCCAAGCGGGTGGCTTAGCTGGGTGAATAACAGGGGTCTGTCCTGGGGTCATCCTGATTGACATCTTCCTCTGGCAATCTGGAGACACAATGGAACGAAGGTTAGTCAAGTTTGCAGATAGCACCAATCTGGTAGAAACCAGTGAACACACTTGAGAGCAGGCCTGCCACTGACAGAGAGCTCAGCAGGCTGGAGGAAAAAAATGTCGGAAACTTCATAAAATTCAGTAAGAACAAATGGAGAGCCCTCCAGCTGGGAAGGAAAAGCTCTTGCACCACTCACTGGAGGTAGGGACCGAGTGGGAACCAGTGCTGTTGAGAAGGACCTGGTAGACAGGGAGGGGGTCAAGCAGCATGTGAGCCAACAGTGTCTCCTGACAGCAGCGAAGGCCTAAAGCATCCTGGGCTGTACTCAGAGGAGCAGAGCTAGAATAGCAAGGGAAGAAAATCAGCCTCTCTACTCAGAGCGCTTGTTGGACCATACCTAGATGCTGCATTCAGTTCTGGGCCCCTCAGTATATGAAAGACACTAGTAAAATTCATGAAGTTCAACAGAGAGGCAGCAAGACGGTTGGGAGCTGGAGCACTTGAGCAGTGAGGAAAGGCTGATGGACCCATCCTTGTTCAGCCTGCTCAACAGATGGCTTTGGGAGGATCAAACAGCAGCCTGTCGGGGAAGGAAGATACATAAACACATTTAGATTAAAAGTGAGAGAACCACTGTCTCTCTCCAGAGGCAGCAATGCCTCTGTGCTGTACGGCAGCCATTCTGCTCTCTGCTCCATGGCTGAGGTACAACATCTAGGACCACAAATCATACAAGAGCATCTTGGAAATACAGCTCAACTGGGTCACACTCTGTGGGCTTATTTCCTGTGAAATCAAGCTGATAGAAGACTCGTGGTAAAGACTCCCAAACAAAAAGCCATCAGCAATTAAGGTACATATTGGTCCTACGGGGAGCCACACACATTCTTCGTATTCCAAGTACCCACTCCTAAGACTGTGGATTCACAGACAAACATACACAGGAGTCCACCCTCAGACAATATTAGGCTTTAAAGTTTATCACCAGAATTTTCCCTTTTTCTTCTAAGGTGGTTTGCTGTTCCCGTCCCTCCCAGAGTCCAGGTTCAAAGCAGGACTGGGACTTCTTGCCCCATATGCCTACCTGAAAAGCAGACTGCAGTTGTTTTCAGCTCTGCTGAACCCCTAGCAGGGTATGTGGCAGAGTTGAACCAGTTGTACTTGCAAGCAGTAACAGGTCAGGCAGCCGCTCCCTGATTACTGTAGTGAGACACGTAGCCCCGCTCCAGCACGGTACCAGACATAAAAGTCTCCTGACTTTCCTCATCTGCTCAACTATTTGGGCTGACCGCAACTTGCTTTTACACAAAAGTCTACTTCCCTCCTATCATGATAGTCGCATAACAAATTTAACTTTTTCACAACCAGGGAACACAAGGGACAAGCAAAGCTACTGCAGTGGCTCAGTGAAAGTGTTGCTGCAGCTTTTCCACTGAACTTGTGCTGTGGGGTAGAGCTTCAGAAGACTCAGATGTTCTTAGAGACTTCCAAGTGAAGTGGCTAAGCTTCTTCGTTCTCCAGGAAACAAGGTCCCACTTCAGCATCCCCAGAGAGTGGCTCTTCTGAGCACTGGCTGTCCTCCCTGCTGGAGAAGGCAGTAACTCGTCCCTCAAAGCACAGCCACAGCAGCTCCCACCAGGCTCACCTCCCTCCTGACCCCCAGCAACCACGGTAGCCAGCTAAGGACCCTCAAGGCTCCCCACTTAGCCCTTCCCTTGCTTCTCACTGCACATATAGCACACGTGCAACAGCCAGCCACAAAAATTTAGTCAGAAACAGGAGATACTGACATTTAGCGCGGCACTCCTACTCTCGGATACTGTGTATCTTTAACACTTAAGGTAGGGCTTTGCCACCTAGATGGTTTATTTTGTTTGTTGGCCTGCTGTTACTATGTGCACTACAGTGAAATGGGCTTTGTCACCGCATTATATGTGATTCTGAGGAAACGGCAGGAAGCTGTGTCAGGGAAGGTTCAGGCTGGATTTTAGAACAAGGCTCTTCATGCAGAGGGTGGTTGGGCACTGGAACAGGCTCCGCAGGGCAGTGCTCACAGCACCAGCCTGACAGAGCTCACAAGCATTTGGACAATGCTCTCAGACACAGGGTGTGACTCTCGGGGTGTTCTGTGCAGGGCCATGAGTTGGACTCAGTGATCCTTATGGGTCCCTTCCAACTCAGTATTCTGTGATTCTTTGATTCTATTCTATGATTTTGCAATAGCACACTACAAGTTTAAGCAAGGGCATACAGAAATAAAGACCTCCGACATAGCTGACCTATTTCTGTCTTAAGTTCTGCCCATGCACATAATATTTCAGTAAGCTTCCTGTGAGGAACCAGGGGACTCCAAAGCACACTTTCATGTTATAAGGACCTCTCAGAATTAAATCCTAGTGATCAGACATTTGAGAATGTGGGAGGGGTCTTCACCTAGTGTCCATCCCACAGATGGCTCCACTGAGCTTTATAGAAAGCCACTAAGTCCTCAGGAAACAATTCAAAAAGCTGTTAGGACTACCAAGACAAGATGCAAGGTCAGCATGCTGATGAAAATAGCTTTAGAAAACATGGGTGCTTGGGCAGACCAGTGTTGTTGGGGCTCCATCTTTTTAATTGGGTTTTTTCTCCATTTGATCTATCTTTTTTCCCCTTTTCAACTACATTTTAATTCTCTCCTCTTAAGTCTTTCTACTTATTTCTTTCCCCATTCCCTTGTTCACCACATTTTCATAGCCTTCTATTTCCTAACAGCTGCATGCCAATGAAAAGTGACACCAGATGAGAATCCTGGATGACAGTGACATCATTGATCCTTCTCTTGTTAATTCATTGAATTACACAGAAGGAAAAATCCCCACTGCTGTTCTTGTCTAAATTTAACTTCGAAGAAATACTAGATGTTAACAATCTCAATAGACCTGCACATTCATTCTTTGTGCTTACTACCATGTTTTTTTCTTCACATTTATACAGTTCAGATAAAGGGTTTGTTCTTGCTTTTTATCAACAGAAATAAGATCAGAGGTTTCCTTCCATTTGTACTTCCTCCTGAAGCATATTCCCAAGCACCTTCCTTCATCCTACCCCAGATATCTGGCATTTTTTCTATAAAGAGAAGGAAAGAAAGGAAAGAAAGGAAAGAAAGGAAGGAATGAAAAAAGAAAGAAAGAACCCCTAACATGTGAACTGACTGCGACCCCCCATTCCCTGTCTCCCTGCACCACTGGGTGGGAGAAGGTAGAGAATTGGGAATGAAGTTACACCCAGGAAGGAGAGAGGGGTGGGAGGAAGGCGTTTTTAAGATTTGTTTTACTTCTCCTTATGCTGCTCTGATTTTGATTGATGATAAATTCGATTAATTTCCCCAAGTCATGTCTGTTTTACCTGCGATGGTAATCAGTGAGTAATCTCTCCTGCCCTTCTCTCAAATCATGAGACTTTCATTACATTTGCTTTCCCCTGTCCCATTGAGGAGGGTAGTGATAAAGTGGCTTTGGTGGGCACCTGGCGTCCAGCCAAGGTCAAGTCACCACAGTGTGCTGTCACTAGTCTCTGGAATGCTGCAAGGAATGCAGAAGGATCACACATTCTTTTGTTGTTGAGGATTATGTTATAAACATAAACTAGAGCATATACAACCACATAAACCTGTTCTTCCTTATTTCCACTGCTTGTATGAATTTTACGTCCCTTCCATGGTGGCGAGACAATTGCAATATTTCCAGATGGAAAAAAATAGAAGGTCTCTCAGCCTCAAAGATTTCCCAAGCTAGAAAATAACAGTAATATCACAGATACCACCGTCTGGGCTAGAATAAGATAAATAAGGAAAAAGTCAAGTTGCCAGGGACAATCATTAACTGCTATTTCTATTGTCACTGTATATTCTGCTCCCTTTATTTTAATTTTCATTGTCTTTTACATGAACCAGTCCAAAGCTTTAGAAATAAGTCAGCAAACTTTTCACTTCTCTTTTTTATTCTGCGTAAATAAACTTGAACTTTAGCCACAGCAGCCTTCACCTTATTTAGCCTTCAGATAACTCTTTTTCAGTTTAGCCCAGTCACTCCAAGATGACCTTTGCAGTCAGTCAGGAAATGTCTAGAGATTATGAGCAGTCCGTTGCTTTGATGCCCTGTGAAGCTGGTGCCAGTGGCAGAGAACACTATTTTTCATTTTATTTTTAATCAATTTTCAGGGAAAGAAATAACATTCTTAAAAGGCAGATTACATGCACTCTTGCCTTCTTTACAGGCTTGACTTCCAGTGACTACAACAGGATGCTGCATGAGCATAGGACTCCTCACACATAATTCACACTATGGAGGACTTTTTTCCAACAACTTTGTACAGAAAACTCCTAAGGGATGGATACAGACCAAACTAGAAATGAAGCAGTAGAAGTCTGCCCTTACATATAATACCTGTCTGGTAAGAGAGCAATTATGGAACACCTTTTGAACCCTGTCATTTCTCCCAGGTCCCACAGATTCACATTTATTGCCTTTTGATCTTTGCCTTATGCTGCAACAGTAACTCTGATGTGCAGAGTTAGGGCAATGTCAGTTTTTCCTCCAAGTAATAACCTTGCTGGTTTAAAACACATGGTTCACACGCAGGATCAGTTTGCTAATCCTAAGGTAAACATGAAGAAGTATATACCTATATGATTTTTCTTACTACTGGACAGCAACTAAAATAAAAATCTCGCTGCTGCTAATGATTTACTTGATCTATTCAATACTATTTCAGGATATGGATGTAAAAAAATGGATTATTTTAACAGCTCTGCCAATAAGCAAGCTTTTGCTTCTGATAAGGCTGATATTTCTGATATTTCTCACAGATGTGGCTGGTTACTTTACCTAATGCACACTTTCTACATATAGAAGTGGTACAAATTCTGAAAATTGGTGGAGAAATCTGATGAATCTGCAGAAATGCTTTAAACTTACCATTGTTATGTGACAGTTTTACCCTTGAACAAAACCAGCAGAGTTGTTAATGAAAACATCAGTCTTGATAGAGGAATGAACAGCTCTTGGTGCAAATAAAGCATACAGCACACGTTCAGCTTTTTCAAGAAGTTTGTCAGTGGGACCGTTAACATTATGGAAACCCTGACCTTTCTCAGCTTGCACTTCTAGTCCAGACTATAAGGATTTGCTAAATCTTCCACCTGCATTTGCAACATTCCGCAGTAGGAGGTTTGTCCTCCTACTGTTCCAGGGGTTTTCTGTTTATCAGGTTCTGGGGTTTTGCCCTACTTTCTCACCAATACTTTCTCACCTGCTTTCCCCCTGCCCTTCTTGCCTAGGCTAGTCTGTTACTGCTTTCTATAGTGAATAAATATCTCCTGTGAGTCTGGAACTGACTCACTTGAAAGGAGGCTCTAAGTCCTTATCTTTTTACTCACATGCCCCTCCACTGACACGGGCTCTCCGTTCTGTCCTCATGAGTAAAGCAGTATGGAAAGTGCTGATAAGAGGATTAGCTGATGAAAAAATCCCAGAGATCAGTTTGCAACCATAGAGCATCCATGCATACCACCACAAAGACTGGGTCCCTGGAGGGGGATGTATCTCACACAGATATTGCTACCTCAAAGTGAGCCAATTAGCCCACGTTTGTCATCTAGTCTTCCTCCATGTCAATGGGGAGAGAAACAAAAGTCATCTGAGTGAGACAAATCTGCCCACCTATTTTAGGCCTGCCTTAGGAGGATATCTCATCCACAGTGGGTGCCTGGTGGTAAGATAGCTAAAATTAGTCACTATGGGGTTAAAAAAAGGACAAGTGGAGACTTCCACATTTCCAAGAGTGAAAAGATTAAGCATCTCAAGAGAAGACAGGTAATGTTAATGACTGTTGTTGGATTTAGTGTCAGTGACTGCCTCCTTAGAGCTAAACCTTTGGAGCCGGACAGCAGAGGAAATAAACAACACATACTTCATTGGAACTGCATGGGGTGGGTGTACACACCATAAAAGAAACTGAACAAACAAATGGTCCATGGGAGCCAGGAAAGCCATCTGCAGAGGAAGCATACAAGAGCAGGCAAAGCAGCAAGCAGCGGACGCTCCCAAAGAGCCGCGCGTGTCTCGCACAGCAGCACATGTGACACAAACCACATGAAAGGGGCCCGACGCTCCCTGCCATCGAAACTGCCAAAACAACCAGACACAGGGCAAGCGGGAGCAACAGTTATGATCACAGTCACACATCGAAGATACACTGGTGGAAGGGGAATGTCTGAGCTGCAATAAACAGACAGAAAATCACAGTGCAGCTTGGAAATCCAAAAGTAATTTTTGCTACCCCAGGCTAGGGTAATTTTTGTCTTCTTCTATTTGCTAATGTCTGAACTACATTGTAATACCTTTGTGTTTGGTTCATGACTGGGAGTTCCAAGCAGAGCCTAACAAATCCAGTATGATAATAACACATTTTCTTGAAACAGGAACCTTGAAAGCCAAGCTAGAAATAATGTTAAAAGCAATGTTTTCATGCTAGCTCAGCACTTTTAACAGTTCAATTTCAAAAAAAAGAGAGAGGATTTAAAAAAAAAAAAAAAAGAGAAAAAAAAAGTTGCTTGTGTTTTTGAAAGCCTAGGAAGCAAGCAGCAAGTTTTTTTTGGTTTTTGGGGGGTTTTTTTTGTTGTTGTTTTTTTGGGTTTTTTTGTTGGGGGGAGGGGAGGAGGAGAGCTGGAAGGGGTGTCAGTTCTTTTGTTAGATTCTGTTAGATTCTATTTCATCTGATCCTGTTCATCTATCAGAAAGTACTGCTGCTGCTGTTGCTGGTGTCATCATAAAAGTAGAACCTGTTGTCAAGGTTTTTAATCTCTAAGGTCCTAACAAAAACTTCTGAAACAAACCCAAAATACTACAACTAAATGGTATTTAGAAGATACAGTACCTTTCTTTCTAAAGTCTTCAAGCACTGTAGGATTTGGTATTAAAATCCAGTGTGACTTGACACTAAAATGATCTGACAAGAATACTCTGGTTCCAGCTGCAATAAATCTGGCACATCATATGTAGTTATAATACACCAAGACTAGAGAAGAAATCTTACTTGCAACAGCCTCTACTGCTACATTTGCACACAACTGACTCCTTTACATTTCCTTTCCATGCTTTTGTGAAAGAACAGAATTAGTTCACAGAAATACTCCTGAAAAGTCTCTGTCAAGATCCCACATAATGAGTTGAGCATGTCCTTAGCTTGTCATTATGGAAAGTCACTTGTAATTCATTCTTCTCAAATTTTAATAAGAGGAAAATTCAGTGTATAATAACCCCACATCTGAATTTGTCTTTGTTTTGTTACATGATACGGAATGGTAAATTATACCTTTCTAAGGAAAAAAGAAATGTTAAGACAACGGAACACTTGCTTTTGTGCTTATCTTAATAAGATCTGTTAGAAAGATCTTTTAAAAAAGGGCTTAATTCTTGATTTTCCTCAGGCTTAATTTGTGAAGCAAGTTTTCTCATAAATTAAGGCTTAAAAGAAATATAATACCAATCTACTCAGGGGCATTTCCCTCTTTTTTGCTGTCCGCTTTTCCAGTGCACCCAATGTTAGAGAAGAATGTCTTCAAGCATAGTTTAAGGGTTGTACTCAGGCTGTAAAGAAAAGTAATATTTAAAACTGAATGCAGAGCTTAAATGTAGCAGAATGCAGGGCTTGGAACCCTCCAGAATGTTTCTCTCTTCTTGCAGTCAAAGAAATAAGACATTGTGTTTCCTTCTGCTGGCTGCCAAACGGAATGAATGCTATGGTGCCTGCTTCTATCCCTCATGCAGACAGGTACCCCTCAGCACACGTTAATTAGAGGTTTCTGAAGCTCCTGAGTAAAATTTTTATGTTTGTTCTCATGTCAAGCATGACACATTGCAGTGACAGCAGTGTTCCCCTCAGTATCCCAGCTCTGTCTCCAGCATGGAATTCTCACAGCAGCTTTGTGCCAGGCTTCACGAGAGGTTGCAAGGAGAACGGCCTCCACCCAGGTCTGTTACTGTAATGGTACTACAGGAAAATAAGTCCTTCCTTTCTTTTGTTCTGATATTTTTCATTCGTCATACAGATGTTCACTAAGCTGCACCAAAAGTACTAGGATCAGTACAAACACATAAAAAGCTTGAAAAAATCAATACTAGTAAGAACAACCACTGACAGGGTTACGAAGCAAAACTAGTTGGTGGGGATGGATATCAGAGAAATATAAAGAACATCTTTAATTGAATAATATATTGAGCAGCCATTGCTCAGCTTACAATGCTTACAAGGTACATCTGTCCTAAGAAATTACTGAATCCTTGCTGTGGCCTTACACAGTAAACTTGTTAAATGAGCATATGTTAATTGCCCTTTCTGTTTACTTTGATGACTCTCAGAAACAGCCAAAAGTAATCCTAACCAATAAACAACCATCCCCTCATCATTGTAACCACAGTAACGAACACATATTTCAGCACCTCTTAGAACATACCTTAAAGACAAAAAATCTGTATGTGCACCTGGTTTGGCCAGTCACCGCTCCCTTCACTGTTTATGTGTATGTATCTTATGAGGTAAGATAATTTTTTTGAAAGAACCTGGGCAGCTCCATATATGAACAACTGTCAGTAAATGTTTTCTTCTAGTCTCAAAAGTTAATAGATTTTAGTAAGAAGAAATATCTGCTCTTTCAATTAGCACAAAACTACTCTAAAAATACCCCAAACCTCACCACACACACACACACACACAAAACTAGCTTGAAAAATCAAATCAGCGTGGTTCTTGGGTTCTCAAAATATATGCATGTCTATGCACAATGAGATATGTATCATTAACATCTGAGTGAGGCAGCAAAATAGAAAAGGTCTTGTATACTGTAGATTGTGTACACAGGAGAAAACCACAGATTGCAGCTCAGTTTATATCATTTAAATCCGGTTGTTTCACTAATGAAGCACTATTATTAATTTCATGCAGATTTTCCATTTCCAGATTTTTCTCATGCAACACCACCTGTCACAGAGCCAAGGAGAACAAAACAGCTGTTATGAAAACCTCATTCTAAAGGGACCTACTTTACCATCTTGCAAATCATAAGGATTAATGACTGAACAGGAAAGTAAGCAACCATCAAGAGCATGACAAAGGGGAAGTTTACACTGGTGAGAAAACTGACAGTGATTCAAGTTCCTGCTTCATGAGATGTTCTCTAGCATCATTACTCCAAAGAGGAGTAAAATTCAGGCCAGTGTAAACAGGATGCTCAACCAAGCTGCATAGAACCTCCATTGACATGCCTTTGTAACACTCCTTCCCATTTTCCATCCATGGTAGCCAGATGCTGGACCCATATTTTCAACAGACTTTGCAAGTTCACTAAATATTGTCACAATTCATGCAGAAGATATTTCCTAGGCCAGTGATGCCTTTTTCAGAATTGTTGGCTGCTTCTGAAGACATCTCAATGCTTAAGAAGCAGCACACCAATGTGCATAAATTTTCACAAGTGCTTGTGCTTTCCCTTCCTATTCCACAGCTGATGACAATACTCAGTTTTCAACTGTAATACCAGGTTTCTATACATGCAGTAGACTACTACTATAAATACCAGCTCCTGCAAGCAGGCTTATGTTTATTTGTTCCCAAGAGAAATCCCTCCTGGTTTGTGCCTAGGATGCAGTGAAAACTCTGCCACCCCGTCAGGTTATTCATCCCTTTAGGATGACATACCTAATGCCTTTTGTTCTCATGGGCATAATAACAAGGTGTATCTTCCCAAATCTGTTTGTCACCCCAGTCTGTTCCTTCATGTCTTCCCTAGAAACTCACACAGAGTCAGGCTGTCTTTGCCCACGGTTAGTCCACATCCCGTGTGCCTCAGCTTTGAACTCCACAAACAGCACCGGAGCTCTTCCTCTTCCTTCCATTCTGCTCTTTCTCCATGTTCACGTATTTAACTCACTGCCCTTAAAATGCTGTGGTAAAACCCAGATCCCATCCCAGCCTGTAGGGGAACACCTCGCAGAGCTACTGGATCTGTTCCTTTGCAATAGGCGCACGTATGCCTGTATGGGCCACTTCCAGAGCCATGCCTTTGGGTATGGTACAGTACAGGGAAGGTTAGATGAGCTTCGGATGGATTTTAGAGACCACAGAAGAGCTGCATCTCTTCAGGTGTGGATGTGAGACAAACTATGATTTCTGCCCTGAAGTCAGATTCTTCCCCTTTGTTTTGTAGCTGACCTAAAGGAGTGTCTCTTTGCTCAATGTTATATTAAAAAATTAGTCCTGAGTTGTTAGAAAATACCTATTATGTTCACAGAAATATGCTGCATGCTGCTTTAAAAGACTAAAAATGCACACAATTTGAGTAAAAACTTTGAAAGCAAAATATCTGAGCAACATTAAGATTCTGAAGTGGAACAATGACTATTTTCATCATCAGAAGTCCCTTCTCATGAAACAAATAAGGAATCTCTTTTTAGCTTTTGCCATTGGCAATGAAAAAATAGCATTTTTCAAATAAATATGCACAAAATGGCCACACTGTGGTTTTACCCCAAATCTGAGGCAGATTTGAAACTACATTTTTGAAAGAATTCCAGCTACATCTGAATCAATGCTCCTAAAATATCCAGTTTGTGAAAAAAAACTACCAGTTTCCAAGGAAGTGTTGTGTAAATTGACAAACCATATTTCTGCAATTATTTCTTTTGCATATAGGTACTACAGTCTTGTACAGAACTAGTGGGCTTCAGACACTCTACAAAAGCTTGAAGACAGCCAATATATTAGGCATCTTCATAACTATAAAAAGTTATAAAAAGTTAGCTAATATTTTAAAGCAGCAAACCAGTTCCAGGGAATCAACCATAAGGCCCTGTCCCTATGACATCAGGTCAATGTTTCTGAATTAAGTAGACTGAAATCTCAGTTGGAAAGATTAAATGAGCTTTAACTAACCTCTCACGTTATAGAAATTTTTACTGTTATTATTATTATAATTATTACTATTATTGCAATACTAAACCTATATTTAGATCCCATAGGTGAGGCTAAAACATATATATAGAGCTACTTAGCATTTTTTCAGCTAAGAAACAGGAGAGAAAAAAAGGAAAAGGTAGAGAGAATCTGAGAGGGATAGAGGGAAAAATAAAAAACAGGAATAGAAAAGAGGAAGGGAAGAGGGAGAGAAAGACTGAAAGAGATCACATGAATTCTGCAAGAGAGCAAAGCACTTCGGAAAGGGAAAGAGTGAGATGTTATTTACAACAAGAAATTTTCATAGATAAGAAAAAATAAATGAGTCAGAGTGATGTAACATGATGGAATGTAATCCAGCTGTTTGTGTCCTATGGCAACTCCAGATAAGCAATATCAGAAAACCAGATGGCAATAAATATTATCCTCATCAATAAGGAGCAGATGCCAAGAGTACTTTTGACACATAAATATTATTTTACTGTGTTCCTATCCTTTGGCTATTCTCTTTCAAGGCTGGACAAGAAAATCCTGATCTCTTTTTTAAATTACTTCAGATGCTACTCTTACTTTGTTACATACTTACGCCACTGTGTTAGTCTCCTCCTGCAGATTAAGTAACAGATGTAGACATATTCTTAATGTTATAATAAAGCCTCAAATCTAGTGGCTTGAAAACACTACACAAGAGTAATTTTCAACAAATATTATCTTTCGTGAAGTGGCAATTGCATAGTAATTGTGTAGCACCATTCTGGAATCCAAACACTTTAATGGACATTCTGGTCATATTTTGATCTCTTTGGAGCCCTCAAAACATAAGTCTGGAAAAGATAATTTTCCTTTAAATTATGTGAGAAACTTTCCTAAGGAAATATTTTCTACTGTGAAAGCTAAAATGTACCAACTAAATTAAGAAAAAAATGGCTCCCATTTAATCAAA